>JAWDJE010000001.1:1147500-1511045 GCA_035047345.1 Bradypodion ventrale | reverse complement strand
TGCAGACCGCCTTGCCAATCGCCACACTCCAACTGGTGGCTGAGACAGCCTTTAGGGCTTATCTCAAGGTCCCGGCAGCTGGCAAAGCAGCCAAAAATTACACAGCAGTTAAACAGGGTGCCCAGGAGTCCTACATGGACTTCATCAACAGACTGGAGGAAGCGATCAGTAGGCAGATAGACAACGAACAAGCCCAGCAGGAGCTTATGATGAAGCTGGCAAAAGACAACTCCAACCTTGACTGCCATAAAATCTTGCAGTCACTGGGTAATCATCCCGATTTGATGCTTACTGACATGATCAGGGCTTGTGCCGATGTTGGTACAGATTCCTATAAGATGGGTCTGTTAGCAGCGGCGGTGCAAGGCAGTAGGAGACCCAAAGGCAAAACCAAGGGAGCATGTCATACTTGTGGCAAGATCGGTCATTTCGCTAGAGAATGCCGATCCAAGAAGGGTAATGGCCAAAACACAGGTCGTTCCAAGGCTCCGACCACCCCATGTCCACGATGTAACAAGGGCTTTCACTGGGCCAGGAACTGTCCGACTTCGGGAAACCGGAGCGCGGGCTTGTCTCTGTCCCTGGTCCAAACAGAGACCACAGTTGCTCTGGAGGAGTCAGAGCTGGATTAGATTCACGGAACATTCCACCCTGCGTTCCGGAGGCACAGACCAGACCTAAGGACAGTGCGGGACTAGATTTGACTTGCCAATCAGAAGTCATGTGTGACTTGCCAGGCACAGTCTATCTGGTTGATTCCCAATACATGGGACCCCTGCCTAAGGGCTATATAGGTTTAATTTTGCCCCTCAGTATCGCAGGAACACGACGAATCCTTGTGATTCCAGGAGTCGTTGACTCCAATTTTTCGGGTGTACTCCAGGTTCAACTTTGGACACACCTACCACAAACCATTCACAAAGGAGGCACGTTAGCACAACTGATCATGGTTCCTTGTCACCCGCAAGCAGGTGGAAACAGTTGTTCCTCTGTGTGTTCCTCATCAGGTGTGATGAGGGAAAGAGCCTCAAATTTATTCTGTAATTTCAGACTCTCAGAGTGATCCCCTACTCTTCTCCTCCTTTGAGTCACATTCCTCCAAACATCTCCCTCCTGAGTTAGTGAAGGGCCTTCTCCCTCAGAACTGTGCCCTGTCTCTTCTTTGTCCAGCATAGTCTGCTCCGCTCTGTCCAAGAACAGCTCAAGCTCCTTAATTTGTTGATGGTTAGATATGCGGGCCTCTAGCTGCTGGACCTTCTCTTCTAGTAGTGCAACCAGCTCAGAGCTTTTAAAGGCTAGTGTGGCTCCGCCCCTATGAGTCACAGTTTAGGAAAGGGCCTGGTGTGGCTCTGCCCCCTTGCTTCTGGAAGCTTCTAACTGCTTCCTCTGTTTGAACAGAGGTGGCTCTCAGCAGTTTAAATTATCAATTTAAATTAGTGGAGGCCTCTAAAGCAGCTCTACTCCAACTGCAAAACTTACCAGTGCTCACTTCCTGTTTGGCTCTCCTCAGCAGCAGCAGCTCTGCTTAAGAGCACATGCAGAGTCAAAAGGGCTGACCCTGAAAGAGCTCAGAGCTTTTAAAGGCTAGTGTGGCTCCGCCCCTATGAGTCACAGTTTAGGAAAGGGCCTGGTGTGGCTCTGCCCCCCCTGCTTCTGGAAGCTTCTAACTGCTTCCTCTGTTTGAACAGAGGTGGCTCTCAGCAGTTTAAATTATCAATTTAAATTAGTGGAGGCCTCTAAAGCAACTCTACTCCAACTGCAAAATTTACCAGTGCTCACTTCCTGTTTGGCTCTCCTCAGCAGCAGCAGCTCTGCTTAAGAGCACATGCAGAGTCAAAAGGGCTGACCCCAGAGTCAAAAGGGCACGACGAATCCTTGTGATTCCAGGAGTCGTTGACTCCAATTTTTCGGGTGTACTCCAGGTTCAACTTTGGACACACCTACCACAAACCATTCACAAAGGAGACACATTAGCACAACTGATCATGGTTCCTTGTCACCCGCAAGCAGGCAGCCAGGAAAGGCTCAGAGACAGCTCAGAGTTCGGGTCGGTGTGCAGAAGGGAGAGTATAAGGATACCAGATCTTAGCGACAGTGGAAACCAACATAGAGTGGAAGCAGCGGCCAGTCATAAAGGTATTTTTGAACAAAAAACCTTTTGATGGGCTATTAAATACGGGAGCTGACGTCAGTGTGGTCAGCCAGAGTCAGTGGCCATGAGAGTGGGCTCTCGAGCCAGTCTCCAAAGTTTGGGGTGTAGGTGGCGTTCAGGAAGCGTTTAGAGGCCGAGATTGGGTAGAAGTCACGATTCCCGGAGATGACGGCACGGCGGTCATTCGGCCGCATATCTTAAACGTGCACGTCAATCTCTGGGGGCGGGACATCTTGCAACAGTACCGTGCCACTCTTACCTTCGGGTAATGGCTTTACCGCTCAAATGGTTTACCAACACGTCAGTCTGGTAGAGCAATGGCCGGTCGTAGGGGAAAAATTAGTCGCCCTAAAACAGCTGGTTAAAGAACAATTAGACGCAGGACACATAGAACAGTCCACCAGTCCCTGGAATTCGGCCATATTCGTCATTAAAAAGAAGTCAGGGAAGTGGCGACTCCTTCATGATCTAAGAGAGATCAATAAGTGTATTCAGCCAATGGGTCCGCTTCAATGCGGCATCCCAAATCCGAACATGATCCCCAAGGGTTGGGAGATCCTGGTCGTAAACCTGAAAGACTGTTTTTACACCATTCCTTTAGATGTAAGGGATCAGGAAAGGTTCGCTTTTACGGTGCCAGTCGTGAACCACAGAGAGCCAACGCAATGTTTTGCGTGGAAATATTTGCCACAGGGGATGCTCAATTCGCCCACCCTGTACCAAATCTACGTTCACGACGCACTGGAAAAGTTTCGAAACCTTCACCCCACAGTCTTGGTATGTCATTTTATGGATGATATTTTGATCACAGCGCCGCAACTCGGCAGCGAAATGTTTAAAGACCTCCAGACTACTCTGGGGGAGAAGGGGTTACTCATTGCCCCGGAGAAAGTTCAGAGAACCGAGCCCTTTTCATACTTGGGCCACCGGCTTCTCCGTTCTTTCGAGGCACCAGTTTTGCCACAGATTAACCTCAAAGATTCAGTCACTCTTGTAGAATTGCAACAGATTCTGGGGAATATCAATTGGGCTAGACTGTATTTTAGGCTAGACACGGAATTCTTGAAACCACTCTTCTCGCTGCTAATGCTAGGTAAGCAGCCAGCAGATCAGATACACATTCCGCGAGAGGCGCACTTGACTCTCGAAAAAGTCAATCAAGTTCTCAGCCAGAGATGGGTGGACAGGATTAGTCAGGGGCCATATGCTCCTGTTCTGAACCTGTACATAGTCCGAACTGGAGCCATGTTCTCCGGAGCTCTAGGCGCAGACTCCGAGCGAGGGGCGAAAATCGTGGAATGGGTGTATTTACCACAGACCTCTTCCCGAAACATCGTCCCTCCACAGGAATTCGTTTCCGTGGTGATTTACCGAGGAAGGTTGAGAGCAAGGGATATCTCAGGGCACAATCTAGCGAAAATTGTTGTTCATTTCACCAAGGATCAGATCCAGCAGCTGATGCAGCTCAGTGACTCACTTCCGATTGCATTAGAGGGATTCACAGGATTTTTGGCATACCATTTGCCAAAAGACTCCAGACTTGTCTCGCTTCAAATGCAGTCAGCTTATACCCCACATAACAAAAAGAAAATGTTCGGTAACCGGGGTATACCCCGCTTAACAAAAAACCCGTATAACGATTTCTTTTGTTATGTGGGGTATCGCAATTGCCGCACAAACACTTCATTGTATGAAATTTTCATTATATGAAGCATTCGTTATGCGGGGTTCCACTGTACTCGGATCAAGTTGTGGCCACCACCAATGATATATTTTAAAAGTAGTAAGCAAAATATTACAGAAAACATTTCAAACATTTTACAATTTGAAAGCCAACAGAAAATATAACTGGAAATTGCCCAGCTTCGCCCTTTTCTGGATAAGAGCTCTCGCCTTTCCTTGAACTAATCTTCAGAATTGACTATTACAATGCCCTTGAAGGTGGTACAGACTCCACAGCAGGTGCAAAATGCAGCAGCCAGATTGATTCTAGGTATTGGTCGTTATGATCATAGTAACACAGTCCTGGCAGCCTATGTTGGTTACCTGTTGAATACTGTCACATTTAAATTCAATTAATTAGAACCATTGAAAACACTCTTTAGTTGCTGAGCAGTTTTGCTTTATTGGAAAGAATTGGACTTGAACATACAGAAGCAACACCTTCCTAATTTCTATTACAATCATGATTCTTAGTTACAATACGGTGCCAGGTCCAAGGTCCTCGTATTAACATACTGTACTGTACTAAGAACTATACAGTTTAAGACCACATTACCTACAGGAGCGCCTCGTCCTAGAAAATAAAACCCAGAGCACCCAAATGTTGAAACTAAGGGTGGCCACACCAAAAAAGGTAAAGAAAGTTTTCACCAGAAATTCACTTATTTGTCTTTCTGACAGCCCAGCCCCAGGGTATTTGCAAAGCTCTCTGCCAGTAAGCAAATCATTTCCCCTCCTGACAACTTTACTATCCAGCATTCACATCCATACATGGGGTACACAGAAACAACCTCCTTGAAAATTGTGGTATTTTTGAACCACAATAGGGCGCACCCTGGTAACGGCAACCTTGTGTTGCTGGCTAATCTTTCTCACACTAGGTCAGGTGAAAGGAATTACTATACTGAATGAACTCACCGAAAGGTGGCTTCATTTTGGGTGTTTCACATCTGGCCTAGACATGGAAGAAAAAAAATCCATTCATTGTGAAGTACAGGAACCATAGAGATATTTTCTCAGGTTTTTGACATATGCTCAGGACCAGAGTATCCCTGGCTGAGCAGGGATGTAACTCTTTAACTCTGCTCTGACATTTTAACCACTTGCACAAACTGTCTCCCATTCCTAAATACAGGCAGGTTTTGTCTCTGACCAAAATGGTCTAATGTTCCCCCCCCCCCCCTCATAATTTATCACAGGGCAGGTACGATAAAATGACCGCAAGTGGAGGGAATCAAAGGGGAATGTGTTTTGCACGACCTTTTCCCCTTCTGTTTTAAGGAAGGGTTTTGAAAATATCCAACATATCGTCATTGTTCTTTCCCTCTCTCTCGGTTCTTCTGAATCAGAACTTCTGGGATACAGCATTTCTCCTTCTTGTGCTGTATCCAATTCCAAATATTGGCAATCATCATGGCAGCAATCAGCCATGAGGACTCTGAGAATATAACGTAGTGGCGTGACACTCATAGTACCACTGAAGCAGTTCTGCAAGTCACTTTCTGGACCTGAACCCTTTTGGCAATCAAAGTCCTCATCATCAGCCCCAGGCCAGGATGGATGAAGCTGCTGCCCTCCATTAAAATGGATTCACGTGGGATTTAATCCACTTGGCGAATCATCCTTCCCTGTGGACTTCTTCAAGGCTGTTAGTCCTCAGGGTTGTCAGGTTAGTTAGCTGCTGCCTGACAATCGATGGCAGTAGGGTCTACTCTGTTACCATAGCAGGATCAGACTGGCAGCATTCCTAAAATCACCTTATAATCACTGGAATGTTTACACCCATTTTCAGCACTCGTGTGTTTTATTAAACTACATAAAACAGGCCTGTTGACTGCTGATTAAGTAGATCAAACATGTCAAGCTGGCCAAACTTTAGACGCCAAGTGTGTATACTTAGAATCCTAGAATGAGCTGGAGGGGGCCTTTTAGGCCATTGGGTCCAACCTCTTGCTCAATGCTCAGGTGGCCCCTATTTGTTGTTGTTCAGTCGCACAGTCGATTCTGACCCTTTGCGACCCTATGGACCATCATCCTCCAGGCACCCCTGTCCACCACCATCCTCCTCAGCCCTCCCAGTTCTGTGCCCATTGTGTCTACAATACCATCTATCCATCTCATCTTTGCCCGCCCCCTTCTTCTTTTGCCCCTCCACCTTTCCCAACATCAAGGCCTTCTCAAGTGAATCCTCCCTTCTCATTTGATGTCCAAAATACTTCAGCTTCAGCTTTACTATTTGACTTTCCAATGAGCATTCAGGGTTAATTTCTTCTAAGATTGACCTATTTGTTCTCCTTGCTGTCCAGGGGACTCTCAAAACCCTCCTCCAACACATTTCAAAGGCATCTATTCTTCTGTGTTTAGCTTTCCTAATGGTCCAGCTCTCACAACCCTACATTGCCCCTGGGAATACCATTGCTTTGACTATGCGAATTTTAGTTTGCAAGGTGACGTCTCTACTTTTAACTATATTCCCCAGGTTTCTCATGGCCTGCCTCCCAAGAATCCTCCTCCTTTTTATTTCATGGCTGCAATCTCCATCTGCAGTGACCTTAGATCCTAAGAAAGTAAAATCTGCCACTGCTTCTACTTCTTCCCCATCTATTTGCCAGGAACTGATGGGGCCTGTTGCCATTATCTTGGTTTTCTTGATATTGAGTCTCAGTCCAGCTTTTGCACTCTCTTCCTTCAAACTGATCAAGAGATTCTTTAGGTCTTCCTCACTTTCTGCCATTAGGGTGGTATCGTCTGCACATCTCAGATTGTTGATGTTTCTCCCAGCGATTTTAATTCCATATTGTGATTCCTCCATCCCTGCACTGCGCATTATGTGCTCTGTGTATAGGTTGAATAAGCTGGGTGACAAAATGCAGCCTTGTCTTCCTCCTTTTCCTATTCCAAACCACTCTGTCATTCCGTGTTCTGTCCTAACTGTTGCTTCTTGGTTCGTGTACAGATTTCTCATGAGGCCTATATGAGATGCTCTGGCCCCTATTTATCTACTCGCAATAATGTCCTGCTTTCGAATGGCTAGCTTGGCAGGAGGAGCTGGAAGAGAGATGGGCGCTCATCCCGTCCTGCATGTACTTGGGTCTTGGAAGTGTCGCCCTTCCAGCTCACAAGGCGGAGCTTCTTTACCCCTGAGCCACCCACGCCAGTCCCTCCGGGAGAGACGGGTGGTTGTGGTGGTCCCATTGGCCGCTCCCGAAAGCGAGCGGCTCCCGTGTGAAGGGATCAGCCGAGGGGAAAGCCCGGCTCGCTCCGTGCGTGGCGCTTGCCAGGAGCAGCGAGAGAACACGCGGGTGGCAACAACAACAACAACAACAACAACAACGGCCCGCCTGGAGGCTCCGCCGCCGCCCGGGTGCGCGTGTGGGGGCAGGGAGGTCGGCTAAGAAGAGGGAGGGAGGGAGGGGGCCCTCGCCCCACTAGGCATACAGGCGAGGCCTGTCGAGCCCACAGCCTCACCACTACCACGCGACGGGTAGCATCACGTGACGATGCCCCACGTGGTGTGGAGGGCCGCCTTCCCTCCCTCCCTCCGTCCCCCCCGCCGCGGCACTTCCTTCTTGCCGCTCCCAAGATGGCGGCGGGAGGCGGACTGGGAGGCAGGCGGGTGCTGACGTCACGCGTGGGCTGATCGCTGCCGACGAGCGGCGGCGAGGCAGTGGGCGTGGCGCTACGGGTGCCGGCAGGGACGGCCGGGCAGGAGGGGCGGCCTTCCTGTTCCTTCGCCGCCGCTGCCACTGCCGCCGCCGCCGCCTCACTCAGCCACTCAGGAAGCCGGGCGGCGGGTGGTGGTGGTGCGCTCTCTCCCCCTCCTCCGTTCCGGTGGTGCCAGAGGAAGGCAAGGCAAGGCAGGCGCCGGGCGGAGGCTGAGCAGCTCCTTTACCCGGGGAAGGAAGGAAGGCAGGAAGGAAGGCAGCCCGCCCGCCCGCCCGCCTCGTCTTATGTCCCCCGCCATGGCCGGCTACGAGTACGCGAGCGCCGAGCAGCTGGCCGGCTTCGACAAGTACAAGGTAGGCGAGGAGGAGGACGAGGAGGAGGAGGGTGTGTGTGTCGGTGTGTCGCCCCCCCCCCAGCCCATACACTCACAGACGGACGGACCCCTCCCTCTCCGGAAGGTCTGCACCACCACAACTCCCATCATCCCCTCGGGTGGGTCTCACGACTACATCCCTCCCCCCCCCCCCAATAGCAGGCGGAAGGGCTGCACCACCGCTCCCCTCCTCCTCCTCCTCTAGCGGACCCCCGTGTGTGGGGTGTGTGTGTGTGTGTGTGTGGGGGGGTGCGTGGCAGCCTCTCCCCCCGGCCTGGAGGGTTCCCCCTGCCCGGGTGTATCGCGGTCCACAGCGCCCTGGCAGGCCAGTGGGGGCTCCCCCAGATTCGTCCCCCCCCAATCCCACCCGTGCCTGGACGGCTGAAGGAGGGGCTTGGAGGGGGGGGGGGAGAGAAGAGCTGAGATTGAATGACCCCGCTTTGACCCCTCCTGGGCCACCGTAGGGGGACCCCAGCACTCTCTCACACACACACACAGACACACACGCACTCTCTTGGAAAACTGTTTGACTCAGGTTTTCTCCCCCAACCAGGGAGTTGCTCTGCTCCCACTCCCCATCCCATAAAACCTCCAGTCCCCAGGAGGGGAAGCAGGGTGGTGGTGGTGGTGGTGGTGGTGGTGGTGGAAGGGCGACCCCCTGTCAGGCCCTCTCTCAGGTCTTGCAGTGGCCTGGCATTGGGAAGGCATGGGATGTAGTGCAACACATCTGGGCAGATGGGGAGGAGGAGGAGGAGGGTTTGCACTAGTGCAAGGCAACTGGAAGGAAGCCCTGGGAACGGTGGTTGGCGCGTGAGTCACAAGCAGGGAGGGAGGGAGTGCCGGGTGGAGGATGGGCAAGGAGCCCAACCCTGAAGCAAGGCAGCAAGCAACAGCCCATCTGCCTTTTCTTTTCTTCCTTTCATTATTTAATTGTCTATTTAATTAAACACACAGAGGAAGGTCTGGGCCTGGGGCCTGACCATAACGCATGGTGTGCACGCATACGACTTCTTTAAGTGCTGTATCCAGTTCCAAATCGTGATCAGCCATGAGAAGATTGTCCTGGGAACTATACAGGTGAAACTCAGAAAATTAGGATATCGTGCAAATGTTCATTCAGTCCAGTAATGCCACTTAAAAGGTGAAACAAATATATGAGATAGACTCAATACATGCAAAGCAAGATAGTTCAAGCCTTACTTTGTTTTATAATATTGATGCTTATGGCTTACAGCTTATGAAAACCCCAATCTCATGTACCCCATAATCACATAATCACATGTACGCTGTACGCCACGTTCATCATAATCATAACAATTTAAGGCATGACATCTCTCGCTTTGCATGTAGTGAGTCTATCTCATATATTTGTTTCACCTTTTAAGTAAAATGAATGGACATTTGCACAATATTCTAATTTTCCGAGTTTCACCTGTATAATGCACTGGCCTTCCATTTGCCTTCCGCATCGCAGTGAGACACCCATAGTACCACTGATACAGTTCCACGAGTCACATTCTGGTCCTGAGCCCTTTTGGCACACAAAGTCCTCCTCAACCCCAGGCCAGGATGGATGAATCTGCTGCCCTCCATCAAGAAGGATTTGAGTGGGATTTAATCCACTTGGGGACCATCATCCTTCCCTGTGGACTTCACCACCCAAGGCCATTAGTCCTCAGGGTGGTCAGGTTAACTGCCGCCTGATGATCGATGGCAGTAGGGTCTACTCTATTACCATAGTAGGATAACCTGGCCAGACTGTGCACACATACACGCCATGCTAAAGTAGGGAAATGGCGTTCAGTCCTGAGGCATCAAATAACAAGTTCATTACAGCTTGCACCTGGGCGGACGAGCGCTCTGCTTAGTCAGGTTCATGGAGTTTTATCCTCAGTTGGCTGGTTTGGGTGCAAAGGGCACTCTGTGTGTGTGTGTGTGTGTGTGTGTGTGTGTGTGTGTGTGTGTGTGTGAGAGAGAGAGAGAGACTGAGAAAGGAGGTTCCATTTCTGAAATGGGAAAAGTACAGCCTGTGACTCTTGTTGACTTTTAAATGTTTGTAGAATAAGGTTCTCCATTCTTTGCAAAAACAGCTCTCCCTGGGTCTCTGCTATTGCTGAACTAAGGAGCCCCTGGCATGGGTCGGGAAACCTACTGTTAGCCACAGCAGGGAGGCCGTTGCAGTGTTTGTGGTGGTGGGCAACGCAGTGGCTCTCTGTTCCGTAGGTCAACTTCCCCTGCTCCTTAGCTGCTCCTTATCTGCCTGATGGGAAGCAGCCACAGAATCTGCACCTGGCTCAGAAGGAGAGAAGAGGTTCCCCAGTACCTGCACAGAAATGCACCTTTGGCTCTGTGTAGGTAACCACTTCTTTTTCAGAGTCTCTCCTTGTCATGAGATAAAAGGGAAGATGCTTGCAGCAAATCAAGGGGAGTCTTCCTGGCCTCCTTTTCCCCAGTGTCCCGGTGGCTTTTTATTGCAGAAGAGGGGGGCAGTAGTGGTGCATGCCTTGTGCGCAAAATGAGGAGATCTAGTTGGCTTCCTTGTCAAGTGGGTTTAAAACTTCCCTTTGCTGCTCCTGCGCACGAACTGTGGATCAGATTTCCATCTACAGCATGGAGGCTGCCCCTGCCCCACAGTTCTGTTGCCCACCTGGGAGGAACAGAGAAGGTTAGAGCTGTGGGCTTTCTCTCGTCTCATTCATATCTTAATACCAACATATTCCCGGTCACTGCATGAAACTTGTCAGTTGTTTCTGCATCAGTTTCTTAAGTTCACCTTTCCATTTTCTGCCCCGTCCTACTGAGATTCATAAGGAGTTCCAGCACTGTTCTAAAACCAGATGTGCAGTTGAGTTTTTCACAGACTTTCATAAAAATACACACTATGCTCTGCAGCTCGATCAGATCTGGATAGGATGATGAATTTGCTGGGAGTGCAGTGCAGAGGAAGAAAAGAGTGTTATCTCACTAGCCAGCTTGGAGGCAGACCAGATGTTGTATTTGCTGAAGGCGGGGGTGGGGGTGGGGGGAGGAGGATGAGGAGGATTCAGGGCAGCAGCTTCCTGCTAATGGCTTCTGGGCACTGATGCAGTTTTACTTTTGCATAATGAGCTGCTTTTTCTGCTGACTTATGGAAGTTGTACATCTGGAGTCCTGGTTCGACAGGTGAATGGGCTTTTTGCTTATGAATGGTGTGCTGTCGCGCAGGTTGTGTAATGCATTGATCCTACCTTGGGGTAGGGCGGGGGCTGAAGGACCTGTTGTGCAGATTCTGCATTAGCTCCCCACCCCCACCCCCCCTCAACTGGCCTGGGAGCTGCAAGGTGTTGCAAGCAAACTCCCTTGCTCCCAATTTGGAAGGTAGGCGTGTGAGTTTCTTAGGCCGTGGGAATGCTTGCGCCAGAGAGGGCTGAGCCGGGAAGGTGAGTCGGGAAGATGCTTGCACCAGTTACAGGACAACGCTGGTGCTCTTTGCCAACCTGTGGGAACTTTCACTCACTCTCTCTCTCCACAGTTTCCTGTATGAAGATGTGGCCTTCCTCAAGTACCAACCAGGGAGGGGCAGAGGCAGGCCAGTCTAACCCAAAGGCACAGGAATGGTCTGAGTGGAAAAGGCCAGTTGTGCAGAACAGAGCAACAGAGAGGGCTTAACTGCAGAAGCACACGTGTTTAATTCTTGTGGCGAAGATGTTCTGCATTTAGGGTGGAATGCCCAATGCTGGGTAGTACAAGCAGTTGGGATTATACCCGGGTTCCTGGTGTGCTGATTTCCCCCCCCCCCCCCCCCCCCGGGCTTGGTGCCTGTTTTAATTGCATCTTTCTTAGCGCCTCCTTGCTTATTCCTCCCACTGTGCACAGATGAGAGCCAGCTGATGTGTGCAAGACATTCATCTAACTCACTGCTTGCACAAGTGCACGGCATATATTTGGGGGAGGCTGTCCCCTCCCTAGTTTTTTTTTTTGAGTAGGCTGTGACAGGCTGGGATTGCCTTTCTCTTTTCCTGCAGAGCCATGATCCCTTCCTGCCCAGTTTCAATGCAGGATGGGGTGGTTTGGGCACTTGTAGCATAAGTGGAGGCTAAACTTTCCTTTGTCAACCCTAGATCTCCCCCCTTGGAATACTGAACTCTGGGGGGGGGGGGGCTCCTTCCCCCCTGCACAGTCAAGGGAAGCTGAATCTGGGGCACAGTTAGGCAGGAATGTGCAAAAGAGCCCCTTCCTTTCTTTCTTTCCAGAGGTCAGTGGCACTTTTGAGATAATGCTGTTCCTTGATTGCTGTGTTTTATAACTGGCCATGCGCTTGCACCATGGGAGGCTTAACAGCTCACATTCCCTATCTTTGGCAGAAACAGGTCTACTAAGAGGCATTTTCTCTTGTTTTAAGTCTTGCTTCCTGGATGTAGAAAGGCAGTAAGTATGGCTTGCTCCAAGGATTCCTGTCTGCCTGCAGTCCATATAGGTTGTGGATTCAGAGAAGCCTGTCTTGTAGCCTTGGGCGCAAGAGGGCATTTGAGAATTTAGAACTGCTTTGTACGAACTGTGCGCATGAAGCTCAAGAACTCACTTGGAGAGAGAATCAACCTTCTGATCCAAGAGGGATGAAGCAGTTGTAAAAGTGATGAAGGTGACTTGGTCAGATATAAATTCAAATCTCGTGCCTTAAGGAGACTGTGGTGCTGTAGCCAAGCCAACTCCTTTACTCTTGTGGCAAAGACGGTGATTGACTCACGGTGATTTCGGAGAAGGTTTGGGTTTTATTGTCTAGGAAACAGAGATAGAAATCAGCATCTAGCTTATGATGTTGATGCATCAAGGAGAGAATGGTAATCTGTAGGAGTGTTACTTTACTTGTTTATGTGACTGGTATCCCACCCAACATTACATGCATCAAGATAAAAGACAAGTAACACCATCAAAAACAGCTGTGTATAAATAAATATACTGCTGCCGAGGGCCATGGCTTTCAAATGAGATGCAGCGCACCATTGCCTGGACTCTTTTTTGGGTGGGTTCTCCTGTCTGTTGTCCACCTAAAAGCTCCCCAAACTACTCAGCTTTGCCTTCCAGTTCAAGGAGAAAACCTCACGGTCTGGCAGAGTTTCTCTCTCTGTGTGTGTCTTGTGTGCCTGCCTGTATAAAACCATTTCTGATGCCTTCAGCACAGGGGCCTTCCAGATGTTATGACGCTGCATCTCCCAGGATCTCTCAGTATTGGCCTGCAGTCTGTTGCAGACTAGAAATACCTGGAGAGAGCAGCATTTGCCGAAAGCCAGCCAAAAAGGAGCCTCCAGCCCTCCTTCTGTCCCCAGACTCTCCTGAACATAGAGAGCTCACCTGCTCCAGGTGTGTGGAAGGAAAAACATGGGGAATTAAGCCTGTAAAGCTTGAAAATCATTAGGGCCAGGTGTAGACTTACAGAAGGTAGGTGAACGCTGCCATGAGAAGCCAAGATGTCTCTGGGATTTTTTCCTTTGCATATTTCTAGGAAACTACTATCTGTTCTGGATCTTGGCATCATGGCAATAGTCTCTTCCTGTTCCTAACTCCTCGGAGGATCTTCCTCACCAGTCTCTCAGGGTCTTGAGCCACGAGGACCATTTCATTTCAAGTTTTATTTATTTATTATTTATTTATTCAATTTATATCCCGCCCACTCAACACAAGGCCGACTCCGGGCGGCTTTGTTTAATTTCTATACCACTTTACTCACCCAGCGGGCAACTCAAAGCGGTGTACATAGTAACAATAAGATAGTACAATAACACAAGTAAATATAACACAATAAATCAATAATATAATAATAAAGCAATAATGTCATCAAATTACAAGATTACAAGTCAGGGGAAAAACACAATATTAAATACAAAATGCAAAATCAAGCCCCATGGATCTAGAGGCCCATCTACGTCCAGGGCCACTAGATCCGTGATGGTGAACCTTGGCACTCCAGATGTTCTTGGACTTCAATTCTCAGAAGCCCAAGCACCCTGTGAATCCACATGAATGGGTTTACTGCAATTCATCTGGCCCCGCTGCCCTCGTCGCTCGCGGAAGTAAAACGCGCCCATACAGAGGAAGCGTTAACCCGGAAAAGTCTTAACCGTATGGGCACGTTTTACTTCTGCTCCCAGGAACGCCGAGGGTGGCGTGGGCCAAATGAATGGCAGCAAACCCATTCGTGTGGATTCACGGGGGCTTGGGCTTCTGGGAATTGAAGTCCAAGAACATCTGGAGTGCTAAGGTTCGCCATCACGGAATCAAGCGAAGGCACTGGAGAAAGTCTTCCCAAGCACGATAGCCCATCTTTGCAACTCCCTCCCCAGGGAAACTTTCCTGGCCCTGTCTCAGTTACCCTTGTGGGCACTTTTTATCCTTCTTCAAGTGCCGTATCTGATTCTGAATATTGGCGATCCTCATGTCAATCAGCCATGAAGATTGTCCTGGGCTCAATATAATGCAGTGGCCTTCCATTTGCCTTCTGCATCACAGTGTGACACTCGTACCACTGATCCAGTTCCGGCCCTGAGCCCTTTTGGCACACAAAGTCCTCCTCAGGATTGACATAGCTTCTGTCTTCCATCAAGATGGATTCGGGTTTGTATTTAATCCACTAAGGCACCGTCGCCCTTCCCTGTGAACTTCGGCAACCAAGGCCGTTCGTCCTCAGGATGGTCAGGCTAGTTAGTGTCCAGTTGCTGCCATTATAGTCTACTCCAGGGGTTCCCAACCTACAGCCCGCAGGTTGGCCCTGGCCCGTGGCATCATTTCATGTGGCCCACCGCCACACCCGGAAGTGGAAGCAGACACATTTGCGTCAGCCATAAATGCGCCCACGACTGTCATAAATGTGGTTATATCAATTGTAAATGTGCCCATGGCTGTTGTAAACGTGGAAGTGGGCACATTTACAGCTGTCATGAACCCATTTACAGCTGGCGTAAATGCACCCACCTTCGTTTCGGGGTGTGTGTGTGGTCCAGCCCGCTCAACTGTCTAGAGTGTGTGGTCAGGCTCACAGCGTAGAAAGGTTGGGAACCCCTGGTCTACTCCATTGTGCCCCAACCTTTTGTTTTTGGAACTTCAATTCCCAGAAGCCTAAGTCAATTCCCCAAAGCACTGATCAGCCAATGGACTGAGTGGGGTTTCTGGGAATTGAAGTCCACTAGTTGGGAACCACTGCCTTAGTTTATTACCATTGCAGGATAACCTGGCCAGACTGTACTTTTTATTAGCCCAGGCCAGGTCTCCTCTTGCTTTCCAGAACTAATCTCCATACCATGTAGTCAATTCCAGTCTTTCCTCTACTGAGGGTCTCCTTGTGCTTCTGGCTTGGGATATCCGTGGCTAACCCTCTTAACAGCAGGAACATGTGGGAGCGGAGACTTAGGCTGAACAGGCAGTCTTTAAGGACAATGTTTTCATCAGTATAATTCCTTTAGTAGGAAAATTCCTGGAGGCAGGTGATAGTCTTATGGTCTCTGTTCCAATTAGCTAAAAGCAAAACAAGAGCTGTCTAATCTGGGGCTGAACTCGAGACTTCTGCTGCCTGCAGAATAAGGAGTTTTCCTTGCCTTCTTGTGTGCAGGCGGGGTGCGGGAGCAACCTAGCCATGTGCTGTTGTGTAGTAGTAGCCTCTTAAAGTTCAGAGTCCAGCTGAGGGCACCGTCTTTGCCCATCTGGCTTCATTCTCAAGATGTCACGCCTTCCGTAGCCCTTTCCACTTAGAGTCCTGTGCCTCTACGCAGAGCGCTTAAGGATGGGGTTTGCAAACCTGGCTCTCCAGATGTTCTTGGACTTCAATTCCCAGAAGCCCAAGTCAACATTCTTGCTCATCAAGGGCTTCTGGGAATTGAAGTCCAAGAACATCTGGAGAGCCAAGTTTGCAGACCTATGGCTTAAGGAGAGATCAGGTGAGCTCTGCTCACATGGACGAAGGACAGGCATTGAGTGAGAGGTTCAAAGAGAAACCCATTCCATGCCTTCCCAAGTTTTTGGTTGGCTTTTGGGCTTTTCTCATTTCCCAAAAGTTCAATTTGTCCCCCCCCCAAAAAAAAAACTAAAAATTTTTTTTAAAAAATTGCAGCTCCTGCGTCTTCTAGAGAGGCTGAGAATTCTGCAACCTCCTTAAAGCAACCTACTAATCAGAGTAAAATTACTTATCAGAGTAAACAAGCTCCTTATTTCTTGGTACATTTACTTTGCACCTCAAGACTCAACCTCAGATGACACATTTCCAGTTATCTATAAGAACAGAGGGACTGTGAGGGCCTAGTGGTTAAGACGCTGATCATGGCGACTGGAAGGTTGAGACCCGTGTTGCATGATGCAGTGAGCTCCCATCTCTGTCCCAGTTCCTGCCAACCTAGCAGTTCAAAAGCAGAAAATCACAAGTAGATAAATGGGTACCACTTTGGTAGGAAGGTAACAATGTTCTTTGTGCTCCAGCATCTAGTCATGCCTGCTGCATGACCATGGAGACGTCTGCAGTCACAACCAGCACTGGCTCTTTCACTGTAAATACAGATGAGCACTAGTCAGATGCAACTGGCTTTCGAGCAAGGGAAACTTTTATCTTTTATGTATGTATGTATGTATGTATTTAAATTTATACCCCACCCTACTCAGCGTGAGCCGACTCAAGGCGGCTTCTTCTTCTAGTGCCGATGCCATATCAGATTATTGCGTATCATTCTGGCAATCCATATAAAGCAGTGGCCTTCCATTTGCCTTCTGCATCACAGCATGACACGCATAGTACCACTGATCCAGTTCCACGAGTCACTTTCTGGTCCTGAGCCCTTTTGGTGCACAAATTCCTCAATGGTCCCAGACCAGGATGGATGAAGCTGCTACCCTCCATCAAGAGGGATCCAAGTGGGACCATTTAATCCACTTGAGGACCATTACCCTTCCTTCCCTGTGGACTTTGGCACTCAAGGCCGTGAGTCCTCAGGTTAGTTAATCACCGCCTGATGCTCGGCGTTGAGTGGCTGGCATTAGGGTCTACTCTATTACCACAGCAGGATAACCTGGCTAGACTTCTTTTACCTTTACCTTTATAAGAAGAACAAAACCAACACCTAAACCCTTGTGACAACTTTGAGATAGAGATTTATTGTGGATTATGATTGACTCCTTTGAAACGTCACTGCCTGCAACACATTTCTTCATTACCAGAGGTTAAGGCCGTAGCTCATTAAGTCTCTTTAGTTAAGCAAGAGTTCCACCCACTTACCCACCCATCTCTTTTGGTATGATGGGTTGTATCTACTAGTTATCCTTTAAAAAACACCCCTCTTTTTTGTTACTTGGGAGAAATACAAAACCAATAGTTGCTACATGTTGTTGTTTAAAAAAACATGGGGAAATGTGCGCTGTTGGATTTGTGGCCCAAAGCTTGCCCTCCCACGTGGGTCTCAGCACCAATGGGAACCTAAGCCAGCTTTTGAACCCGTGAGATTTCTCTTGCACCACCATTTAATAATCCTCCCCCACTGCTATGGCGAGTAACTGACATTGCTAAAAGGGTCCGATTGAACTGCCCCACGTAAATGAATGATGCTTTCTTTTCTGGAGGGAGCTACAAAGTCACCTGCTGTAGTTAGGACCCTTTTACTGGTAACCTGGGACTGTAGTGGCTTAGTGGTTAAGAAACCAAACTTGTTGACTGGAAGGTCAGCAGGTCAAGAACCGAGTACTGCACAATGGAATGAGCTGCTGTCTCTGCCCTAGCTCCTGCCAACCTAGCAGTTTGAAAGCAAAACATTGCAAGTAGATAAATAGGTACCATTTTGGTGAGAAGGTAAACAGCATCCCACACACTTCGGTGTCTAGGCATGCCTGCCACAGAAACGTATGCAAATGCAGACAGCTCTGGCTCTTTGGCTATAAACAGAGATGAGCACTGAACCCTAAAGTTGGATACGACTGGCTTTCGAGCAAGGGCAACCTTGACCTTACTGGTAACCTGTGCTTAAGGCACCAAAGGGGCAATAGCGGAAGACTGTCAAACAAGGTCAGGTATCTGTCTGAGACTTCCACTGCCAATTCAACTGAATTGAATAAATTGATTGATTTGATTGATTGATTTGTATGCTGCCCACTCAGCATACGCCGACTCAGGGCGGCTCACAACAATCACGACATAAATCAACAGTACAAAATAAATACACAACAATACAATATGCAATGTACAGAGATTCAGTCTACAAAAGCAACACAGTACAATTTATACAATAAAACACACTTGAGCACCAAAATATCAATGGAAAACAGATTGCAAAAAAGTCCTTAACGGAGCCCGGCGTCCCTGACAGAGCATGGGGCTCAACATCCCCGACAGAGCATGGGGCTCAACGTCCCCAACAGCATCTTCGTTTCTGGGTGTGAAGGCAAGACTTTATTTTTCAAGGGGTTGTAAATCCTTTTTAACAAGGATTGAGAGAAAGGATGGGGAGAAGGAGAGCCAGGGCGTTCCCCGGAAGGCACTCACAGGGGTCTTATATGTTTAGGCTGAGGGTCCGAGTCCCTAAATGTAAGACCCACATGCTCAAGTGGGGGCTGCTGGCAGACAACAACATGCTGTGTGCATGTGGAAAGATACTGAATCCATTGGCTCACTTGCTGGTCTACAGGACTGGCCAAAGGCGGCTGTATTTCTAATAATGTTTGATGCTGCAGACATTTGCGCTACAGACATTCTTTTAGGAAAAAGAGTAATGTGCAGTAGGAGATGCCTGGCATGTGCACTGCAAGGACAGTCTTGAGGCATCACCCATACAACGGTTGTAGCATTTAACCCCTGCTTGCACTTCAGAGACAGTCCTGGAGACATATCCCCCTCTAAGAAGTGGTTTGGGCTTCCATGCAGAGCATGGGGAGTGGGGCGAAGAGACTAACCCCATCTCTCTGAGTTTGTGTTTGAGGCAGAGAACATGAACGTTACAGAAGCCATAGTATTGCACCTCCTTCCCTCAAATTTTAACATTCCCTGCGATTTCCCACACTGAAAATGAGAACTGGATTTAGAGTGAAGTTTCACCCTTCTCAAATGTGTAACTCCTTCTGTCGAGGTTGCAAACAGTTGGCAAGGAAAGATGCTTCTGATAACTAGAGCATATCTCTGCCAGCTCTTGGGCCTCTGTGAAATTGCTTCGAAATCTGGTGACATAGGAAGAAAGGGGCAGGATGTGGAATGAAACCGTCAGCTGTGAGCAAAAACCTCTGAGGCTGTTAATGTGAGATGAGGAATGAGGCCAAGCATGGCCAAACTGGCTCAGATGGCAGGACGTCCTTCTAAAAGTCCTTTCTTCGCTCAATTAACACGGCAGGATTTGACCTACAACTGTGATGGCGCACCTTGGCACTCCAGATGTTCTTGGACTTCAATTCCCAGAAGCCCAAGCCCCGTGAATGGTTTTGCTGCAATTCATCCGGCCGCCCTCGTCTGAAGCTGTATAATGCCTATGATTGGAATAGGAGACGCATGAATAACATAGACTTGGAAGCGTAAAACAAGACTTTGAACCACTGTCCTTGCAGTAAACAAACTAGGACATTTTCAGCTGGATAATTCAAATGTGCATTAGTGTTCAAATGACAGATTCAGAAATAAATTATGTGCGACTCTTCGTAGTGAGACAAGATGAGTTGAAGGCGATAATGGCCAGTCTGGTCAAATAATATTAAAAAACGAACCTTTGTGGCAGAGTGATTAAGTTACACTATTGCAGTCAAAACTGCTCACGTTGTGAGCACTACAGCAGGAACAGCCTGGATGTGGGTCTTTCTTTGGGGGCAAGAAGGAGATATTTGCATGCAAGAAATGAGGTAGAAATCTAGAAGTATGCAAGGAAAGGAAGAATAAAATGATAACAAGGAGGGGTAACACAGTGCTGGGTTCAATCTTGCCTCTGTTAGAAAGCATGAAGATTGCACATACAAGGCAACTTCCAGGTTGGCCAGAACCCTTTTGTAGCTTGGATGGTGCGTGATTTAGGCAATAGGAGGAGGAAAAAGACCCCCCCCCCCCCCCCCACACACACACACACACAAAAGCTGATTGAGAGTTCTGTGGCCATTGTCTTTCTGAGCTCCCCAACCATAGCTGTCAAGTATCCCTTATTGGCCAGGAAAACCCCTTATTTTACCCTCTTTCCCGCCATCATCCCTTATTAATTAGACTGCAATGCCCTATTTCCACCATTGGAGGGCAGCACAGGAGAAGCATAGCTGTCAAGTATCCCTTATTTGCCAGGAAAACCCCTTATTTTAACCTCTTTCCCACCATCACCCCTTATTAATTAGACTGCAGTGCCTATTGTCGCCATTGGAGGGCAGCACAGGATAAGCATAGCTGTCAAGTATCCCGTATTTGCCAGGAAAACACCTTATTTTACCCTCTTTCTCGCCGTCATCCCTTATTAATTAGACTGCAATGCCCTATTGCCGCCATTGGAGGGCAGCAAAGGATAGCATAGCTGTCAAGTATCCCTTATTTGCCAGGAAAACCCCTTATTTTACCCTCTTTCCCACTGTTATCCCTTATTAATTAGACTGCAATGCCCTATTGCCGCCATTGGAGGGCAGCACAGGATAAGCATAGCTGTCAAGTATCCCTTATTGGCCAGGAAAACCCCTTATTTTACCCTCTTTCCCACTGTCATCCCTTATTAATTAGACTGCAATGCCCTATTGCCGCCATTGGAGGGGAGCACAGGAGAAGCATAACTGTCAAGTATCCCTTATTGGCCAGGAAAACCCCTTATTTTACCCTCTTTCCCACTGTCATCCCTTATTAATTAGACTGCAATGCCCTATTGCCGCCATTGGAGGGCAGCACAGGAGAAGCATAACTGTCAAGTATCCCTTATTGGCCAGGAAAACCCCTTATTTTACCCTCTTTCCCACTGTCATCCCTTATTAATTAGACTGCAATGCCCTATTGCCGCCATTGGAGGGCAGTACAGGATAAGCATAGCTGTCAAGTATCCCGTATTTGCCAGGAAATTTCCCTTATTTCCTAATCCAAAACTTGACAGGTATGCCCCAATGTCTAAAGTGCAGGGGCCGGAGGTTCTTATAACAACGGTGGGTCAAGGTGGATATTTAGATTGCTCTCTTGCCTTGTGGACAAAAAAGACGTGCACAGAAGCTCCTTGGGGTGGTTCAGAGCCAGGAGAACACAGCGGTCCTTCGGTGTGCAAATCTTGGCCTTAAATTTAGAAACAGGACTATGAAAGAAAGGCAGCTGAAATCAATTTGCTAGCCTCAGGTAGGGAGATGATGCCTTCATCGTAGACCCTGCAGACTTCCTTAAGGAATGGGACATCCTCTTCCCCTAAGCCAGCGGTGCCCAAACTTTTGGGGCTGCGGGCTGGTCACGTGGTTCCTCCCACCGGAAGCGGGAGTAAACCGCGCCTTGCAATCTGTTTTGCAACAGTATGAGATAGGTTTTAGACTGCCATTTTCTCTGCTTAGAGCAGGGGTGCCCAAACTATGGCATGTGGGCCAGATCTGGCCCCTGACACCAATTCATCTGGCCCACGCTGCCCTCATCGCTCCTGTACGGGCACATTTTACTTCTGTTTCTGGGAGTGACAAGGGCAGTGTGGGCCGGATGAATTGGTGTTGAGGGCCAGATCTGGCCCACCAGCCATAGTTTGGGGGGGGGCTGGTTTAAGCAGAGAAAATGGCAGTCTAAAAAAATCTATTTCATCCTGTTGCAAAACAGATTGCAAGTCCCATACGGGCGTGTTTTACTTCCATGTCTGGGAGCAACAAAGGCAGCATGGGCTGGATGAATTGGTGTCGGGGCAGATCCGGCCCATGGGCTGTAGTTTGGGCACCTGTGCCCTAGGCAGCAGATGGTTCCCCCAGGTAAAAATCACTCGGGAGGGAGTTGCATGGGAGGGGGGGGGGTTGGCATTTCTCTTGCAAGGCTTATGGATGCAAGTAGACTTTGGAGGGGTTTGATTTCTTGACCTGGGATTTACTTGCTGATCTCTTAGTGGCTGAACCCAGCTTAGTCTTCTGTTACCCAAGAAGAAGCCAAAGTCCAGTGTCTGGATGAAAGGGGCTTAATCTTGAACTCTGTGCCGCCTGCGTGGCCCACTTTCCAGAGACCGTACCTCCCAGGGTTGCTTTGCAAGGGAAATGAGAGGTTCAGAAGCTACAGAACAAGCACAAGCAGTTAATCCTACTGTGGGGTGTTATAAGAAGAGGTACCTGTGGCGTAAAAGGAACAATGTGGGTCACGTCTTCCCTTCTCAGGCTAAGAGGTTCACAGGTCTGCCTTTAGATTTTTCAAACCGGAAGGATCTAAGACAGGGTTCCTCAAACATGGCTCTCCAGGTGTTCTTGGACTTCAATTCCCAGAAGCCCAAGCCAGCACACCTGCTGATCAGGGCTTCTGGGAATTGAAGTCCAAGAACACCTGGGGCGCCAAGGTTTAGAAACCCTGGGGTACAGAGACTCCTGAATAGTTTATGGGTTAAAAACCATCCAGAATGAAACAAGGTACAGTGCCGGAAGATGAGACTCCTAAGTTGGAAGGTACTCAGTGACTGAGGAAGAGCAAAGGCTCGGTATGAGCAAAGTGCTGCCCGTAATGAAACAGCTGGCTTAAAGCAGGCCAAAAAGATGCCTAGTTGTTGATGTTCAGCATAATGCCTATGACTGTAACATGGAATACGAGAAGCATGAATAGCATAAACCTGGAATCATAAAATAAGACTTTGAATCGCTATACTACTTGCAGTAAGCAAACTAGACGAATGGCAAGTCCGATCAGATGATAATAGTACAGTAATTAAAAACGAACCCTTGTGGCACAGTGGTTAAACTGCTTTCCTGCAGCCGAAAAGTTATGAGTTTGATCCTAACCAGGGCTCAAGGTTGACTCAACCACTTCCATCTTTTTGAGGTCAGTAAAATGAGTCCCCAGCAGTGTTGCGGGCAAAATGTTAAGTAACTTGTGAACTGCCCAGAGCGTGCACCAAGCCCTTCTATGGGGCAGTATATATAAGTGTGAGTGCTTTGCTTCACAGTGGTTAAACAGCAGTATTGCAGTCAAAACTGCTCACATTGTGAGTTCAGTCCTCATGGGCTTCAGTTTGACTTGGCTTTCCGTTTATCTGAGTTTGGTAAAATGAGTGCCTAAGCATGTCGAGAGCAATAATGCTAATTAACTTGTGAACAACCCAGAAAGTGCATTAAGCACTGTAGAGCAGGATGTTAGAGTAACTGCTGTTGCTAATATCGGTTAGAGATGTTGTGCTCCAGCTAACATCAGTATGATGATGAAATTTGAAGCTTTTATGACAGCGTTCAGGAGAAGATGGATCACACATCAAAAATGCTTCGTTCTATGTAGCACAAGTGGAATCTCACTCTTGCTTTTGCCTGTGATTGGAACTCCGTGATGGCGAACCTTGGCGCTCCAGATGTTCTTGGACTTCAATTCCCAGAAGCCCAAGCTCCCACGAATTCACATGAATGGGTTTGCTGTGGTTCATCTGGCCAGGAGCGATGAGGGCGGCGCGGCGGGGGCCGGATGAATCGCAGCAAACCCATTCGCGGGGGTTTGGGCTTCTGGGAATTGAAGTCCAAGAACATCTGGACTAGTTGTCTTAAGGTCAGCCAGTGAGCTCCAGATTTTCACTGGTGGTAGAGCTAGGCTTTCCCCTTCCAGGGAACCTAAAATTTGAGCACCTGCCTTTTTTGGTTTGGGGAAGGATGCATATGAAAAATGCAGGCTGCAAACCACAGAAGATTACATCAGATAAAGTTTGTTAATCTGTAAAATGTCATAGGACTTCCTGCTGTTTTGGCTGTTTCGTGCACTATTCAGTTGGGGTAGAGTGGTAAGCATTGGTGATGTCTTTGGACTTAAGCTAGGTTCTGGTGGCATGTGCTGCTCTGTATGTGGAAGATGATGATGATGGAAGTGGACAGAATTGCCCCTTTCTTTTGCAGCTCCCCAATTTTTGCCCCTTGTGCTGGGATCACCTAAATAACATTGTTCCCTGGTTCTTGTGCTGCATTATTAAATGGTTTCCGCTATAGAACTGCCAGGAGTAGGAGATGTAACCTCCCCTGATCATAATAACAGAAAGAGTTGTCCTTATATGAAAATTTGGTTATGTGCAAAAATCAAAGCAGCTGCCTTCTAATTTTGCTTTATATAAGGGGTGACAGGTGGGCGTCCTGAAGTTTATGTTCAGCCTCTAACACAGTGTTTCCCAACCTTTGGCTTTTGGACTTCAATTCCCAGAAACCTTCGTCAATTCCCCAAAGCACTGATCAGCCAATGGACTGACTTAGGATTCTGGGAATTGAAGTCATAAGAACATAAGACCATAAGAACAGCCTTGCTGGAACAGGCCACAGGAGCCCATCCAGTACAGCATTCTGTCTCACACAGTGGCTCATCATTGGCTTCAGGGTATTCTTCCCAAGGAGATGCCTTCACCTGCTTAGGATTCCCTGGACATGGCATTGAGAGATACCCTGCCTATCTCTCCAACCCGGAGGTTGTCCTTAGGAAGGTATCCATAATTATAGCCATTGATACCTCAAGTCTCCCTGTGTGGCCCCACATCAGTAAACACTGCTCTAACACCAATTTGCTTATCCATGGCTTTGAAAAGGGAAGAGCTGACATCTCTTTTCCCCACAGGTGTAGGTGAGCCAGGAGGTTCTCTCTCTGTCTCCTGGCCCGAATCCCGGCTAAAATTTCAACCCACACCTTCAGAGTTACCACTTCTGGCAGAGAGACTTTTTTCACTCAGTCTTTGGTTCCAAACTGATGTGATCCTGTGCAAAATAGCAAGGTGGTTTCTTCAACACATAGCTGGAGTTTGGGGCAATTCTACTCCATGTGTTGGAGATGGAAATATGACAGATGTGTATCAGTGCTGTAATAACCAGCTTAAACCTAGCCCTTGCATTTGGGGGCTTTACTTTGTACATAAGCTGTGGAAAGCAATGCATGCTTTTGGTGCCGTTCGCTTGCAAACCGCTCCCTGGGGCTGCGGTGGTTTAGTGGTTAAGATGCTGATCTTGACGACTGGAAGATTGGCAGGTTAGTAGTTCGAACTTTGAGTGCTGCATGATGGAGTGAGCTCCTGTAGTCTGTCTCAGCTCCTGCCAAACTAGCAGTTTGAAAGCAAAAAATTGCAGGTACTGTAGATCAATAGGTATCACTTTGGTGGGAAGGTAAACAACGTTCCGTGCACTCCATGTCTAGTCATGCCTGCCATGTGTCCATGGAAATGTCTGCAGATGCAGACAGTGCTGGCTCTTTGGCTATTTGACCAGAACACCTCATATGCCTCCTGAGAAATCTGTACACGAATCAAGAAGCAACAGTTAGGACAGAACACGGAATGACAGAGTGGTTTGGAATAGGAAAAGGAGTCAGACAAGACTGCATTTTGTCGCCCTGCTTATTCAACTTACACACAGAGCACATAATGCGCAATGCAGGGATGGAGGAATCACAATATGGGATCAAAATTGCTGGGAGAAACATCAACAATCTGAGATATGCAGACGACACCACCCTAATGGCAGAAAGTGAGGAAGACCTAAAGAACCTCTTGATTGGATTGAAGGAGGAGAGTGCAAAAACTGACTTGAGACCCAACATCATGAAAACCAAGATAATGACAACAGGCCCCATCAGTCCATGGAAAATAGATGGCAGGGTTCGGCTGAGGACTTTGCTGACCATCTGGTGGAGAAAATTGATCAGATTCGTTCAGGGCTGAATCCCGGCGTGGATGGGGAGGGTCGGGGGGGCACCGGAGCACAGTCTTGCTGTACGATCTGGGATCGGTTTGATCCTGTTGTCCCTGAGGAAGTGGACAGGCTCCTTGCAGCTGTGCGTGCCACTACATGTCCTTTGGACCCCTGTCCCACCTGGTTGGTGAAAGCCTCCAAGGTGGTGACAGGTGGCTGGGTCGGGGCGATAATAAATGCATCATTACGGGAGGGGGTGTTTCCTGCACCGCTAAAACATGCTTTGGTGCGCCCCCTCCTGAAGAAAATATCCCTTGACCCACCTGTCCTTAACAACTACGGGCTGGTTTCCAACCTGCCCTTTCTGGGTAAGGTTTTGGAGAAGGCGGTGGCGCGCCAACTGCAGAGTGTCCTGGAGGAAGTGGATTATCTAGACCCCTTTCAATCAGGATTAAGGCCCGGGTATGGTACGGAGACGGCATTGGTTGCACTGATGGATGATCTCTGGCGGGAGCGGGACGGGGGTTATCCATCCGTCCTTGCTCTTCTTGACCTCTCAGTCGACCACGGTATCCTTCTGGAACGGCTCAAAGGACTGGGTGGGATATGGGTCTTTTAAAGTGTTTTTATGTGTTTTTAGAACTTGTTGTAATGCCGCCCTGAGTCAGGTTCTGCATGAGTGGGCGCCATATATATAAATATGACTATTAAATTAAATTAAATGGAGAAGAAGTAGAAGCAGTGACAGATTTTACTTTCTTAGGATCTAAGATCACTGCAGATGGCAACTGCAGCCATGAAATAAAAAGGCGACTGATCCTGGGAAGACAAGCTATGAGAAACCTGGGGAATACTGTATAGTGAAAAGCAGAGACATCAACTTGCAAACAAAAGTCCGCATAGTCAAAGCAATTTAATAGTCATATTTATATATGCCGCCCACTCAGGCAGAACCCGACTCAGGGCGGCATTACAACAAGTTCTAAAAACACATAAAAACACTTTAAAAGACCCATATCCCACCCACTATAAAAAAGAAAAAGAAGAGAGAGTTCTTAATGGTTTCCATAAGCCAGCAGGTGGGGACCGTGTTCCCATTCGGGGGCCCCCCACACCTGCCCCACCAGCCAGGTCTTCAATCCTTTCCTGAAGGGCAGCAATGCTCTTTGAAGTCTTAGATCTGTTGGCAGGAGGTTCCAGAGAGTTGGTGCAGACACGGAGAAGGCCCTCCTTCGGGTGCTGGACAGATGTGCACCCCTAGTTGATGGCACTATTAGAGAGCCCCTCCGGT
Source organism: Bradypodion ventrale (assembly GCA_035047345.1). Lineage (NCBI taxonomy): Eukaryota > Metazoa > Chordata > Lepidosauria > Squamata > Chamaeleonidae > Bradypodion > Bradypodion ventrale. Next base: position 1,484,102 of record JAWDJE010000001.1, on the reverse strand, counting down.
CCACTCTGGTTGGACAGGCAGACACTCTTGGGACGATGCGGTCTCTAAGGTATCCTGGCCCACTGCCATATAGGGCTTTAAAGGTCAAAACCAGCACCTTGAATTGCACCTGGAGACAAACTGGCAACCAGTGCAGCTCCCAAAGTAGCGGTGAGGCGCGGGCATATCGTCCGCATCCCATCACCACCCTGGCCGCCGCATTCTGGACCAGCTGCAGCCTCAGAATGGTCTTCAAGGGCAGCCCCATGTAGAGCGCATTACAGTAATCTAGTCGGGAAGTGACCAGAGCGTGAGTGACCATAAGCAAGGAGTCCCGGTCCAGGAGCATGTGCAACTGGCGAATCACCCAAAGTTGGGCAAAAGCCCTCCTGGCCAAAGCCACTACCTGTTCTTCTAGCAGCAGCAGCGAGTCCAGAAGAACCCCCAGGTTGCGCACCGGGTCTGTCTGGGGCAAAACAGCCCCATCCAGTACCAAAGATGGTAACTCCCTGGATAACACGGGGCCCCTTATCCATAGCCACTCTGTCTTGCTGGGATTCAGCCGAAGCCCAAGAAAGATAAAACCATTACCAATAAACCAATTACAAAAAAAACTCATCTAAAAGCAAAATTAAAACACATAAAAACCAACATCATTATCATCATTAAAAGCTACCCTAACCCTCCCTCTACCCACAGTAAAACAGGCTTATCAAAGAACGAGAGGAGGGGGGGGCTCACTCCCACAACAGGCAGGCTAAATAAGCCAACAGGCTTGAGATGTGGAGCCTAATGTGCCCCACACCTGTTGGCAGAGCCATGTTTTCAACATCTTCCTGAAGGGGAGTAGCTCCAACTGGAGGCACAATTCTGATGGAAGGAGGGTCCAGAGGGCTGGGGCAGACACGGAGAAGGCTCTCCTTCTGATCCCCATCAGAGAAGCTTCTTTTACTGATGGGACCACCAATGCGCCCCTCCTGTCTACCCTTGTTGGACAGGCTGATAACCTTGGGGTGATGCGGTCTCTTAGGTACCCAGGTCCAATGCCATGAAGGGCTTTAAAGGTCAAAACCAGCACCTTGAATTGCACCCGGAGACAAACTGGCAACCAGTGCAGCTCCCGGAGCAGTGGCAAAGCACGGGCATAATGCCCACACCCCATCACCACCCTGGCTGCCACATTCTGGACCAGCTGTAGCCTCCGAATGGTCGTCAAGGGCAGCCCCATGTAGAGCGCATTGCAATAATCCAACCTGGAGGTGACCAGAGCATGAGTGACCATGAGCAAGGCATCCCGATCCAGGAGTGTGTGCAATTGGTGAATGACTCGAAGCTGTGCAAAGGCCATGAGAAGGCCGTGATGCTGGGAAAGGTAGAAGGCAAAAGAAGAAGGGGGCGGCAGAGAATGAGTTGGCAAGAGGGTATCATAGACGCAGTGGGCACAGAGCTGGGCGGGTTGTGGAGGATGTTGGAGGACAGAGGTGCCTGGAGGGCAATGGTCCATAGGGTCGCAAAGGGTCGGAATTGACTGTGCGACTGAACAACAACAACAACAACCAAACCCTAGAGTCGGACACGACTGGCTTTTGAGCAAGGTCGACGTAAGGAGGCCTTTCTTTCTGCTTTGCCTTTTATTATTTTTCTGCATTAGGTCTTCCCAGGTGTTTGCCCTCCACGCCATTTTGAGCCTTGGTGCCTTTTGCAAGCAACTCTTCCTTTCTTTACGCTGGAATTTGTAATGCAAAGAAATCTTTCCCCCTCCTCTGGAAACGCACACTTATTAACCTTTACAAAAAAGGGGCAAAAGGAGAATTGGTTAATCAGTGTTATAATTAAAAGCGCCTGTTAGTGTAGCTAGCTCATTGTTGCTGAAAGGGGGTGCGGTGCATTCATGAGAGGGTGTGCTGCAAATGGCATCATCATCATCATACCTTGGTAGTTCAAAACTGTCCAAAAGGCAGCTCTTTCAGGATAGATGGGAGCTCCAGTCTAGTTCATCTGGAAAGTAACAGCTGCACAGGGCCAGGGATGCCCACATTGGAGTGGAAAACCACTTCTGAGCATTCTTTACCTAGGAATTCCTGGAATGGGTAGCTGCAAATCAGAATCAATTTGACAGTATCCTATTATTATTATTATTATTATTATTATTATTATTATTATTATTATTATTATTATTATTATTATTATTATTATTATTATTACAGTATTGAAGATTGTGCACCATCACTGCTATTCTGACTTCGGATGCCTAAAGCTGAACGCTGATGCTGTCATGTTGCATTCAGATCAGTCTTAACAAGTTCATCAGCCAATAAGATCTCTTTTCGACAATCTTTACGCATTGGTGCTGCCTTGAATTAACCTCTGTAAAAATCTGTAATTGTAATTTCACAAAAACTTTGTTCAAGCCACACTGTGAATATGCTTTGAGCCAAAGGGAGAACTGCACGCTGCTATTCCGAGTAGTATTTCAACACATTTATATAGGGTTTTTGTTTTTTAAATTAGGAAGAACTGCATTTCTGTCCTTTCTCGCTGCTATTGTCACAATGCTCTCCAAACAATCACATAGTTAACCAGCAGAAGCAAACAGCGATTTACAGATAGCGAAAGCCCCTCCTGCTGAAAACATTCCCCAAAATGGAAGTTCCCCCAAGGTGCTAAGATCCATAATGCGTCTGATTATCGTCAGTGTTTACTGTGTACACAGATATTATTGTCCCCTAATTCTTTGGACTGTTTAATGCACAGATTTTCATGCAGTGCAGTTCTTTGTCTATTGAGCGAGTAAAACCTTGTTTTAAAAAAGCATTTTGCATCTTCCCAAAGAGAAGATTTCATCAGTTTTCCCCACCTTCCCCAAAGTGGAAATACCAAAGTCTTGTCCTTAGGGAATAAACAAGAGGAAAACAATTCCTCCTGTCAATATTGCTACCTTTACTTCCTTGTTTCCATATCTCTGCACTCGACGTTAGGCCCCCAACACAAGCAAAACTGTGTTTGCCTTTGGGATATATATATATTTATTGTGGGCTAATTCTAGTGGCAAATCGACTGGGTGCGCTGGCTGGAGAGAGAGGAAGCAATTCGGTCAGCCTCAGATTCTGACCTTTGCATAACATCTTTTCTGCATTAGCCATGGCATGTGGTTTGTACCTCTTAAGATGAGATTACCTTAAAGTCCCAGCAAAGAGTATCCTGATAACTTCCTTTCAGCATATTTGTTAAAAGCCTGTCTTTTCTCTGCTGTGCGTAGATCAATACTAGAACGCTCCTGTGAAAGGGAACAGGCGAAGCAAAAACTGCTGTGAATTAATGAGGCGGCAACCGGCAGCCCTTGATTAATACTGAATATTGATATGAATAAATGGTTCGTATCCTTGAAGCGTGAAAAAGAAAAGGACACCTGGGTCCATATATGATGAAGGAAACGATTTATACATGTTTTAACAAGAATGGGGAAAAGAATGATTTTTACATGTAACAAATATCAATGTGAAATGTTTGCATTGTTTGTGACTGAAGAAAGGGGTTTTGAAAGCTCACACTGAGATCAGACTCGTTAAATGTTTTGCCCTTTTTTATCCCACCTTTTTATTTTTGCCAGTCTGTTGACAAACAAACACGGTTGCTCTCTCAAAAAATGTTAATCTTATTCTAGGTACTAGCCGATTACCCGGCCTTGCCCAGTTTTTTTTTTACCATGGGCCAGCTTTTTCCAATGGAAACCTCATGGGGTGTGTGTGGGTCACTCCTGCTTCCCTTCCTCCGTCTATCTTTGTGTCCCCTTTGCATCCCTACCTGGGACTGTGACATTAGCCAGCTCAATTACATCACGATGCTGTCACAATCGGGTGACTTACCTGGGGCATTGACACACCTACCTTGGCCTTTGGGGAGGTACATTGGGACACACACAGGGACACACACACAACCTCCTATCGAGTATGCTTCCCTTTGCAGATCAATGGCCCTCTTCTTGGCCTCATCTGAGACTTCGAGCTCCACCAGCGCTGCGTTGAAGTCTATCTCAAACATCTCCAAGTGTCCCGGCTTCCTGATCTCGTAGCCGGCGCATGTCTTGGTCCCGTGGGCAGCCATATCCCATCCTCGTCGCCAATTTAGTGTATGGGACCAAAGACAACAGGACAACCGAAGGGTTGGTTTAACGCAGGTTTATTGCATAGTGTTCCGGTGAAGCATGAGGTAATGGCGGTGATACATCTCAATATATACAGTAGCACTCTACATTTGAATCTTGTAGCACGGTAGCTCATTGGCTGCTACCGGCGTGGCCTCGCCCAGGCACGCCTCTTTCTTCTGCTGCTGAATGCGGGGAAGGTTTTCCCGCGGCTGTTTGTGATTGAGCAATGTGGACCATGTGAGACTGAACGCTCGCAGCTGCCCTCTATGGGCTGTCTGCTCGCGTTCCTTTACAGCTGAGATCGTTGGTATTTGGAGTGGTTACATTCTTGCCTTTACAGTATAATGAACATACATACATACATAACAATCTCTCAATGCCATTTCCAGGGAATCCTAAGCAGGTGAAGGCATCTCCTTGAGAATACCCTGAAGGAAATGGTGAGCCACTGTGTGAGACAGAATGCTGGACTGGATGGGCTGTGGCCTGTTCCAGCAAGGCTGTTCTTATGTTCTTATGTTCTTATCTATCCCCAGTGTAGCTGAGAATGGTGTGGCAAGAATTTTCATTCAGTCCTAGATAGTAAAATGCACTACCAGCTGTGATGGGCCTCCATGTGGCAACCCAGCAGTTATGCCATATGCTCAGGTCATCCAATAATGGCAGGCAGATGGGTGTCGTCTCTTCGTCGAAGGGTATGGGGGCGTCCAACAGGATCAAGGCAATGTCATTCTGCAGAGTTTCAACATTGAAGTCTTGATGGATGATCACCCTCTCTAGAGATCTTCTTCCTGATGGGTCCCCTTCTATGTGGGCCACAGCCTCGAGGTTCTCAGAAGAACTTGGAAGCAGAGGAGGCAGAATGTCATGTATAGAGACCAAGGGAGATGTCTCCTAGCCAGGTGGACCATGGGTCTGAGTCAACCAACCTAAGGCAGCTTTAGAAGGCTGTGCTCCTTTGAGGAGTGCCAGAGCTTGGAAATTTTACTTTTTAACTTCCCGTAATGCCCGTGGTTGGCTGGAGGCTCTCAAAGTTAGAGTCCAAAAAGTGACACATACACCCCTTTTCTGGTAATCCTTATTATTGACACATATATCAAGATGCTAGAAAACACAGGTTATTGCTAAAACACCTGACAGATTTCAGCCCTTAAGACTTTCTTCAGGGAGGGAGAGAAAGCTTAAAAATTGGAAAAAGTATCTAAATTTTATAATGGAAAATTGGTATAAAGACCTATGGAACATTGCTATAAATCAGGGGTGCCCAAACTTTTCAGGACATGGGCCGGTTACGTGGTTCAGCGGGCCGGTCGCGTGGTTCCTCTCACCAGAAGCAAAAGTAAAATGCGCCTTAGAATCTGTTTTGCAACAAGATGGGATAGATTTTTAGGCTGCCATTTTCTTTGCTTAAACCAGGGGTACCCAAACTATGACCCATGGGCCAGATTTTTGATTCAGCCATTGATAGCCTTGTCCTCCATGAACTTGTCTAATCCTTTCTTAAAGCTGTCAAGACTGACAGCTGTCACCACTTCTTCTGGCAGGGAGTTCCATAGACCAGTAATCCTCTGGGTGAAAAAGTACTTTCTCTTATTTGTTTGAGAACTAGTACCCAAAAGTTTCATGGAGTGTCCCCTAGTTCTAGTGTTGTGCGATAGGGAAAACAGTTTTTCCTTATCCACTTTGTCCACACCGTGCATGATTTTATAAACTTCAATCAGGTCACCTCTTAGACGCCGTCGTTCAAGGGTGAAAAGGCCCAAACGTTGCAGCCTCAGATGGTAAGGAAGATGTTCCAGTCCCCTAATCATTCTGGTTGCCCTCCTCTGTACTTTCTCCAACTCCATAATATCCTTCTGGAGGTATGGCGACCAGAACTGTACACAATATTCCAGATGGGGCCTCACCATAGATTTATAAAGAGGCAAAATGACACTTGCTGACTTATTTTCTATACCCTTCCTAATGATCCCTAACATTGAGTTTGCTTTTTTCACTGCTGAGGCACACTGGGTTGACACCTTCATTGAGCTGTCCACCAGGACACCAAGGTCCCTTTCCTGGTTTGTCGCAGAGAGTTCAGACCCCATCAGTTTATAAATGTAATTGGGTTTTTTTGCCCCAACATGCATCACTCTGCACTTACTGATGTTGAAGCTCATTTGCCACTGTTTTGCCCACTCCCCCAGTGTCAAGAGATCCCTCTGGAGCTCTTCACAATCTCTCACAGTTTTCACTACCCTGTATAATTTAGTGTCGTCAGCAAATTTGGCTACCTTGCTTTTTACTCCTACCTCTAGATCATTTATGAAGAGGTTGAAAAGCAGGGGTCCCAGTACTGAACCTTGGGGGACCCCACTCTTTACTTCCCTCCACTTGGAGAAGTGTCCATTTAGTGCTACCCTCTGTTTCCTGTCCCTTAGCCAGTTGCTGCTCCAGGACAAGACCTGTCCCTTTATTCCATGACTGGTAAGTTTATTCAAGAGCCTTTGGTGTGGGACCTTGTCAAAAGCCTTCTGAAAGTCCAGATAAACAATGTCAACTGGATCCCCCTTATCCACATGCTTGTTGACACTCTCAAAAAATTCCAACAGATTAGTGAGGCATGATCTGCCCTTGCAAAAGCCATGTTGGCTCTCCTTTAGCAGCGCCTTCTCTTCTATGTGCCTATTAATTCTATCTTTTAGGATGGTTTCCATCACTTTACCTGGGACACATGTCAAACTGACAGGCCGGTAATTTCCTGGATCACCCCTGGATCCTTTTTTGAAAATTGGTGTTACATTCGCTACCTTCCAGTCATCAGGCACAAAGCCTGATTTGAGGGAAAGATTATATATTTTGGCTAGGATATCAGCAATTTCATCTTTAAGTTCCCTGAGAACTCGTGGATGGATGCCATCTGGTCCTGGAGATTTGTTAGTGTTTAGCTTAACAAGACATGCAAGGACCTCCTCCCTGGTTATTTCTATCTTGCTTAATTCTTCGGTTTCCCTCCCTACGAAGAGAGGCTCTGTTTAGAGCCATGGTTTGTTATGTAGTCGCACAGTAGAGTCCAACCCTTTATGACCCCATGGACCACTGCATGCCAGGCTCCTCTGTCATCTGCCATCCTCCATAGTCAGCCCATGTCAACAATGCCCTCTAGCCACCTCATCCTCTGCCACCCCCTTTTCCTTTTTGTTTTCGATCTTTCTCAGCATCAGGGCCTTCTCCAGTGAGTCCTCTCTTCTCTCATTTGGTGGTCAAAGTACTTGAGCTTCAGCTTCAGGATTTCTCCTTCCAAGGAGCAGTCAGGGTTGATTCCCTTTAGGATAGACTGATTTGATGATATGTGCCAGGAAAGCTCCAAAGGGAAATCTTGTGTCCTTTCTCTCTTGACCTCTTCCTTTTGTTCCTTTCTGAATTCTCCAATCATCTCCACAGAACCAGGGGCAGATGAGAACAAAACCACCAAGGTCCTCAGGAAGACGAAGATGACTCTGATCGGCAGGGAGGCTTGCTCTGAAAAGATCAAGTACCTGACCAGGGAAGGTCTCTGCACCGTCTCTGAAGAAGAGGAGCCGAAAACATGCAAGGTAGACTGGACCAATCAGGGACTGCAGTGACTTAGTGGTTAAGATGCTGAACTTGATGATTGGATGTCGGCAGGTCATTAGTTTGAGACCTGAGTACTGCACAACGGCGTGAGCTCCCGTCTCCATCCCAGCTTCTGCCAACCTAGCAGTTCAAAAGCAAGACATTGCAAGTAGATAAATAGGTACCATTTCATCAGGAAAGGTAACAGTGTTCCATACACTCTGGTGTCTAGTCATGCCTGCCACATGACCCCAGAAAGATCTGCAGACGCAGACAGCTCTGGTTCTTTGGCTATAAGCAGAGATGAGCACCGAACCCTAGATTTGGATACGAATGGCTTTTGAGCAAGGGCCGACCTTACAGCAGACTGGCTCCTGAGCTCTTGTGTGACAGGATGCAGAAGCATAAGGGAAATCGAGGCAGGAAATTCGGGTGGCTTTTGTGGTGTCTGTTAGCTGTCCCTGTTTCATTGCAACCCTGCTGTGATACTTGTATGGCTGAAGCAAAGCCATGTTGAACTTTAAGTGAACTAAGGGTAAAAAGTCCCCCCCCTGTGGCCTCCCCATGCCTCTGTGTATGTGCCAGGAAGCAGGTAAACGAACTTGGTGCAAGATAAAGGGTACATGGTCAAACCAGTTGCTGCTCTTTCTAAAAAAAAAAAAAGGTTTGTTTCTTTGCTCTGGGCTCTTTGTTGCTTGCAAGGTGGAGAGCCTGTATGCATATGTACAATAAAGCCTTTCTCACTCTCCTATGTTTGGTACATGTATTCCTTTTGGTGAGTACAGCCACACAAGCTGCAATTGGCCCATTATTGGCAACACTGGAGAAGGACACATCTTAGCAGGGCGTCAAGAAAGAGGAAAACCTGGCAGCTTAGATTCCCCATGTACAGGGATAAGAATGCTATGTTCATCTTGAGTTGATGTAACCCCAGAACATCCAGTCTCAACATCTGGGGAAGGAGAAGAAAGATGGAACTTTATGAAAGCCCTATTTCTTTGGGTTTCCTCCCTCCCTTCCTATTTTTCCATTTCATTCTTCATTGTCATCGTCGTTAGTTGCTACTCATATCCGAGAACATGTTTTTCCTGGAGGTCATCTTCTCAGCTGGTGGATGTGTCTCTGGTGACTCCACAAACCGATTACTGAGCAGAGCAAGGAGCTAGTCACCAGCACTCTAGCAGAAGCACTCTGTCAGTCTTGACAGCTTCAAGAAAGGATTAGACAAGTTCATGGAGGACAAGGGTATCCATGGCTATAATTATAATGGATACCTAAGGACAACCTCTGCTGGGTTGGAGAGATAGGCAGGATATCTCTCAATGCCATTTCCAGGGGATCCTAAGCAGGTGAAGGCATCTGCTTGGGAATAATACCCTGAAGCACATGGTGAGCCACTGTGTGAGACAGAATGCTGGACTGGATCATGGGCTCCTGTCCATGCAAGGCTGTTCTTATGTTCTTATGATCCTGGCATGGAAGATGCGGCCACACACAGTACACTGAATAGATGGTGGAAAACGTGGTTGGGTTTGATGAAGCTTTCGTGCTTGTTGCTTAGCCTCATGTCTGCGGTGTTCCTCTTTGAAGTGATCGGTAGCAGCAGAGAGGATATGGCGCCAAAGTGGATGGTCAACTGTTTCAAGAATACATGTGATCATTTTGGCCTCACCATAAATGCTCAGAAAACCAAGGGGACTTTCACAACCTGCCCCAAGGACAGCTCTTCCAGAGTTCAGTATTGCCATCTCAGACTCGACACTGGAACAGGTAGACCAGTTTTCTTACCTTAGTAACATCCTGTCTAAAAACTGTGCCTGGGAACAAGATGTGGAGAAGAAAATTGGTGCTGCCCATTCTGCCTTTGGACGCCTATCACACTGGGTCTTCGTGAACAAAGATTTGACAATTCAGACCAAGCTCATGGTATACCATGTATTTATATTCTTGTATTATTTTGTTGTCTTTGTGAAACCGCTTTGAGTCACCCGTTGGGTAGGGAAAAACGGTATATAAATTAAACTTGAAATCAAATACCAAGCTTGTTGTTATCTCAGCATTATTGTATGGCTGTGAAACATGGTCCCTCTACCGCCAGGACATCAAAAAGCTTGAGCGCTTTCACCAACAGAAGCTAAGGTCCATCTTGAGCATCAACTGGGAGGACTATGTCACCAACATTGCAGTTCTCAAGAAGGCACATGTAAATAACATTGAAGCTTCCATCATTGGCCATCATCTTAGATGGATAGGGCATGTCCGCCATATGGTTCCATGGTTCCATGGCTTCCTCGCCAAACACTTTATGGGGAACTTAGCTTTGGTACAAGGTCAGCAGTTCGATTCCTGAGTACTGCAGAATGGAATGAGCTTCCGTCTTTGTCCCAGCTCCTGCCAACCTAGCAGTTTGAAAGCAAGAAAGTGCAAGTAGATAAATAGGGACCACTTCGGTGGGAAGGTAAACAGTGTTCCGTGTGCTCAGGTGTCTAGTCATGCCTGCCACATGACCACAGAAATGTCTGCAGAAGCCAGAAAGCGCTGGCTCTTCGGCTTTGAAACTGAGATGAGCACTGAACCCTAGAGTCAGATACGACTGGCTTTCTAGGAAGGGGAACTTTTACCTTTACTAGTTCTGGTACAAGACCTCGCGGAGCTCCTCTGAAGTGCTGTGAGGACCAGCTGAAACAAACCATGAAGGTGTCAGGTATAAACTCACAAATTTGGGAGAGGACAACTGAAGAGTCTTCGTTGTATACATGGGGCCATGGGAGTGCATACCAATTTTGGAAGGAGGAATGAGGCTCATTCCACAACATTTGCAATCTAAAAGGCAACATGAGAAAGTGACAAAGGAAGGGGATTGAAATGCAGGCCTGAATAAACAAGGGGACAATGTCCCTTTCAAAAACTGGCCTTGTGGCATCTGGAATGTTGGCAATAGACGGTATATTGACTCAGAGCCTTCGGTCCTCCTATGAAAACATAAATTTGTAGGGTTCAAGGTGACACAAGTCTCTGACTTGTTTTGGCAGCGACATCAAGTTCCCTACTGTGAATTGCCTTTGTTTTCAGTAGCAAGAGTCGTAAGAAATGTTGTCAAGCAACTTCACTTATTTGGGCTTCTGTTCCCAAAATGGTAGGAAAACCTTGAAGCTGTAGATGAGGAAATGAACTTTTCCAATATCTAGTCAAAATATAGGGTGCCAGTTATCCTGGCAATCCCTTCTTCTTCTTCTTCTTCTTCTTCTTCTTCTTATTATTATTATTATTATTATTTCAAATTTATATAGCCGCCCACTCACCATGTCGTGGCAACTCAGGGCAGCTTACAAAATTAATACAAGAAGATAACAAAAATAGTGAGAGTTCACAAGTTCGGGTAGGCGGTGACGTATCCCCCAGCTAGGTGGATAGAGTCCCGGGGGGGGGGGGGGGGGCGCAGAGGTGTCCTTGGCCCGGGGCAGCGTCTTTGGCCATTGGCTCCGTTGGGTGGCCCTTTTATCCCTTCCCTATGTGTGTGTTCATGTTCTATTTTTCTCTTCCCAGGACGACAGTGGGAGCCCGCTGGTTTGCACTCACGGGGAAAATGTGAAGTGGTTTGTGATTGGCGTTGCGAGCAGGGGAGAGAACTGCGGTCACGAGGACACCCCCGCAGTCTACATCACCATCTTCAACTACATGGACTGGATCGAAAGGTCGACGGCCACAGAAGGGAAACCCTTCATCCCTGAAGGCGTGGACGACATTGGCATCCGCGCTGAGGTCTCGGTTCCTGACTCTACAGATCTGTTCTTTTCGGCTGCATCTGTGGTTGCTCCCATTTGGACAATGATGCTTTTCTTTCTTTAATACAATTCCCAGGAGATAATCCAACACGTAATTTACGAAGAAGAAGATGGTGACCTGCTTTTGGATTTTCTCAGAGCTAGCCTGACTCTAGGCTTGCATGAAAGTCCCCTTTTGACTTTATTTAGGTGTAGACAAATAAAACACTAAGAAAATAAAGCTTGGAATAGTGAAATGAGAAGGCTTCCTGCCTGCTTCCCTTTAACAGCGACATTCCTTCTTCTTGTTGTGCAGTATCCAATTCTGCATATTGGAGATCATCGTGGCGATCAGCCATGAAGACTGTCCTGAGAATATAATGCCGTGACCTTTCATTTGCCTTCCATATCACAGCATAAGAACATAAGAACAGCCTTGCTGGAAGAGGCCACAGGAGCCCATCCAGTCCAGCATTCTGTCTCACACAGTGGCTCACCATTTCCTTCAGGGTATTATTCCCAAGCAGATGCCTTCACCTGCTTAGGATTCCCTGGAAATGGCATTGAGAGATATCCTGCCTATCTCTCCAACCCGGAGGTTGTCCTTCTTAGGTAGCCATACAATTATAGCCATTGATACACTTGTCCTCCATGAACTTGTCTAAACCTTTCTTAAAGCTGCCCATGAGTCACTTTCTGGTCCTGAGCCCTTTTGGCTCGCAAAGTCCTCCTCAGCCCTAGGCCAGGATGGATGAAGCTGCTGCCCTCCATCAAGAGGGATTCAAATGGGATTGAATCCACTTGGGGACCATCACCGTTCCCTGTGGACTTCGCCAAGGCCGCTAGTCCTCAGGGTGGTCAGGTTAGTTAACCGTTGCCTGACACTTGGTGTGGAGTCGCTGGCAGTATGGTCTACTCTATTACCATAGCAGGATAACCTGGCCAGACACCATTCCTTGCTCTAGGGATATTCACCAATAATGAGAATTTTGTGCGATCCAGGATGACACCCGGTGGCCATGCTATGTAATGCAGCCACCAAGATGCATGGCAGATGTTGGCCACACAAAAACCTCTTCTCTAGCAATAACAATAACACTTATATACACACTCCCCATAGCACTTAGTGCACTCTCTGGGTGGTTCACAAGTTAATTAGCATTTTGACCCCAAACCTTGTGTCTCATCAGGATCAAACTCACAACGTTCTGGCGGCAGTACAGCAGTTTAAGCGCTGTGGCAATAGGGCTCTTGGTCTGGAAGTCCCTTCCCTTAAGCCCTGTCTAGATAGATAGATAGATAGATAAATCTTTATTGTCATTGTCCTGCACAGAACAACGAGATTGGGGACAACGAGATTGGGGACAACCTTATTGCTAACTTCATCATTCCAGAATTTTCTTCTGGCCCTCTTCAAGTGGGGGAACCTGGGAAAGCAGGCTGGAAGCATGTTTAACCCTGTAACTTCCACCTGGAAATGTTGCCCCCACTCTACCTGGTAGGAGGGCCAGCCGGGCTGGTTGGAAACAATTGCTTAGAATTGGTGTGTTGCTCCAGTTGACCACAACATTGCTTTTTTGGACTATCACTCCTATTGTGCCTCAGTTGGCTGGGGTGCATAGGAGTTGCAGTTGAGGTATTAACTTTTCCATGCTCTTCCATGAACTGCGGTTATGTGGGAAGTGCATTACAAATATCTGAGTTGTGGCCTCCTTGTTCCTTCGAATGAGTGTTACATTTTTGACAAGCAAGCTGTCGATTTGGATGACCGAGTGTGACCAGGGAGACCTATCAGCCACCGCCTGTGCACTTATATCTTTGTGTGTACATGAGTGAAAGAATTATGGCCGATTGGATAAAGGAGGGATCAAAGCCAGATCATCTAGAGGTCAAGCTTGATGGCAAGAACAAACACTCTTGAGGGTAGGCAAGAGCAAAACCAAATTAGAAGACGGAGGAAGGAACTCACTGGACAAGGAAGAACATTAAAGGAAGAGGAGATGGCTAAGGAACTCAACCTCCCCTACATCACGTGAAGGACTTTTTAACATTAGGACAGCAGCACTACAAATTGTACCACTAGGTTATGTTTTTAATTGACTTTGAATTGGCTAAAATTGCAACACCTAGTGTGTACACCAAATTCCCACCACCACCACCACCATGTTCTCTGATGGAGGTCCCTGATGGAGGTCACCCTCAAATTAGTTCTTCCGAATTTTCAGTGATTGTTTGACTCGTTTAAAAACTGCTTATTCCTACTGGTGAGCTCTTCTGGAACTCCCACTATAAAGAACAGAAACCATAGCATTTGTGTTTATCAGCACTATCAAAGGTCTGTTAGGATAGGAAAATAGGGAAAAGATCAGGCCCGATGCCTACCAGAAAGAGCACTTCTTGTAAGAGGCAAACTTCCCTCCCTGCATGCATACAACCCAGTCAGGGGTTGCCCAGGGAGCACAGAGTTATTTTGAGCCAAAGAGGTGTGCAACACACATCTGTGATGTAATAGTGACCTCAGGTTGGGTGAGGGTTGGGGAGGTTAAATCTGACAGCCCCGTGCCCAGCTTTCATCCGGAGCTGGTGAATTTGTTGCGACAACATGTTGCTCCTTTTTATCTATTTAATTGTATGCGCTGCTCTGTGGACCTGCTGGATGATGCAAGATTATCTAATAATGGTCAGGACTGTGGGTCAAGAGGGATGGGGATAGATTTAGGATTCTGATGGTGGTGGTGATGATCTATTGGCATCTCTTGCTTTTTTCCTGTGGCAGGCCCCCCCTTGCCAAGAGACCACACTTCGAAGGAGGCGAAGAACACGGAGGTACCAAGGATGCAATCACAGGTGATGTACTTTTTTAAATAGATACCTTGTCATTATGAAAGACTACAGGAACATTATCAAACATCCGGCTTGACTTTTAAGTCAATCAGGGGTCCAGCCACAGACCCCTTTCTTTTAAAGAACATGGGCTGGGGATGTCAATAGATTGGCTCTGAAATCACACCCTGAACCCTGGGTTTCCCCGAGTTAATTCATGTCAGCAGACCAAACAGGGAGGAAATTGGCCTTGTTTGCAGCTTGTTCACCACTTGGATCCATCCCTCCCTTCCTCCTTCCCTCCCTCCCTCCCTTCCTTCGGCTTGCTGCCTTCATGTTAATAAAAAGCCATGAGTTCAAGAGACCAGAGACCCTGAAGTCAGGGAATTCTCTGACTAAGAAGGCATGACTTCTGAGCTCCCCCCACAGAACACTCTCCTAGAGATGGAAGGGCAGAAACTTGGAGGTGGGATGTTGTGTGACTCAGAGTTAGTGCCAGGACAAAAGAGTTGCCCTAACTTTCCTTGCTTTTCTGCTTTTGGACTTTCCCCCATCATCACAGGATCATCCACTCTAATTCAGGGACCTCCATGGACTCCATCACAGCTGTATGCAGTCAGACACCATCCTTAGGTGAAGTGGCTGAAGAAACACCTTCCCAGCTTCCTCTAGCTCCAAAGCGCCAAAGGATTCCCTTCCTGGCCTATAAGGAGCAGGAACTGCTGGAGTGGAATATCTACAAGAAACATCAAGAGGAAGACACAAGATCTCTCCACCTTCAAAACTTCCTGCAGGGCCTCCAGGTTCCAGCATGCATGCTGAGTCCTGAGCCATGGGTGCACAGGCGTGGGGCGCCCATGCCATATCAAGGGTGGTACCAGCTGAGTCCTGAGCAGCATGAAAGAGGGCCAGCACCCCACATTCGAAGCCCAAGGCACGTGGTGCAAAGACCAAGGTCCCGCCAGCTAAGCCCTGGCTGGCATGGGAGAAGTCCAGACCCGTGTATTCAAAGGCCAAGGGCCAAAGCACAGAGTCCTGGGCCGGGCCAGAAGAAGACAAGGCAGAACAGGAGAAGCCCCAAAGCCCCAAAGCAAAGAACAAGGCTTGGGGTGCAAAGATCAGGGAAGCAAAGCCCCAGAGGCCATGGGACCAGCCCAGAGCGACATATTCAGAGTCCGAGGCCCAGGAATCGAAGCCCAGTACCTCTTCCTCATGGCCCGAGAAAGAACAACAGAAGCCCAAGTCACCGTGGGGCAAGCCCAGAGTCCAGGAGGCAAACCATGCGGACTAGCGTGCCCAGTCCTGGAACCCATGTGAAAAGCCATGGGAGCCATGCCTGCCCCGCTCTACCTTCCCCTATAGAGCTGCTCTCTTCCCTTCTTCCCATCTCCCAGTCCAAAAGCCACAGCAGTCTCCGGAGAGGGGCAGAGGAGGGCCAGGTGGCCAGTATTGAGCCGAAGATCCTCCGGTTGAGCTGGCATGACCACACTGAACCAGAATTGCCCAAGAGGTGTGTGGGGACCCCCAAACGATCAAGGGCTGCTGAGCTCTCCTTCACAGACACTGTCGTCATCTGCAAGGACCCACAGGCTGTGCCATCGGTGGCTTCAGCACAGTTTGAGGTCCAGCAGGAAAGCCACCGGTTTGTGGATCGGCCTCCCAAGCCACAATCTCCAGCGCATATCCTTGTGGAATTGGTGCATGAGGAGGAAAGGGAGGAAATGCATATGAGCTTGCACAAGAGGCCATCATCCCCTGGGAGGCTTCTGGCCAGAGGACTGCCTACTTCTCCACCCGCGACTGGCAGGTCCAAAAGCCGCAGCAGTCTCCGAGGGGAAGGAGGAGACAAGATGGGCAGCGCTGATCAGAAGCCTTTGAAAACACCATCTCCAGCTCTCATTGTTGTGGAATCGGTGCATGAGGAGGAGCTCCATCTGGGCTTGCCCAAGAAGCCCTCATCCCCTGGGAGACTTCTGGCCAGAGGACTGTCTACTTCTCCACACCTGATCAGCAGGTCCAAAAGCCACAGAAGTCTCCAAGGAGAAGGAGGAGAAAAGATGGACAGCACTAATCAGAAGCCACAGTGGTTGACCCGGACTGACATCCCTGAGCCAGATTTTCCGAAGGCCAACAAGAAGGCAGCCAACCCTCCCACAGCTGGTCGGCCGCCATTCCTGCAGCCGTCTATCATGGGCCATAATCAACTTGAGTCGCCACGTCTGTTTGATGTCTACCAGGAAAGCCACCGGTTTGTGGATCGGCCTCCCAAGCCACAATCTCCAGCTCATATCCTTGTGGAATTGGTGCATGAGGAGGAAAGGGAGGAACTGCATATGAGCTTGCACAAGAGGCCATCATCCCCTGGGAGGCTTCTGGCCAGAGGACTGCCTACTTCTCCACCCGCGACTGGCAGGTCCAAAAGCCGCAGCCGTCTCCGAGGGGAAGGAGGAGACAAGATGGGCAGCGCTGATCAGAAGCCTTTGAAAACACCATCTCCAGCTCTCATTGTTGTGGAATCGGTGCATGAGGAGGAGCTCCATCTGGTGATCTTCTGCGAGGCCATTGCGTGGTGGAATCGGTGTTCATATGTTGCCCATTTCTCTGGATGCGCTGGGTCAAATGGGCCGATGTTGCTGCCGTGTGGGGACGCCATCCCATCCTCGTCGCCAGTTTCGTGTTCAGGGAATGAAGAAGCAGGCGAGCCTTTAGTAAAAGGCGAAAGATTTATACGATCTGAAGAGAAACCAGAGTATAAATTTAAATTGGTTTAAAGGCTTGGAAAGGGCATACTCCTTTTTTTCGCATGTACATGGGACCTACTCGAGAATAGATTATGTTTTTCTGTCGGAAAACTTAATTGGGGATATAGAAAGTACGGAAATTGGGATTATTAAGGAATCGGATCATGCTAAAGTATATTTGGAATTGAAAATATCAAAAAAAATTCAAAGAGTTAGAAATTGGAGGTACGATCCTAATTTGTTCAAAGATCAGAAAAGCAAAGAGGCAATTATGGAAAGTTGGAAAGAAAGTTGGCAATGGAATGATAATAATGAGGTTGATTTTAACATTGTATGGGATACCATGAAGTCAGTTTTTAGGGGGGAAAGCATAAAAGTGGCAAGCCTCAAATATAAGAGGTATAAAGCAGAATACATAGAAAAAGAAAGAGAAATAAAACAATTACAGGAAGAACACGCAAAAAGTAAAGATAAAAAAATTTTCTTGAAACTACAAGGACTTAAGGCAGAAGTAACGGGTAAAGATATTGATAAAGTTAAACGAGATTTGATCTATTTAAACAGAGAATATTTTGAATTTAGTAATAAGAACTCAAAACTATTAGCAAGAGCAGCTAAGGTTAAAAGGGAAAAAAGAGAGATTGGGGTGTTAGTTGACAGGCAAGGTTCAAGGTGTAATAAGAATAGCGATAAATGTAAAATAGTTAGGGAATTTTACCAGGGGTTATATGCAAAAAAAGAAATAGATATGGAAAAGCTTAAAAGGATATTGGAGAGGCAGTTAGGGAATGGGATAAAGCAAGAGCATAGGGAGAAAATGGAGGAAAAGATAACTGATAAAGAGGTTAAGGGGGTAATAAGTGGATTGAAGATAGGGAAAGCCCCGGGGGATGATGGATTATCAACAGAGTTTTATAAAGAATTTAAAGAGGTGGTGGTTCCGAAAATGGTGAAGTTATATAATTATATACTAGATGGAGGATCAATCCCGACTTCATGGTATAACACTACAATTGTTCTTTTGCCAAAACCTGGTAAGAATTTGGAAAGAGTGGATTCGTACAGACCAATTTCGCTTATAAATCAAGATGCGAAGATCTTCACGGCAATATTGGCTAACCGTTTAAATAGTTTTATGGGGGAATATATAAATGTTGATCAAGTTGGGTTCCTAAAAGGACGACACATGGCGGATTTGACTAGAAGGGTATTAGATTTAATAGACAGTGTTAATCAAACAAAGGAAAAAGTGGGATTATTATCATTGGATATTTTTAAGGCATTTGATTCATTGCAGTGGTCTTCAATTAAGGAAATAGTTAGAAAATATGGGTTTGGAGATAAATTTAATAGGGTTATAGATTTACTATATCAAAAAGGAAATGCCAGGGTTAGAGTAAACGGGGAGCTCACGGATGTGGTAAAGCTAGAGGCAGGCACTAGGCAGGGTTGCCCATTATCTCCTATTTTGTTTATAATGGCAATGGAGATTTTAGCTAAAAGTATAAGGGAGGATTCAAATATAGAAGGGATTATGGGCAATAAAGTGAGCATGTACGCTGATGATACATTGCTTATGGTGAAGCACCCGGAACAGGTAATGGATAGGATTAAAGATCATCTACAAGTATTTCAAGCTATAACAGGATTAAAGATAAATTGGGATAAATCTGAATTGATGTTGTGTAATTTGAAATTGAGCGAGATGGGTAGGACGGTGTCGACACTTAATATACAAATCAAAGATAAGTTGAAGTATTTAGGGATAATTATTTCCAACAAATTAGAAGAACTTAAACGATTGAATTATGACAGCTTGAGAAATGAATTTAGGAATAAAATACGAGAACTTCAGAAGTTAAAGCTGTCATGGTTCGGAAGGATTGCTATGTGTAAAATGATACTGTTACCAAAGATTAACTTTTTATTTGATACGCTCGCGATCCATTTAAAAGAGAAAGAAATCAATGAGTTTCAAAAAATGTTTAATGATTTTTGTAATGGAGGAAAAAAATCTAGGCTTCCAAAGAAACTATGGTATTTGCCTCAGAAAAAAGGGGGGTTGGGTATGCCAAATCTGTTAGTATATTACCGAGCATTTCAAGTCAAGAATGTTGTGAAGATCTTGGCAAGAGAAAAGGTAATTTGGGAACAATTGGAAATGAAAGAATACAGAAATATTGGAAACCTGAAGTTTCTGGGAATGAAGGATAAGGTGAAAAGGTCAAATAATACTATGATGAAAGGTCTCATGGAGGTGTGGAAGAAGGTAAAAAAAGATATGGTTCCGAATCGCTCCCCAATCTTGGAATTGACCGATATGATGTGTTTCCCAATAAAATTAGACAAAGAAAAAATAGAAATATTGGATAAAAATGGAACGTTGTTATTGAAGGATTGGTTAAAAGCATGTGATGTTGATGCCGAGCGGAAAAAAATGTTCGAGATATTAAATTTGAATTGGTTTCAGAAGTTAAAAGTGGATAATTGGAATAAAAAATATAAAAGAGAACTAGGGTCAGACAGAGTACTCACGGAATTTGAGGAATTGGTAAGGAAGATTAGAAAAGGGGAAAGTAGTATTAAGGGTCTTGTAAGTAAGCTTTATAATATATTGAATAGAGGTGCAGATCCACAGGAGGATTTGAGACGGAAGTGGGAACAAAATTTGAATATAAAAATTGGGGAGATTGAATGGAAAAATAAATGGAAAAAGAGAATTATGAGAACAATGTCTGTAAGAATTAAAGAACATAATTTCAAGATGTTGTGGCAATGGTACCTGACACCATTAAGACTTTACCAGATGGATAATAAAAGAGATAAGTTATGTTGGAGATGTAAAGAATTTGATGGAACATATGAACATATGTGGTGGAGTTGTAAAAAAATAAGGGATTTTTGGGGAAGAATAGAAAATGAATTTGGTGAAATATTGGGTAAAAGTGTTAAATTGGTGTCGGGTACTATTCTTTTAACGAATGTGGAAGATCTGGGTTTAAACAAGGAGGAAAAAGAATTACTGGAAATTGTATTGACAACGGGTAGACAATGTATAGCCAGAAATTGGAAAAACGATGTAGATATTCAGGTTGGAGAATGGTATAAAGAAATGTGGAGTTTAGCATTGAATGATAAATTGACATGGGAGATTAAAGTCAAAAGAGATAATTTAAAAGAGAATAGATTCTGGAATATATGGAAACCGTTCGTGGATCACTCTATTATGGCAGGTGATAGTTCAGGACCAGTACCATCCCAAAGAAGTTTCTGGACTTGAGTAGAAAATAAACTCTCCGGGCATTGTATATATTCACAGGGTTTTTTTTTTTTTTTTACTGGTTAAAAAGATTAGTGGTAGTACAGAAAGTTTCTCTCTAGTATTTTGGACTTTGAAATAAAGGTTCTTAATATTTGGTGGTTAAATAGTAGTTAATGAATATAGATATTGTTATGTGCTAGCATATAGTAATGTTTGTTAGTATGATATTACGGACTTGTTAGTGTAATGTATTGTTAATGTACTGTTAATGTTTTCTTTTCTTTTTCTGTATGTTTATTAAAAACTTAATAAAAAAAATTAAAAAAAAAAAGAGAATAAATAAGCAGTGCTCAGAATAAGCAAGGCTAGAAGAAAACTGCGTTGTACCTTCTTGCTGGCATATTTTGGATCTCCTTGCTGGATCATGACAATTTTCCCATCCCAGAATTCTGCAACCACACGCTCATTCTTCCAGGTCTATCAAGAACAGAAAGAAACAGTAGATGAAAATAAGTATAGATAGCTACAAGTTAAAGTGTAGACCTGGAAATATTTACATAGCTATAATAAGAATTAAACAAGAAAACCCTTAAGTTCCTAAAAGCTGGAGAATGCTCAAACGATGCATGTCCAGCAATTTTCTACAGCTATAGATGGAACAACCTCTAGTGACATTGGAGTAAGCAATCACAGCAATATTCTATTCAGCTCCATCTTAGACAGTATTTATGTTATTTCTTAGCAATTTGCAAATTCCACAGCATTAGTAAAAACATGTTCTCTGGATCTCCTGGCCACTCCACCGGCCGGTGTTCTTGGGCCCCCTCCCCCCGAACTTCAAAAGGCGAGGGGGAGCCGGACCAGCCATTGCCGCCACCGCGCTTTCCGGCCTGGTGGGGTTGAAGAAAGGCCCTCCTGGCCACTCCAGCGCCGGCATTCTTGGGCCCTCCCTTCCCCCTGGAATTCAAAAGGCGAGGGGGAGCTGGACCAACCAGCCTCCTCCTTTGGATTCAGGGGATTTTAGAGGCGGTGGATTTCTTGGGTGGTCTTGGCTAAATTTGTTATTTATTATTAATGGGTCTATTTTTGATGTTATTTTTTGTTTTGTAATCTGATTTTGTAAATTGCTTTTGAATTATACTGTAGTTATTGTACTTAATTTACTTTTTATGCTGCTTATTATTGTATTATTGTATTGTTTGTATTTACATGTTGTAATGGCCACCTTGAGTCGGCTTCAGCTGAGAAAGTGCGGGATAGAAATTATTTACAGAAGAGACGATGGTGCATTTATCTTCTTACCACATATTTTATTCCATCAAGGAACCTCTGGTGGTACTGGAGATGGTGCGCTTCATCCTCTGGGCTGGCAATAGAATAGACCATACCACACGATTTGCACATGGTGGCACCAAAGTGTTTCTGACCGGCATCCTGTTGAGGCAGAGAGAATTTGGTTTTAAACTACAACAATATCAGGAAAGACGCCCAAGAACATTCATAAAGGAAAGAAAGCGCAGTCAACTTGGCAGCAAAAAAAATTGGCTTTTCATTCTCAGGTGAAATTCCTTGAAATAATACGGAATTACATTGGCCCTTAAAGCGTTAAAAGTACACAAAGCAATTTACTTACAATGACCATCTGATCTCTTAAGCCTTTGCATAGTCTTTTTGTTTTCTTGCTGGCTTTCGGTTTGGAAGGAATCTTTGGCACTACTGGACTGACTTCCAGAAGTGAAGACTGCTCACTTGGGAAAGCTTGTGGCCTGAAATGTATTTAAAATATTTGTACCTCATCAATATGTCTCCACAGAGATCAGAGAGATATTTCACGTTGTCTTTCAGATGGCTATTCCCTATAAAAGAGCCAAGGGCCAGAGAGGAAAACACTGACCATCCTCTCCCAGCAGAAAAGCTGTCGGGGCCACACTTGAGCCTTTTTATATAACCAATCCTCAAGGTCTGCAGCAGTTCATCCCAGCAATCTGTGCAAAATTCAAAGTGCTAGTTTTGACCTACATAGCTCTCCATATACGGAAGAGAACACATCCTTTACAGTGGTTCCTAACCTTGTGGCCCCAGATGTTCTTAAACTACAGCTCCCAGAAATCTTTACCAGCACAACCAATGTTGTAGGCTTCTGGGAGTTTTAGTCCAAGAACATCTGAGCCCCAAGACTGGGAACCACTGCTTTAGCACATTCTACTGTAAATTATAAAAGACTGTTACCTCAACAGAACTATTCTATTCCTGTAGAAGCCCATGCCTATGGTCTACATTTTTATCCTGTTCTTTCCTCCACTGAGCCCAGAATGTTTCATGTTCTCTCTGTCTCATTCTACACTCACAGCAGTGAAATTGGTTTAAGTGAGGGACAGTGGTTGGTTCGAGGTCATTGGTTGAGGATTTGAACCCAGCCAGCCCTCTCCAGTCTTACTTCAATCCTATAGTAATAGCAACCACAGTGGGGGTCTTCCTTCATACACAGGAATAAATGCAAGGGCTTCTTTGGCAGCCACCCACAGTTCTATGTCTTTGGAGAGTTTAGTTTGGTCCAAATCTTCTAGAAATATTTCTGGATTTGTTTTTCTCTTTGGGTATAGGGTCGGCTGATAACCACACAATTTTATTTGAACAACTGATTAGCTCTGCACAATTTTTGCTGGGCAGCTCAGGTATGGTTTTTATATTTAAAGAAGACCTAGGAATTGGCTCAGTACCAAAGAGGCAGCAGGTGCAGTTCACACTGTAAGTCCAACAGGGCAAGACACTAACCACTGGATTTTGTACTAGCTTCAGCCACCAAATCAGAATGAAGAAAAGCCTAAATAAAACAATGAAGCAGGTGCAATAAAAGTATTTCTTCTCATCTCCCACCACTAAACTTCAGTTTACTCCTGGCCTCTGTTATTATGAACAAGAAGAAAAAAGTTTCCATTTTCCTTTCCTCAGAATGTAAGTAATTTGCCTCCCCCACCCCCCAAGCTACAAATGTTGATACTTTTCATAATCATCCCCAACATGGAATTTCCCTTTTATTGAAGCTACCCCACTGGAACAAAATTTTCTGATTTCATGTACAAGTAAAGTCTAGCCCTCTCCAGGGAACCTGGCTGACACTATCAGAAAGGAAACCATACCTATTTAATACAAGAATCTCTGGCACATATCCTCAGATATAATCTTCATAATAACATTGCCTAAGGATTCTGACGCACAAGACAGGATCTGTAACTCTTTGTAAGTCTAGACTAGTTCTACCAATGAGGCAGTGAAACTTCTACTCCAACAGATATAACATTAAGTTTTTACACAACTCTATTCCATCTTTAGGTCTTAACCTTAAGGAAAATGAGACTAAAAAAAAAGTAAATGTAAACAGAGCTACACGTCCTATCCATTAAGGCAAAGTAAATCCCTTGAAAAGGTCTTTCCCCTGTGTTACATATAAATATTAAAACAAAATCCACAGACCTTTGTTTGTTGCTGGAAGGAGTGCTGAACAACTGATGTACATTGTCTGCTAGATTTGCCACTAAAAAGAAAATAACATCTTGAGATTTCTATCATCCATTCCAACTCTTTATCAAATGTTTAATGGCAACATCACAGATGACACTAAAATTCCAACACCACCTTAGCATTATTTACTCTTACCCTTGATAGTCTCACTTGGAAGCTCACTGGAAGAAGCATTTTCCTTGTCGATATTTCTGGAGTATTCCTCTGTGATATTTTTGATATCCTGTTAACAAACCAAAGATATTCTGTGCAATGGAAATTTTCAAATGACAGTGCACACACAGTTTTAAGAATCTTCTTGAACAGAAGTAGATAAAAACTTATACAGTAGCTCCTTACTTTTAATTTTTACACTACTTTCTCCCTATGAAACTTAGAGTATGGTAGGCAAGGTTCCTATAAATTAATCCAAAATCACTAACTAGTACTAGACCTACTTCTGTCTGCATCATGAGTCTCTCACTATTCAAATTCAATGCATTAAATAAAATTATTCCCTTAAGGTAATGGACCAGACCTTTCCTTTTTACTGTTACTGCCTATACAATCACATTGGTAATTTTGTATGACATCCATTCAATGACTAAAATTCGGTGGGAGTAGCAGAAGCAGTGTAAAGCAGATTATGCCCTCAATAGCAGTTAACTTTCAAACATTAAAATTTCTCATTTCTAGTCTAAAGATCCTGAGGCTCCTGTGTAAGTCTTTTTAATACCGAGAATGCTGTGAGAGCCACAGGCTGGAGGAGGAAGTCTTTAAGTACCAAAATCTGCCACTGCCAAGATGGTGAAGGCAACAGGAAAAATGACCAAGTAAAAGACAGATTGGTTCAATAAAGGAAGCCAGGGCCTTGGCAAGAAATGAGCAAGGCTGTTAATATTAGGATAACTTTGAAGCCAATCATTCACAGGCTTACCGTATAATAAATCTGAAGTGACTTGGCAACAACACTCCTGACTCCTGTTCAATCACTCTACCTTACGGCTCTCACCTTAATTACAAGGGGCTAACCATGTTCCCCTCTAAAAATCTCTCAGTATCAGTGATATTTCTTAAGAACATAAGAACAGCCTTGCTGGAACAGGCCACAGCCCATCCAGTCCAGCATTCTGTCTCACACAGTGGCTCACCGTTTGCTTCAGGGTATTATTCCCAAGGAGATGCCTTCACCTGCTTAGGATTCCCTGGAAATGGCATTGAGAGATATCCTGCCTATCTCTCCAACCCAGAGGTTGTCCTTAAGTATCCATAATTATAGCCATTGATACCCTTGTCCTCCATGAACTTGTCTAATCCTTTCTTAAAGCTGTCAAGATTGACAGCTGTCACCACTTCTTCTGGCAGGGAGTTCCATAGACCAGTGATCCTCTGGGTGAAAAAAGTACGTTCTCTTATTTGTTTGAGAACTAGTACCCAAAAGTTTCATCGAGTGTCCCCTAGTTCTAGTGTTGTGCGATAGGGAAAACAGTGTTTCCTTATCTACTTTGTCCACACCGTGCATGATTTTATAAACTTCAATCAGGTCACCTCTTAGACGCCGTCGTTCAAGAGTGAAAAGGCCCAACTGTTGCAGCCTCAGATGGTAAGGAAGGTGTTCCAGTCCCCTAATAATCATTCTGGTTGCCCTCCTCTGCACTTTCTCCAACTCCATAATATCCTTCTGGAGATATGGCGACCAGAACTGTACACAGTATTCCAGATGGGGCCTCACCATAGATTTATAAAGAGGCAAAATGACACTTGCTGACTTATTTTCTATACCCTTCCTAATGATCCCTAACATTGAGTTTGCTTTTTTCACTGCTGAGGCACACTGGGTTGACACCTTCATTGAGGGGGGTCCACCAGGACACCAAGGTCCCTTTCCTGGTTTGTCGCAGAGAGTTCAGACCCCATCAGTTTATAAATGTAATTGGGTTTTTTTGCCCCAACATGCATCACTCTGCACTTACTAATGTTGAAGCTCATTTGCCACTGTTTTGCCCACTCCCCCAGTGTCAAGAGATCCCTCTGGAGCTCCTCACAATCTCTCACAGTTTTCACTACCCTGTATAATTTAGTGTCGTCAGCAAATTTGGCTACCTTGCTTTTTACTCCTACCTCTAGATCATTTATGAAGAGGTTGAAAAGCAGGGGTCCCAGTACTGAACCTTGCGGGACCCCACTCTTTACTTCCCTCCACTTGGAGAAGTGTCCATTTAGTGCTACCCTCTGTTTCCTGTCCCTTAGCCAGTTGCTGATCCAGGACAAGACCTGTCCCTTTATTCCATGACTGGTAAGTTTATTCAATAGCCTTTGGTGCGGGACCTTGTCAAAAGCCTTCTGAAAGTCCAGATAAACAATGTCAACTGGATCCCCCTTATCCACATGCTTGTTGACACTCTCAAAAAATTCCAACAGATTAGTGAGGCATGATTTGCCCTTGTAAAAGCCATGTTGGCTTTTCTTCTATGTGCCTATTAATTATATCTTTTAGGATGGTTTCCATCACTTTACCTAGGACACATGTCAAACTGACAGGTCGGTAATTTCCTGGATCATCCCTGGATCCTTTTTTGAAAATTGGTGTTACATTCGCTACCTTCCAGTCATCAGGCACAAAGCCTGATTTGAGGAAAAGATTATATATTTTGGCTAGGAGATCAGCAATTTCATCTTTAAGTTCCCTGAGAACTCGTGGATGGATGCCATCTGGTCCTGGTGATTTGTTAGTGTTTAGTTTAACAAGACATGCACGGACCTTCTCCCTGGTTATTTCTATCTGGCTTAATTCTTCGGTTTCCCTCCCTACGAAGATAGGCTCTGTTTTGGGCATGTGGTCTCTGTCTTCTTCAGTGAATAATACTGAAGCAAAGAATTCATTGAGTCTCTCTGCAATCTCTGTTTCCTCTTTAATAACCCCTTGCCTTCCATTGTCATCTAATGGTCCAATGGCCTTCCTAGTTGGGTTCTTACCTCTAATGTACTTAAAGAAGTCTTTGTTATTTCTGAGTATTTTTAGCTATACGCTCCTCAAAGCCTTGCTTTGCTTTCCTGATTGTTGCCTTGCATTTGTTCTGCCAGAATTTATGTTTCTGCCTGCTGTCCTCATTCGGACAAGCCTTCCATCTTCTAAATGAGCTTTTCTTGCTCTTGATCACTTCCCGAACAGCTCCTGTAAGCCACATTGGAGTCCTCTTGGACCTGGCATTGCCCTTTTTCCTTTTGGGTAAAATGCATTCCCAATGGGCCTCTGTTATTGTTTTTGTAAACAGCGTCCATGCCTCTTGGAGTGTTTGGACTCTCTCAATTTTCCCTTTCAGCTCCTTTTTTTTACTAGTTTCCTCATCTTTGGGAAATTTCCTTTTTGAAAATTTAAGGTCTCTGTGTTAGATTTTATCAGTGACTTGCGGTCTATGATCAAATTAAACATAATTGAGTTGTGGTCACTGTTCCCTATTGGATCAGTCACATTAACATCTTGCACCAGATCCTGAGTATTACTCAGGATCAAGTCAAGGATTCTTGTACCTCTAGTTGGGTCTTCAACCATCTGTCCCAGGGAACAATCATTTAGCATATCTAGGAACTTTATCTCTTTATCATGTGCTGAACAACAGTTCACCCAGTCTATGTGAGGGTAATTGAAGTCCCCCATTATAACCAGGCTTCCCTTCTTGGATGCCTCCTTTACAACATTCTCCAACTGCCAGTCTCCCTCAAGAGTTTGGGTCGGAGGCCGATAGTATATGCCTAATGTTAGACCATCCTTGTGGCCTGGTACTCTTACCCACAGAGCTTCTAATGGTGACTCCAAATCACCTAGATATTCCAATTCATACGATTTTATCACTTCTTTGACATACAAGGCCACACCACCTCCCATTTGCCCCTTCCTATCCTTCCTGTACAGTTTGTAGCCTGGGATAACTGTATCCCATTGGTTATCATCCGTCCACCAGGTTTCAGTGATACCAATAATATCAATATTCTTATCTATTGCTAAGTATTCCAGCTCCCCTATTTTGTTCCGGAGGCTTCTGGCATTTGTATACAAGCATTTATATATGCTTTCCTGATACAGTCTTTTGAATCCAGTTGCATTGTTAGACTGCCTCTTGCATCCTTCTGCTAGAGTGCTGGTGACTAGCTCCTTGCTCTGCTCAGTAATTTTTGCATCCTCCTCACTACTCAAGTACACACTTTCCCGAACCGGATGCTGCCCAGCTCCTGTCAGCTTTCCCCCAGTTATCAGTTTAAAAGCTGCTCTGCAGCCTTTTTGATGTTGAGTGCCAGCAATCTGGTCCCATCATGGTTCAAATGCAACCCATCCCTCCTGAACAGATTTGGCTTGTCCCAAAATGTTCTCCAGTTCCTGACAAATCTGAAGCCCTCCTCTCGACACCACCGCCTCATCCACGCATTGAGGCTTCTGAGCTCTGCCTGCCTGGTAGGTCCTGCGCGAGGGACAGGCAGCACTTCTGAAAATGCTACCTTGGAAGTCCGGGACTTCAATCTTCTTCCTAACAACCTAAATTTGGCTTCCAGGACAGACCGCTTGGCCTTCCCAACATCATTGGTACCAACGTGTACCATGACAACTGGCTCGCTCCCAGTTCTCTCTAACAATCTATCTAGATTTCTTGTGATGTCTGCAACTTTTGCACCTGGCAGGCAAGTCACCATACGGTTATCATGTGCATCACAAATCCATTTCTCTGTATTTCTAATTATTAAATCACCTAGTACAAGGAGCCTCTCTCCTGCAATCTGTTCATCTACATGCACCACATCAACCATATTAAGGGAGAGAACCTGTTTGTTCCTGTTGTTTATCTTCCTGGATCTCATCAAGTGTGATGAAAGAGAGATCATCAGGTGGAAACAGTTGTTCCTCTGTGTGTTCCTCATCAGGTGTGATGAGGGAAAGAGCCTCAAATTTATTCTGTAATTTCAGACTCTCAGTGATCCCCTACTCTTCTCCTCCTTTGAGTCACATTCCTCCAAACATCTCCCTCCTGAGTTAGTGAAGGGCCTTCTCCCTCAGAACTGTGCCCTGTCTCTTCTTTGTCCAGCATAGTCTGCTCCGCTCTGTCCAAGAACAGCTCAAGCTCCTTAATTTGTTGATGGTTAGATATGCGGGCCTCTAGCTGCTGGACCTTCTCTTCTAGTAGTGCAACCAGCTCAGAGCTTTTAAAGGCTAGTGTGGCTCCGCCCCTATGAGTCACAGTTTAGGAAAGGGCCTGGAGTGGCTCTGCCCCCTTGCTTCTGGAAGCTCTAACTGCTTCCTCTGTTTGAACAGAGGTGGCTCTCAGCAGTTTAAATTATCAATTTAAATTAGTGGAGGCCTCTAAAGCAGCTCTACTGCTTAGAGACCGCATCGCCCTAAGGATGTCTGTCCGTCCAACCAGAGCGGACCGGAGGGGCTCTCTAATTGTGCCATCGGCCAGGGGGGCTCGCCTCTCTGGCACAAGGAGGAGAGCCTTCTCTGTGTCCGCACCGGCCCTTTGGAACCTCCTGCCTGTGGAACTGCGTCTCCAGACGGAGTTGTTGCCCTTTAGAAAAGAACTAAAAACCTGGCTGGCGGGCCAAGTTTGGGGTGCAGGTGGAGGGGTGGCTTCCGTTGGGTGGTTAATATAGGGGAGGATGCCTGCCCCACGGTTTCTTCAGTTCCTGCACCCCTCTCTTTTTAGGGGTGGGTTCTTATTGCTGGTTTTTATCTGTTTTATTTGTTTTTATCTGTTTTTACCCATTGTTGTGAACCGCCTGGAGTCGGCTTTGGCTGAGTGGGCGGTATAGAAATTTGACAATAAATAAATAAATAAATAAATAAATAAATTTAAATTAGTGGAGGCCTTTAAAGCAGCTCTACTCCAACTGCAAAACTTACCAGTGCTCACTTCCTGTTTGGCTCTCCTCAGCAGCAGCAGCTCTGCTTAAGAGCACATGCAGAGTCAAAAGGGCTGACCCTGAAAGAGCTCAGAGCTTTTAAAGGCTAGTGCGGCTCCGCCCCTATGAGTCACAGTTCAGGAAAGGGCCTAATGTGGCTCTGCCCCCTTGCTTCTGGAAGCTTCTAACTGCTTCCTCTGTTTGAACAGAGGTGGCTCTGAGCAGTTTAAATTATCAATTTAAATTAGTGGAGGCCTCTAAAGCAGCTCTACTCCAACTGCAAAACTTACCAGTGCTCACTTCCTTTGTTTGGCTCTCCTCAGCAGCAGCTCTGCTTAAGAGCACATGCAGAGTCAAAAGGGCTGACCCTGAAAGAGCTCAGAGCTTTTAAAGGCTAGTGTGGCTCCACCCCTATGAGTCACAGTTTAGGAAAGTGCCTGGTGTGGCTCTGCCCCCCTGCTTCTGGAAGCTTCTAACTGCCTTCTCTGTTTTAACAGAGGTGGCTCTCAGCAGTTTAAATTATCAATTTAAATTAGTGGAGGCCTCTAAAGCAACTCTATTCCAACTGCAAAACTTACCAGTGCTCACTTCCTTTGTTTGGCTCTCCTCAGCAGCAGCTCTGCTTAAGAGCACATGCAGAGTCAAAAGGCACATGCAGAGTCTTCTTGATCAGGAAAGGAGACCAGTGGCACACGCTGCTCATCTTAAGGTCTACCATTCCTCATACAAGCCAGTCAGAACCTTACTATGTCCCTCCAGCCTCTGAAAGGCATGTGTGATCGCTGTAGAGGGCTTCTTCAGTCACATCTCACCCGTTGAGCATTCTCTTTATACAAACTTGTCCAATATCAGCTTTAGTCAAATAAGTTGGATATCTTTGACCTAACAGTTCTAAATCTGTTTTCTGAAGCTTTGTAATCTACGGCTGAATAAGGTTCCCCACATTTTATCCTTTATTCTTTGTAGTTTTATCACTTTTATATGTACTGCCTTCTATTCTGCTCCTAGTTCATTAACTAACTGAGGATTGGTTCGTTTTCCGAACTAAAGAATGGCATGTATACTTTTAAATAAGTTGGGGATCAGGCAGGGCAACCACAGTATTCTCTCAAATTGCTAGTAACAACCTGTGAGTGCTGCATGCAAAAACCTTCACTGATGCTAATTAAACCGCCAAATTCTTAAGCTGATTAACAACCCCTTCCCATAAACAAAGGTCATCCCTACAGAAACAAATAACAAAATTATCATTCAAAGGCACCTCCACTTAAATTTATATTCAGGGATGCAAACAGCAGTGTACACTAAATGCCAGCTTTCCCAGATTCTACATACCTGGGTCCCAGCACCAGTTTCCTTCTGAACCAAGGCTTCCGAACAGGTAGTCCAAGAGTTCTTGAGCCCTATATTCTGCACCTGTTTCATTTCACACACAGTTTCCGGATTTTGCGTTGGCAATTTATCATCTTCCATTCCATTATGATGTTGCTCTTTTTTGGACCCAGAAGCATTGCTTCCTTCCCTGGTAGTTTCAGCTCCTCTGACTTCAGTGGGAGAAAGAGGTTTGGTATGGGTCAGAATTCTTCCCTGCTTCTCCTGCCCTATATGCTTGTTGACAACCTGGATGGGTGATGGGGACTGAATTCCATTTTTGGCACCAAACTGTCCCTTCTTTCCAGTGACAAAAAATGCTGCTCCTGTCTGCAATTTCAATACTGGTTTGAATTTCATGCTTAATACTCTGAAAGGAGCCTCCATTTTCTTCTCCACAAAAGAATTAGCATTTTCTTTCCTCTCCACTGGCTTTGGAGGAGAATTTTCCATTTTTGCTCTTTTGGTGCTTTTTGGCATAACCCTGGCCTTCCTAAAACTGGCTGGGCGCTTTGATATTTTTGGGCATGCATTTCCAGCTGTCTTCATTTTCACTTGTAGTGCCTCTGTCTTGTTGGTAACAGGGAGGTTTCCATCTTCATTTCTTGTACTCAACCTTTCATTGGCCAGCCTCCTTTCCAGTATGTTTAGAAACTTCTTCTCTTTGTGATAAAAAGTGGTTGTTGGAACAATGGAAGTATAAGTAGCACCAGCCTCTGGTGACATTCTTGGCGAGAACTTTTCCTGTATTCCCTTTGGCACACTGGCTGTCTGTAGAGGAGAGATGTCAAGTTTCTGTGCTTTGGTTGACTTTTGGGGCGAGTACTGATTTTCTTTATCTTCCTCTCGGAAACCAGTCACTTGCTTTACTGGAGATACACAGCTGTGATCTACAGGCACCTTCGACACAGGCAGCTCTTCAGTGAAATCCATCATCAGTTTCTTCACGGGATTCCCATATATAAGCTGCCAGCTACAAAAAAAATATTAAAGTTAACATCTTATTTTTAACATAGTTTAAAGTGAATCCAGTTATGTGGCTTTCACTTCAGATTTAAATTATGAAGATGAGGCAATTCATTATTCCATTACCTCTGAAGTTAAGCTGTTCTTTCAAATTAGACAGGAATGAAAACATTATGTATTATAAAATATTTCAACACCTATCTGAACAGGCATCAAATCCAACTCTATAACTGACTGTTCTGTAACGTGGACAGTGAAGAAAATAGGAGGGAGAACAAAGTTCTGCTAGACTAGATTATTATAGCAATTGCACTTATATAATGCCCAGTGCACTCTCTGGCCGGTTCAAATGTTAATTAGCATTTTGGCCCCAACATGCTGGATACTCATTTTACCAACCTTGGAAGGATTGAAGGCTGAGTCCACCTCGATTCCCATCAGGATCAAACTCACAATGTTTTGGCTGCAGTACAGCAGCTTAACTATTGCTCCACCAGGGCCCTAGATTATGAAACACTCACCTATCCAAACTCCGCTTTCTTTTTCTTGGAGTAACACCAGCCATCTCTTCAGCAAAGTACCTATAAACAAAATGTATTTATGTTAAACCAGGTTGTTCTGCCTGTCAAGCTGGGATGACAAGGGGGAAAAAAACCTTGAGCCACAGACTCCTGGCTCCCTCACCCACCTGGGCTTTCCTTTAACCTTATTAAAACTAATAAGTTTTAAATGTGGTTTATAGTTTGTAGATAGGGATTTTAGGTGATGTTTTTATTCTATGTTTTTAACAATGTTGTGAACCACTTCGGGTCACTCCTGAGTGAGAGAAGTGGCACAGAA
Organism: Bradypodion ventrale; assembly: GCA_035047345.1. Taxonomy (NCBI): domain Eukaryota; kingdom Metazoa; phylum Chordata; class Lepidosauria; order Squamata; family Chamaeleonidae; genus Bradypodion; species Bradypodion ventrale. Next base: position 1,451,240 of record JAWDJE010000001.1, on the reverse strand, counting down.
ATATTTTAAATAAATAAATAAACCTTCTTCCCTCAGCCAACCTACATGGCGAAACTTTCTGCCCTTTGTGGAACGCCAGGTAGCCTAGCCTGGGATCACCACTCCATCTAGAGAAGGGGTGCCCTAACTTTTCTGGCCATGGGCTGGTCACATGGTTCCTCTCACTGGAAGCGGAGGTAAAACGTGCCTTGCAATCTGTTTTGCAACAGGATGAGATAGATTTTAAGCCCCAATTTTCTCTGCTTAAACCAGGGTTGCACAAACTACGGCCCATGGGCCAGATCCAGCCCCCAAAGCCAATTCATCCAGCTGGCGCTGCCCTTGTTGCTCCCGGGACCGACAAGGGTGCCAGTGGCCAAATGAATTGGCACCAGGGGCCAGATCTGGCCACGGGGTGTAGTTTGGGCAAACCTGGTGTAGAGAACTAGATTCCGATGGCTCACCCCACCCCCAAACAAAAAAAGGTGCCTCTTCCTCAGTGGAGGGGATGAAGAAAAGCCCATTGGCAGTGCCCTTCTTTTTCCATGCTGAAGTCCCTATCCAAGCCAGGAAGAGCAAAGAAATGTATGCATGTGTGTGTGTGTGTGTGTGGGGGGCTGTTGTCTCTATGGGAAGGAACTCCCCCAAGGGCAGCTCTGCTGTGGAAAGGTGGGCTGGATGGATCCCCACCACCTCCAGGAAGCGACCTTGTTTGGGGGTGGGGGGCAGAATAGCAAGAACAATTACACTTGTATGCTGCTGCTGCTGCCCACAAGCGCTTAGTGCACTCTCTGGGCAATCCACACAAGGCAATTCGCATTTTGCCACCACAACATGCTGGCTACTCATTTTACCGACCTGGGTGGGGAGGACGGGAGAGGCTGAGACTGAGTCAACTTCGAAGCCCGTCAGGATGGTGCTCACAACGTTTTGGCTCCAGGACAGCAGTTTAACTCCTGCGCCACCGGGGGCAGCTCAACAACTCCTTGGACCCGCCAAGCCAGCGGGCTGCAGGGAGCTCTAGTGGAGGAGGGGGGGGGGGGGCTTTCCACCACACCACACCACCACCCCGGCACACTGAGCTCCTCCCGGCCCGGCCTTCCTCCCGCTTCCCTCTCTCGAGCCTGCCTGGGACAGTTTTCCTTCTGAGCCGCCTGCCTTCCTCCCCCCGGGGCCAGGTCTGTGGGGGCCGACGAAACACCCTGAGGGGAGAGGGGGTTCATGTGCTCCGACCAAGAGATATCTCCGACCCCTTCCCTTCACGGCCTCTTTCCCGGTCGGGAGCGGGTTCGAATCCTCCTCTCCCCTCTCCCCCCCCCTCCAAGCTCGGAGCCTAGTTCCTCCATTCGCCGACTCACCCTGAGGGACCCGCGCGCGCCTGAAGGGGAGAAAGACTCGCCCAAAACCTCGACCCACCCTGGCGCAGTCGGCTTCCCTTCTTGTGGTGAAAAAACCGCCGCCTTCCTCCGCCCTTCCTGCTGCCTCAGGAGGAGAAGAGCAGGGCAGCAGGGGCGCCTGCCCGGCCTTAATCGCCTCAGTCAACTCAGAGAGACCCCGTGCGCGCCTTTTTTCTCCTCAGACGTCAGAAGAGACAGAGTCGAGTGCCCTTCGATCGGTTCGTTCGAAGTTCGAACGCAGTCTATATTTTCCTCCGCGCGCGCCTTCGCCCGCCCGGCTCCTTATTGGCCAACTGAGCCGTCCTTCCGAAAACCCTCAAAGCTCATTGGACACCCTGGCCTCCGTTCGGCAAGCTGTCCAGCCAATGCCTGACGCGGCTCCCTCAGAGGCAGGGGCGGGCAACAGCCAGCCTCGACTCGACTTCCGACCAATAAGAAGATCCCGCCGGGCTGCTGCTGCTGCCAGCTCTGCAACGCCTCCTGCTGGCCCTGAGGTCGTGGAGAAAAGGCGGGAAGATGGGCTATGTAGTACTCGGCTCAACCAAAAGTTGTCTTAGAGCTGGCAGCGGGATGTTGGGAGCTGTAAATTTCCACCACGGGCCCCGTTGTTACTCCTTCTCACTCCCTGAGCTCCTCCTGTCAGAAAGACTGAATTCTGGGCTGGGCACTAATATTTTATTTATAAATAAATAAATACTTGCACACATTAAACTTAGGTACTGTATTTAAATACAAATTAAATATAAGTTAATCAAATATTATAAATAAGTATTTAATTAGAATTTTAATCAAATTAAACATTTAAATTAAATAAAAATGTAAATACTGTATGGAAATATAATTATTATATGCCACCTGATTTAGTGCCAAGACTCTTGGCTGAAATCTTCGCTCCATCTTGCCTCATGTGTCTTTACTTGACCAGTTTCCTCCGGGACCTTCCGGCCCGCATCGGGCCCCGATCCAACATATGGTGACCCCGACGTGATCCTACTCGTGAGTAAGCGACGTCCTTGGTCCGGTTCTACGCCAGAACTGCGTCCAAGTCTTCCCGAGGCTGCAGAGCAGTTCAGGTCGGAAAGCCATCCGATCTGAATTCAGCTACGCTAAGAGGTGAGGCATTCCAGAGGCAGAGCATGCTCCAAAGCTCTGAGGCATCTTGCGCATTGGAAATGCATTCCGCTCAGGGTCAACTGTGACCCCTGACGCCATCACAGAGGCTACCGAGGGCCTGTGGCAGCAGTCCACATTCCGAGTCCTTCCCAGAGAGTCGTCGCACCGAATCCAGTTACCTACATCTGAGACGTGTCAACTCGTACGGCGGAGGCAGCTTCAACGGACCAGCAGGTAATATGGGGACTTGTTCACAGAGGTCAAGTCTGACCGCTAACCAGAGAGTTCACTTAATGGAACTCAAGGCCCTGGCCAGGGTAAACCGTACTCGTATTCACAGCGCCCAGTTAGCGGATCTTTTGGTGTACTTGGGGGAGCACTGTCTGTTTATCCAGAAACGGGCATGTTAAGCCTCCAACTTTGGGACAGGATAGGGACCTGCATTAAGCAAGAGCCAAGAGCCCCAGCTAAGGTGATTAGCACATGGAGTAAGTGTAGAAAGCTCATCGCAGAGGTAGACCCAGTCCGGATAGGGACCGAGAACCCCCCAGCGCAGTCAGAGCCATCAGCCCCGATGGGTCTCTATCCATCACTACAGCTTAAACAGGGAAGCTTAGGGAGCTTTCCATCAGCGGCAGATGCCACTGAAGGAATTCAAGGTTTGGGAAACACTGGTGATTCCCAGACAGTTATTCCCAGACAGTTAAAAGTTCCATTCAGCGCATGGTAGAAGAGGAGACTATTAAAGGGGAGTCATCAGCAGAAGAACTAGCTGAATTTAAGCAGTTATACCCAGTCTGCATAGAGATGGACGCCCTCACGGGTCAACAGCAAACGGTCCACTCAGCAGTTCCGTACAAATTGCTCATGGCAATACAGAAGGCAATTACAGAAATGGGACTTCAGAGTCATTTCACTAGAAGTACACTTCAGCAGATTTGTGAGACAATGATGCTCATTCCATACGACTGGAAGGTCGTCATGAGAATGATGCTCAACCCAAGCCAGTATTTGTTTTGGGACAGCGAGTATCGACCCGAAGCGCAGGCAAGGGCTGCCAGGATGGGAGGAGCAGTAATTCCTGACCAGCTATATGGGTCGGGTCAGTTCGAAACCATCGACGTGCAGACCGCCTTGCCAATCGCCACACTCCAACTGGTGGCTGAGACAGCCTTTAGGGCTTATCTCAAGGTCCCGGCAGCTGGCAAAGCAGCCAAAAATTACACAGCAGTTAAACAGGGTGCCCAGGAGTCCTACATGGACTTCATCAACAGACTGGAGGAAGCGATCAGTAGGCAGATAGACAACGAACAAGCCCAGCAGGAGCTTATGATGAAGCTGGCAAAAGACAATGCCAACCTTGACTGCCATAAAATCTTGCAGTCACTGGGTAATCATCCTGATTTGAAGCTTACTGACATGATCAGGGCTTGTGCCGATGTTGGTACAGATTCCTATAAGATGGGTCTGTTAGCAGCGGCAGTAGGAGACCCAAAGGCAAAACCAAGGGAGCATATCATACTTGTGGCAAGATCGGTCATTTCGCTAGAGAATGCCGATCCAAGAAGGGTAATGGCCAAAACACAGGTCGTTCCAAGGCTCCGACCACCCCATGTCCACGATGTAACAAGGGCTTTCACTGGGCCAGGAACTGTCCGACTTCGGGAAACCGGAGTGCGGGCTTGTCTCTGTCCCTGGTCCAAACAGAGACCACAGTTGCTCTGGAGGAGTCAGAGCTGGATTAGATTCACGGAACATTCCACCCTGCATTCCGGAGGCACAGACCAGACCTAAGGACAGTGCGGGACTAGATTTGACTTGCCAATCAGAAGTCATGTGTGACTTGCCAGGCACAGTCTATCTGGTTGATTCCCAATACATGGGACCCCTGCCTAAGGGCTATATAGGTTTACTTTTGCCCCTCAGTATCGCAGGAACACGACGAATCCTTGTGATTCCAGGAGTCGTTGACTCCAATTTTTCAGGTGTACTCCAGGTTCAACTTTGGACACACCTACCACAAACCATTCACAAAGGAGGCACGTTAGCACAACTGATCATGGTTCCTTGTCACCCGCAAGCAGGTGGAAACAGTTGTTCCTCTGTGTGTTCCTCATCAGGTGTGATGAGGGAAAGAGCCTCAAATTTATTCTGTAATTTCAGACTCTCAGAGTGATACCCTACTCTTCTCCTCCTTTGAGTCACATTCCTCCAAACATCTCCCTCCTGAGTTAGTGAAGGGCCTTCTCCCTCAGAACTGTGCCCTGTCTCTTCTTTGTCCAGCATAGTCTGCTCCGCTCTGTCCAAGAACAGCTCAAGCTCCTTAATTTGTTGATGGTTAGATATGCGGGCCTCTAGCTGCTGGACCTTCTCTTCTAGTAGTGCAACCAGCTCAGAGCTTTTAAAGGCTAGTGTGGCTCCGCCCCTATGAGTCACAGTTTAGGAAAGGGCCTGGTGTAGCTCTGTCCCCTTGCTTCTGGAAGCTTCTAACTGCTTCCTCTGTTTGAACAGAGGTGGCTCTCAGCAGTTTAAATTATCAATTTAAATTAGTGGAGGCCTCTAAAGCAGCTCTACTCCAACTGCAAAACTTACCAGTGCTCACTTCCTGTTTGGCTCTCCTCAGCAGCAGCAGCTCTGCTTAAGAGCACATGCAGAGTCAAAAGGGCTGACCCTGAAAGAGCTCAGAGCTTTTAAAGGCTAGTGTGGCTCTGCCCCTATGAGTCACAGTTTAGGAAAGGGCCTGGTGTGGCTCTGCCCCCCTGCTTCTGGAAGCTTCTAACTGCTTCCTCTGTTTTAACAGAGGTGGCTCTCAGCAGTTTAAATTATCAATTTAAATTAGTGGAGGCCTCTAAAGCAACTCTACTCCAACTGCAAAACTTACCAGTGCTCACTTCCTGTTTGGCTCTCCTCAGCAGCAGCAGCTCTGCTTAAGAGCACATGCAGAGTCAAAAGGGCTGACCCCAGAGTCAAAAGGGCACGACGAATCCTTGTGATTCCAGGAGTCGTTGACTCCAATTTTTCGGGTGTACTCCAGGTTCAACTTTGGACACACCTACCACAAACCATTCACAAAGGAGACACGTTAGCACAACTGATCATGGTTCCTTGTCACCCGCAACCAGGCAGCCAGGAAAGGCTCAGAGACAGCTCAGAGTTCGGGTCGGCAGACCGCTCGAGTGCAGAAGGGAGAGTATAAGGATACCAGATCTTAGTGACAGTGGAAACCAACATAGAGTGGAAGCGGCGGCCAGTCATAAAGGTATTTTTGAACAAAAAAACCTTTTGATGGGCTATTAAATACGGGAGCTGACGTCAGTGTGGTCAGCCAGAGTCAGTGGCCATGAGAGTGGGCTCTCGAGCCAGTCTCCAAAGTTTGGGGTGTAGGTGGCGTTCAGGAAGCGTTTAGAGGCCGAGATTGGGTAGAAGTCACGATTCCCGGAGCTGACGGCACGGCGGTCATTCGGCCGCATATCTTAAACGTGCACGTCAATCTCTGGGGGCGGGACATCTTGCAACAGTACCGTGCCACTCTTACCTTCGGGTAATGGCTTTACCGCTCAAATGGTTTACCAACACGCCAGTCTGGTAGAGCAATGGCCGGTCGTAGGGGAAAAATTAGTCGCCCTAAAACAGCTGGTTAAAGAACAATTAGACGCAGGACACATAGAACAGTCCACCAGTCCCTGGAATTCGCCCATATTCGTCATTAAAAAGAAGTCAGGGAAGTGGCGACTCCTTCATGATCTAAGAGAGATCAATAAGTGTATTCAGCCAATGGGTCCGCTTCAATGCGGCATCCCAAATCCGAACATGATCCCCAAGGGTTGGGAGATCCTGGTCGTAAACCTGAAAGACTGTTTTTACACCATTCCTTTAGATGTAAGGGATCAGGAAAGGTTCGCTTTTACGGTGCCAGTCGTGAACCACAGAGAGCCAACGCAATGTTTTGCGTGGAAATATTTGCCACAGGGGATGCTCAATTCGCCCACCCTGTACCAAATCTACGTTCACGACGCACTGGAAAAGTATCGAAACCTTCACCCCACAGTCTTGGTATGTCATTTTATGGATGATATTTTGATCACAGCACCGCAACTCGGCAGCGAAATGTTTAAAGACCTCCAGACTACTCTGGGGGAGAAGGGGTTACTCATTGCCCCGGAGAAAGTTCAGAGAACCGAGCCCTTTTCATACATGGGCCACCGGCTTCTCCGTTGTTTCGAGGCACCAGTTTTGCCACAGATTAACCTCAAAGATTCAGTCACTCTTGTAGAATTGCAACAGATTCTGGGGAATATCAATTGGGCTAGACTGTATTTTAGGCTAGACACGGTATTCTTGAAACCACTCTTCTCGCTGCTAATGCTAGGTAAGCAGCCAGCAGATCAGATACACATTCCGCAAGAGGCGCACTTGACTCTCGAAAAAGTCAATCAAGTTCTCAGCCAGAGATGGGTGGACAGGATTAGTCAGGGGCCATATGCTCCTGTTCTGAACCTGTACATAGTCCGAACTGGAGCCATGTTCTCCGGAGCTCTAGGCGCAGACTCCGAGCGAGGGGCGAAAATCGTGGAATGGGTGTATTTACCACAGACCTCTTCCCGAAACATTGTCCCTCCACAGGAATTCGTTTCCGTGGTGATTTACCGAGGAAGGTTGAGAGCAAGGGATATCTCAGGGCACGATCTAGCGAAAATTGTTGTTCATTTCACCAAGGATCAGATCCAGCAGCTGATGCAGCTCGGTGACTCACTTCTGATTGCATTAGAGGGATTCACAGGATTTTTGGCATACCATTTGCCAAAAGACTCCAGACTTGTCTCGCTTCAAATGCAGTCAGCTTATACCCCACATAACAAAAAGAAAATGTTCGGTAACCGGGGTATACCCCGCTTAACAAAAACCCCGTATAACGATTTCTTTTGTTATGTGGGGTATCGCAATTGCCGCACAAACACTTCATTGTACGAAATTTTCATTATATGAAGCATTCGTTATGTGGGGTTCCACTGTACTCAGATCAAGTTGTGGCCACCACCAATGATATATTATAAAAGTAGTAAGCAAAATATTACAGAAAACATTTCAAACATTTTACAATTTGAAAGCCAACAGAAAATATAACTGGGAATTGCCCAGCTTCGCCCTTTTCTGGATAAGAGCTCTCGCCTTTCCTTGAACTAATCTTCAGAATTGACTATTACAATGCCCCTGAAGGTGGTACAGACTCCACAGCAGGTGCAAAATGCAGCAGCCAGATTGATTCCAGGTATTGGTCGTTATGATCATAGTAACACAGTCCTGGCAGCCTGTGTTGGTTACCTGTTGAATACTGTCACATTTAAATTCAATTAATTAGAACCATTGAAAACACTCTTTAGTTGCTGAGCAGTTTTGCTTTATTGGAAAGAATTGGACTTGAACATACAGAAGCAACACCTTCCTAATTTCTATTACAATCATGATTCTTAGTTACAATACGGTGCCAGGTCCAAGGTCCTCGTATTAACATACTGTACTGTACTAAGAACTATACAGTTTAAGACCACATTACCTACAGGAGCGCCTCGTCCTAGAAAATAAAACCCAGAGCACCCAAATGTTGAAAGTAAGGGTGGCCACACCAAAAAAGGTAAATAAAGTTTTCACCAGAAATTCACTTATTTGTCTTTCCGACAGCCCAGCCCCAGGGTATTTGCAAAGCTCTCTGCCAGTAAGCAAATCATTTCCCCTCCTGACAACTTTACTATCCAGCATTCACATCCATACATGGGGTACACAGAAACAGCCTCCTTGAAAATTGTGGTATTTTTGAACCACAATAGGGCGCACCCTGGTAACGGCAACCTTGTGTTGCTGGCTAATCTTTCTCACACTAGGTCAGGTGAAAGGAATTACTATACTGAATGAACTCACCGAAAGGTGGCTTCATTTTGGGTGTTTCACATCTGGCCTAGACACGGAAGGAAAAAAAAATCCATTCATTGTGAAGTACAGGAACCATAGAGATATTTTCTCAGGTTTTTGACATATGCTCAGGACCAGAGTTTCCCTGGCTGAGCAGGGATGTAACTCTTTAACTCTGCTCTGACATTTTAACCACTTGCACAAACTGTCTCCCATTCCTAAATACAGGCAGGTTTTGTCTCTGACCAAAATGGTCTAATGTCCCCCCCCCCCCCCTCATAATTTATCACAGGGCAGGTACGATAAAATGACCGCAAGTGGAGGGAATCAAAGGGGAATGTGTTTTGCACGACCTTTTCCCCTTCTGTTTTAAGGAAGGGTTTTGAAAATATCCAACATATCGTCATTGTTCTTTCCCTCCCTCTCGGTTCTTCTGAATCAGAACTTCTGGGATACAGCATTTCTCCTTCTTGTGCTGTATCCAATTCCAAATACTGGCAATCATCATGGCAGCAATCAGCCATGAAGACTCTCCTGAGAATATAACGTAGTGGCGTGACACTCATAGTACCACTGAAGCAGTTCTGCAAGTCACTTTCTGGCCCTGAACCCTTTTGGCAATCAAAGTCCTCATCATCAGCCCCAGGCCAGGATGGATGAAGCTGCTGCCCTCCATTAAGATGGATTCACGTGGGATTTAATCCACTTGGCGAATCATCATCCTTCCCTGTGGACTTCTTCACACAAGGCCGTTAGTCCTCAGGGTTGTCAGGTTAGTTAGCTGCCGCCTGACAATCGATGGCAGTAGGGTCTACTCTATTACCATAGCAGGATCAGACTTGCAGCATTCCTAAAATCACCTTATAATCACTGGAATGTTTACACCCATTTTCATCACTCGTGTGTTTTATTAAACTACATAAAACAGGCCTGTTGACTGCTGATTAAGTAGATCAAACATGTCGAGCTGGCCAACCTTTAGACACAAAGTGTGTATACTTAGAATCCTAGAATGAGCTGAAGGGGGCCTTTTAGGCCATTGGGTACAACCCCCTGCTCAATGCTCAGGTGGCCCCTATTTGTTGTTGTTCAGTCGCACAGTCGATTCTGACCCTTTGCGACCCTATGGACCATTGTCCTCCAGGCACCCCTGTCCACCACCATCCTCCTCAGCCCTCCCAGTTCTGTGCCCATTGTGTCTACAATACCATCTAGCCATCTCATCTTTGCCCGCCCCCTTCTTCTTTTGCCCTCCACCTTTCCCAACATCAAGGCCTTCTCAAGTGAATCCTCCCTTCTCATTTGATGTCCAAAGTACTTTAGCTTCATCTTTACTATTTGACCTTCCAATGAGCATTCAGGGTTGATTTCTTCTAAGATTGACCTATTTGTTCTCCTAGCTGTCCAGGGGACTCTCCAAAATCTCCTCCAACACCACATTTCAAAGGCATCTATTCTTCTGCGTTCAGCTTTCCTAATGGTCCAGCTCTCGCATCCGTACATTGCCACTAGGAATACCATTGCTTTGACTATGTGAATTTTAGTTTGCAAGGTGACGTCTCTACTTTTAACTATGTTCCCCAGGTTTCTCATGGCCTGCCTCCAAGAATCACCTCCTTTTTATTTCATGGCTGCAATCTCCATCTGCAGTGATCTTAGATCCTAAGAATGTAAAATCTGTCACTGCTTCTTCTTCTTCCCCATCTATTCTCCAGGGACTGATCGGACCTGTTGCCATTATCTTGGTTTTCTTGATATTGAGTCTCAAGCCAGCTTTTGCACTTTCCTCCTTCAGCCCAATCAAGAGATTATTTAGGTCTTCCTCACTTTCTGCCATTAGGGTGGTATCGTCTGCATATCTCAGATTATTGATGTTTTTCCCAGCAATTTTGATCCCATATTGTGATTCCTCCATCCCTGCACTGCGCATTATGTGCTCTGTGTATAGATTGAATAAGCTGGGTGACAAAATGCAGCCTTGTCTTCCTCCTTTTCCTATTCCAAACCACTCTGTCATTCCGTGTTCTGTCCTAACTGTTGCTTCTTGGTTCGTGTACAGATTTCTCATGAGGCCTATATGAGATGCTCTGGCCCCTATTTATCTACTCGCAATAATGTCCTGCTTTCGAATGGCTAGCTTGGCAGGAGGAGCTGGAAGAGAGATGGGCGCTCATTCCGTCCTGCATGTACTTGGGTCTTGGAAGTGTCGCCCTTCCAGCTCACAAGGCGGAGCTTCTTTACCCCTGAGCCACCCACGCCAGTCCCTCCGGGAGAGACGGGTGGTTGTGGTGGTCCCATTGGCCGCTCCCGAAAGCGAGCGGCTCCCATGTGAAGGGATCAGCCGAGGGGAAAGCCCGGCTCGCTCCGTGCGTGGCGCTTGCCAGGAGCAGCGAGAGAACACGCGGGTGGCAACAACAACAACAACAACAACAACAACGGCCCGCCTGGAGGCTCCGCCGCCGCCCGGGTGTGGGTGTGCGTGTGGGGGGGGGGGGGGCAGGGAGGTCGGCTAAGAAGAGGGAGGGAGGGAGGGGGCCCTCGCCCCACTAGGCATACAGGCGAGGCCTGTCGAGCCCACAGCCTCACCACTACCACGCGACGGGTAGCATCACGTGACGATGCCCCACGTGGTGTGGAGGGCCGCCTTCCCTCCCTCCCTCCGTCCCCCCCGCCGCGGCACTTCCTTCTTGCCGCTCCCAAGATGGCGGCGGGAGGCGGACTGGGAGGCAGGCGGGTGCTGACGTCACGCGTGGGCTGATCGCTGCCGACGAGCAGCGGCGAGGCAGTGGGCGTGGCGCTACGGGTGCCGGCAGGGACGGCCGGGCAGGAGGGGCGGCCTTCCTGTTCCTTCGCCGCCGCTGCCACTGCCGCCGCCGCCGCCTCACTCAGCCACTCAGGAAGCCGGGCGGCGGGTGGTGGTGGTGCGCTCTCTCCCCCTCCTCCGTTCCGGTGGTGCCAGAGGAAGGCAAGGCAAGGCAAGGCAGGCGCCGGGCGGAGGCTGAGCAGCTCCTTTACCCGGGGAAGGAAGGAAGGAAGGAAGGCAGCCCGCCCGCCCGGCCTCCTCGTCTTATGTCCCCCGCCATGGCCGGCTACGAGTACGCGAGCGCCGAGCAGCTGGCCGGCTTCGACAAGTACAAGGTAGGCGAGGAGGAGGACGAGGAGGGTGTGTGTGTGTGTGTCGGTGTGTCGCCCCCTCCCCCCCAGCCCATACACTCACACACACCGCAGGCGGACGGACCCCTCCCTCTCCGGAAGGTCTGCACCACCACAACTCCCATCATCCCCTCGGGTGGGTCTCACGACTACATCCCTCCCCCCCCCCCCAATAGCAGGCGGAAGGGCTGCACCACCGCTCCCCTCCTCCTCCTCCTCTAGCGGACCCCCGTGTGTGGGGTGTGTGTGTGTGTGTGTGTGGGGGGGTGCGTGGCAGCCTCTCCCCCCGGCCTGGAGGGTTCCCCCTGCCCGGGTGTATCGCGGTCCCCAGCGCCCTGGCAGGCCAGTGGGGGCTCCCCCAGATTCGTCCCCCCCCAATCCCACCCGTGCCAGGACGGCTGAAGGAGGGGCTTGGAAGGGGGGGGGGAGAGAAGAGCTGAGATTGAATGACCCCTCTTTGACCTCTCCTGGGCCAACGCTCCCCCCCCCCCCACGCACTCTCTTGGAAAACTGTTTGACTCAGGTTTTCTCCCCCAACCAGGGAGTTGCTCTGCTCCCACTCCCCATCCCATAAAACCTCCAGTCCCCAGGAGGGGAAGCAGGGTGGTGGTGGTGGTGGTGGTGGTGGTGGAAGGGCGACCCCCTGTCAGGCCCTCTCTCAGGTCTTGCAGTGGCCTGGCATTGGGAAGGCATGGGATGTAGTGCAACACATCTGGGCAGATGGGGAGGAGGAGGAGGAGGGTTTGCACTAGTGCAAGGCAACTGGAAGGAAGCCCTGGGAACGGTGGTTGGCGCGTGAGTCACAAGCAGGGAGGGAGGGAGTGCCGGGTGGAGGATGGGCAAGGAGCCCAACCCTGAAGCAAGGCAGCAAGCAACAGCCCATCTGCCTTTTCTTTTCTTCCTTTCATTATTTAATTGTCTATTTAATTAAACACACAGAGGAAGGTCTGGGCCTGGGGCCTGACCATAACGCATGGTGTGCACGCATATGACTTCTTTAAGTGCTGTATCCAGTTCCAAATCGTGATCAGCCATGAGAAGATTGTCCTGGGAACTATACAGGTGAAACTCAGAAAATTAGGATATCGTGCAAATGTTCATTCAGTCCAGTAATGCCACTTAAAAGGTGAAACAAATATATGAGATAGACTCAATACATGCAAAGCAAGATAGTTCAAGCCTTACTTTGTTTTATAATATTGATGCTTATGGCTTACAGCTTATGAAAACCCCAATCTCATGTACCCCATAATCACATAATCACATGTACGCTGTTCATCATAATCATAACAATTTAAGGCATGACATCTCTCGCTTTGCATGTAGTGAGTCTATCTCATATATTTGTTTCACCTTTTAAGTAAAATGAATGGACATTTGCACAATATTCTAATTTTCCGAGTTTCACCTGTATAATGCACTGGCCTTCCATCTACCTTCCGCATCGCAGTGTGACACCCATAGTACCACTGATACAGTTCCACGAGTCACATTCTGGTCCTGAGCCCTTTTGGCACACAAAGTCCTCCTCAACCCCAGGCCAGGATGGATGAATCTGCTGCCCTCCATCAAGAAGGATTTGAGTGGGATTTAATCCACTTGGGGACCATCATCCTTCCCTGTGCACTTCACCACCCAAGGCCATTAGTCCTCAGGGTGGTCAGGTTAACTGCCGCCTGATGATCGATGGCAGTAGGGTCTACTCTATTACCATAGTAGGATAACCTGGCCAGACTGTGCACACATACACGCCATGCTAAAGTAGGGAAATGGCGTTCAGTCCTGCGGCATCAAATAACAAGTTCATTACAGCTTGCACCTGGGCGGACGAGCGCTCTGCTTAGTCAGGTTCATGGAGTTTTATCCTCAGTTGGCTGGTTTGGGTGCAAAGGGCACTCTGTGTGTGTGTGTGTGTGTGTGTGTGTGTGTGTGTGTGTGTGTGTGTGTGTATGTGTGTGAGAGAGAGACTGAGAAAGGAGGTTCCATTTCTGAAATGGGAAAAGTACAGCCTGTGACTCTTGTTGACTTTTAAATGTTTGTAGAATAAGGTTCTCCATTCTTTGCAAAAACAGCTCTCCCTGGGTCTCTGCTATTGCTGAACTAAGGAGCCCCTGGCATGGGTCGGGAAACCTACTGTTAGCCACAGCAGGGAGGCCGTTGCAGTGTTTGTGGTGGTGGGCAACGCAGTGGCTCTCTGTTCCGTAGGTCAACTTCCCCTGCTCCTTAGCTGCTCCTTATCTGCCTGATGGGAAGCAGCCACAGAATCTGCACCTGGCTCAGAAGGAGAGAAGAGGTTCCCCAGTACCTGCACAGAAATGCACCTTTGGCTCTGTGTAGGTAACCACTTCTTTTTCAGAGTCTCTCCTTGTCATGAGATAAAAGGGAAGATGCTTGCAGCAAATCAAGGGGAGTCTTCCTGGCCTCCTTTTCCCCAGTGTCCCGGTGGCTTTTTATTGCAGAAGAGGGGGGCAGTAGTGGTGCATGCCTTGTGCGCAAAATGAGGAGATCTAGTTGGCTTCCTTGTCAAGTGGGTTTAAAACTTCCCTTTGCTGCTCCTGCGCACGAACTGTGGATCAGATTTCCATCTACAGCATGGAGGCTGCCCCTGCCCCACAGTTCTGTTGCCCACCTGGGAGGAACAGAGAAGGTTAGAGCTGTGGGCTTTCTCTCGTCTCATTCATATCTTAATACCAACATATTCCCGGTCACTGCATGAAACTTGTCAGTTGTTTCTGCATCAGTTTCTTAAGTTCACCTTTCCATTTTCTGCCCCGTCCTACTGAGATTCATAAGGAGTTCCAGCACTGTTCTAAAACCAGATGTGCAGTTGAGTTTTTCACAGACTTTCATAAAAATACACACTATGCTCTGCAGCTCGATCAGATCTGGATAGGATGATGAATTTGCTGGGAGTGCAGTGCAGAGGAAGAAAAGAGTGTTATCTCACTAGCCAGCTTGGAGGCAGACCAGATGTTGTATTTGCTGAAGGCGGGGGTGGGGGTGGGGGGAGGAGGATGAGGAGGATTCAGGGCAGCAGCTTCCTGCTAATGGCTTCTGGGCACTGATGCAGTTTTACTTTTGCATAATGAGCTGCTTTTTCTGCTGACTTATGGAAGTTGTACATCTGGAGTCCTGGTTCGACAGGTGAATGGGCTTTTTGCTTATGAATGGTGTGCTGTCGCGCAGGTTGTGTAATGCATTGATCCTACCTTGGGGTAGGGCGGGGGCTGAAGGACCTGTTGTGCAGATTCTGCATTAGCTCCCCACCCCCACCCCCCCTCAACTGGCCTGGGAGCTGCAAGGTGTTGCAAGCAAACTCCCTTGCTCCCAATTTGGAAGGTAGGCGTGTGAGTTTCTTAGGCCGTGGGAATGCTTGCGCCAGAGAGGGCTGAGCCGGGAAGGTGAGTCGGGAAGATGCTTGCACCAGTTACAGGACAACGCTGGTGCTCTTTGCCAACCTGTGGGAACTTTCACTCACTCTCTCTCTCCACAGTTTCCTGTATGAAGATGTGGCCTTCCTCAAGTACCAACCAGGGAGGGGCAGAGGCAGGCCAGTCTAACCCAAAGGCACAGGAATGGTCTGAGTGGAAAAGGCCAGTTGTGCAGAACAGAGCAACAGAGAGGGCTTAACTGCAGAAGCACACGTGTTTAATTCTTGTGGCGAAGATGTTCTGCATTTAGGGTGGAATGCCCAATGCTGGGTAGTACAAGCAGTTGGGATTATACCCGGGTTCCTGGTGTGCTGATTTCCCCCCCCCCCCCCCCGGGCTTGGTGCCTGTTTTAATTGCATCTTTCTTAGCGCCTCCTTGCTTATTCCTCCCACTGTGCACAGATGAGAGCCAGCTGATGTGTGCAAGACATTCATCTAACTCACTGCTTGCACAAGTGCACGGCATATATTTGGGGGAGGCTGTCCCCTCCCTAGTTTTTTTTTTTGAGTAGGCTGTGACAGGCTGGGATTGCCTTTCTCTTTTCCTGCAGAGCCATGATCCCTTCCTGCCCAGTTTCAATGCAGGATGGGGTGGTTTGGGCACTTGTAGCATAAGTGGAGGCTAAACTTTCCTTTGTCAACCCTAGATCTCCCCCCTTGGAATACTGAACTCTGGGGGGGGGGGGCTCCTTCCCCCCTGCACAGTCAAGGGAAGCTGAATCTGGGGCACAGTTAGGCAGGAATGTGCAAAAGAGCCCCTTCCTTTCTTTCTTTCCAGAGGTCAGTGGCACTTTTGAGATAATGCTGTTCCTTGATTGCTGTGTTTTATAACTGGCCATGCGCTTGCACCATGGGAGGCTTAACAGCTCACATTCCCTATCTTTGGCAGAAACAGGTCTACTAAGAGGCATTTTCTCTTGTTTTAAGTCTTGCTTCCTGGATGTAGAAAGGCAGTAAGTATGGCTTGCTCCAAGGATTCCTGTCTGCCTGCAGTCCATATAGGTTGTGGATTCAGAGAAGCCTGTCTTGTAGCCTTGGGCGCAAGAGGGCATTTGAGAATTTAGAACTGCTTTGTACGAACTGTGCGCATGAAGCTCAAGAACTCACTTGGAGAGAGAATCAACCTTCTGATCCAAGAGGGATGAAGCAGTTGTAAAAGTGATGAAGGTGACTTGGTCAGATATAAATTCAAATCTCGTGCCTTAAGGAGACTGTGGTGCTGTAGCCAAGCCAACTCCTTTACTCTTGTGGCAAAGACGGTGATTGACTCACGGTGATTTCGGAGAAGGTTTGGGTTTTATTGTCTAGGAAACAGAGATAGAAATCAGCATCTAGCTTATGATGTTGATGCATCAAGGAGAGAATGGTAATCTGTAGGAGTGTTACTTTACTTGTTTATGTGACTGGTATCCCACCCAACATTACATGCATCAAGATAAAAGACAAGTAACACCATCAAAAACAGCTGTGTATAAATAAATATACTGCTGCCGAGGGCCACGGCTTTCAAATGAGATGCAGCGCACCATTGCCTGGACTCTTTTTTGGGTGGGTTCTCCTGTCTGTTGTCCACCTAAAAGCTCCCCAAACTACTCAGCTTTGCCTTCCAGTTCAAGGAGAAAACCTCACGGTCTGGCAGAGTTTCTCTCTCTGTGTGTGTCTTGTGTGCCTGCCTGTATAAAACCATTTCTGATGCCTTCAGCACAGGGGCCTTCCAGATGTTATGACGCTGCATCTCCCAGGATCTCTCAGTATTGGCCTGCAGTCTGTTGCAGACTAGAAATACCTGGAGAGAGCAGCATTTGCCGAAAGCCAGCCAAAAAGGAGCCTCCAGCCCTCCTTCTGTCCCCAGACTCTCCTGAACATAGAGAGCTCACCTGCTCCAGGTGTGTGGAAGGAAAAACATGGGGAATTAAGCCTGTAAAGCTTGAAAATCATTAGGGCCAGGTGTAGACTTACAGAAGGTAGGTGAAGGCTGCCATGAGAAGCCAAGATGTCTCTGGGATTTTTTCCTTTGCATATTTCTAGGAAACTACTATCTGTTCTGGATCTTGGCATCATGGCAATAGTCTCTTCCTGTTCCTAACTCCTCGGAGGATCTTCCTCACCAGTCTCTCAGGGTCTTGAGCCACGAGGACCATTTCATTTCAAGTTTTATTTATTTATTATTTATTTATTCAATTTATATCCCGCCCACTCAACACAAGGCCGACTCCGGGCGGCTTTGTTTAATTTCTATACCACTTTACTCACCCAGCGGGCAACTCAAAGCGGTGTACATAGTAACAATAAGATAGTACAATAACACAAGTAAATATAACACAATAAATCAATAATATAATAATAAAGCAATAATGTCATCAAATTACAAGATTACAAGTCAGGGGAAAAACACAATATTAAATACAAAATGCAAAATCAAGCCCCATGGATCTAGAGGCCCATCTACGTCCAGGGCCACTAGATCCGTGATGGTGAACCTTGGCACTCCAGATGTTCTTGGACTTCAATTCTCAGAAGCCCAAGCACCCTGTGAATCCACATGAATGGGTTTACTGCAATTCATCTGGCCCCGCTGCCCTCGTCGCTCGCGGAAGTAAAACGCGCCCATACAGAGGAAGCGTTAACCCGGAAAAGTCTTAACCGTATGGGCACGTTTTACTTCTGCTCCCAGGAACGCCGAGGGTGGCGTGGGCCAAATGAATGGCAGCAAACCCATTCGTGTGGATTCACGGGGGCTTGGGCTTCTGGGAATTGAAGTCCAAGAACATCTGGAGTGCTAAGGTTCGCCATCACGGAATCAAGCGAAGGCACTGGAGAAAGTCTTCCCAAGCACGATAGCCCATCTTTGCAACTCCCTCCCCAGGGAAACTTTCCTGGCCCTGTCTCAGTTACCCTTGTGGGCACTTTTTATCCTTCTTCAAGTGCCGTATCTGATTCTGAATATTGGCGATCCTCATGTCGATCAGCCATGAAGATTGTCCTGGGCTCAATATAATGCAGTGGCCTTCCATTTGCCTTCTGCATCACAGTGTGACACTCGTACCACTGATCCAGTTCCGGCCCTGAGCCCTTTTGGCACACAAAGTCCTCCTCAGGATTGACATAGCTTCTGTCTTCCATCAAGATGGATTCGGGTTTGTATTTAATCCACTAAGGCACCGTCGCCCTTCCCTGTGAACTTCGGCAACCAAGGCCGTTCGTCCTCAGGATGGTCAGGCTAGTTAGTGTCCAGTTGCTGCCATTATAGTCTACTCCAGGGGTTCCCAACCTACAGCCCGCAGGTTGGCCCTGGCCCGTGGCATCATTTCATGTGGCCCACCGCCACACCCGGAAGTGGAAGCAGACACATTTGCGTCAGCCATAAATGCGCCCACGACTGTCATAAATGTGGTTATATCAGTTGTAAATGTGCCCATGGCTGTTGTAAACGTGGAAGTGGGCACATTTACAGCTGTCATGAACCCATTTACAGCTGGCGTAAATGCACCCACCTTCGTTTCGGGGTGTGTGTGTGGTCCAGCCCGCTCAACTGTCTAGAGTGTGTGGTCAGGCTCACAGCGTAGAAAGGTTGGGAACCCCTGGTCTACTCCATTGTGCCCCAACCTTTTGTTTTTGGAACTTCAATTCCCAGAAGCCTAAGTCAATTCCCCAAAGCACTGATCAGCCAATGGACTGAGTGGGGTTTCTGGGAATTGAAGTCCACTAGTTGGGAACCACTGCCTTAGTTTATTACCATTGCAGGATAACCTGGCCAGACTGTACTTTTTATTAGCCCAGGCCAGGTCTCCTCTTGCTTTCCAGAACTAATCTCCATACCATGTAGTCAATTCCAGTCTTTCCTCTACTGAGGGTCTCCTTGTGCTTCTGGCTTGGGATATCCGTGGCTAACCCTCTTAACAGCAGGAACATGTGGGAGCGGAGACTTAGGCTGAACAGGCAGTCTTTAAGGACAATGTTTTCATCAGTATAATTCCTTTAGTAGGAAAATTCCTGGAGGCAGGTGATAGTCTTATGGTCTCTGTTCCAATTAGCTAAAAGCAAAACAAGAGCTGTCTAATCTGGGGCTGAACTCGAGACTTCTGCTGCCTGCAGAATAAGGAGTTTTCCTTGCCTTCTTGTGTGCAGGCGGGGTGCGGGAGCAACCTAGCCATGTGCTGTTGTGTAGTAGTAGCCTCTTAAAGTTCAGAGTCCAGCTGAGGGCACCGTCTTTGCCCATCTGGCTTCATTCTCAAGATGTCACGCCTTCCGTAGCCCTTTCCACTTAGAGTCCTGTGCCTCTACGCAGAGCGCTTAAGGATGGGGTTTGCAAACCTGGCTCTCCAGATGTTCTTGGACTTCAATTCCCAGAAGCCCAAGTCAACATTCTTGCTCATCAAGGGCTTCTGGGAATTGAAGTCCAAGAACATCTGGAGAGCCAAGTTTGCAGACCTATGGCTTAAGGAGAGATCAGGTGAGCTCTGCTCACATGGACGAAGGACAGGCATTGAGTGAGAGGTTCAAAGAGAAACCCATTCCATGCCTTCCCAAGTTTTTGGTTGGCTTTTGGGCTTTTCTCATTTCCCAAAAGTTCAATTTGTCCCCCCCCAAAAAAAAAAACTAAAAATTTTTTTTAAAAAATTGCAGCTCCTGCGTCTTCTAGAGAGGCTGAGAATTCTGCAACCTCCTTAAAGCAACCTACTAATCAGAGTAAAATTACTTATCAGAGTAAACAAGCTCCTTATTTCTTGGTACATTTACTTTGCACCTCAAGACTCAACCTCAGATGACACATTTCCAGTTATCTATAAGAACAGAGGGACTGTGAGGGCCTAGTGGTTAAGACGCTGATCATGGCGACTGGAAGGTTGAGACCCGTGTTGCATGATGCAGTGAGCTCCCATCTCTGTCCCAGTTCCTGCCAACCTAGCAGTTCAAAAGCAGAAAATCACAAGTAGATAAATGGGTACCACTTTGGTAGGAAGGTAACAATGTTCTTTGTGCTCCAGCATCTAGTCATGCCTGCTGCATGACCATGGAGACGTCTGCAGTCACAACCAGCACTGGCTCTTTCACTGTAAATACAGATGAGCACTAGTCAGATGCAACTGGCTTTCGAGCAAGGGAAACTTTTATCTTTTATGTATGTATGTATGTATGTATTTAAATTTATACCCCACCCTACTCAGCGTGAGCCGACTCAAGGCGGCTTCTTCTTCTAGTGCCGATGCCATATCAGATTATTGCGTATCATTCTGGCAATCCATATAAAGCAGTGGCCTTCCATTTGCCTTCTGCATCACAGCATGACACGCATAGTACCACTGATCCAGTTCCACGAGTCACTTTCTGGTCCTGAGCCCTTTTGGTGCACAAATTCCTCAATGGTCCCAGACCAGGATGGATGAAGCTGCTACCCTCCATCAAGAGGGATCCAAGTGGGACCATTTAATCCACTTGAGGACCATTACCCTTCCTTCCCTGTGGACTTTGGCACTCAAGGCCGTGAGTCCTCAGGTTAGTTAATCACCGCCTGATGCTCGGCGTTGAGTGGCTGGCATTAGGGTCTACTCTATTACCACAGCAGGATAACCTGGCTAGACTTCTTTTACCTTTACCTTTATAAGAAGAACAAAACCAACACCTAAACCCTTGTGACAACTTTGAGATAGAGATTTATTGTGGATTATGATTGACTCCTTTGAAACGTCACTGCCTGCAACACATTTCTTCATTACCAGAGGTTAAGGCCGTAGCTCATTAAGTCTCTTTAGTTAAGCAAGAGTTCCACCCACTTACCCACCCATCTCTTTTGGTATGATGGGTTGTATCTACTAGTTATCCTTTAAAAAACACCCCTCTTTTTTGTTACTTGGGAGAAATACAAAACCAATAGTTGCTACATGTTGTTGTTTAAAAAAACATGGGGAAATGTGCGCTGTTGGATTTGTGGCCCAAAGCTTGCCCTCCCACGTGGGTCTCAGCACCAATGGGAACCTAAGCCAGCTTTTGAACCCGTGAGATTTCTCTTGCACCACCATTTAATAATCCTCCCCCACTGCTATGGCGAGTAACTGACATTGCTAAAAGGGTCCGATTGAACTGCCCCACGTAAATGAATGATGCTTTCTTTTCTGGAGGGAGCTACAAAGTCACCTGCTGTAGTTAGGACCCTTTTACTGGTAACCTGGGACTGTAGTGGCTTAGTGGTTAAGAAACCAAACTTGTTGACTGGAAGGTCAGCAGGTCAAGAACCGAGTACTGCACAATGGAATGAGCTGCTGTCTCTGCCCTAGCTCCTGCCAACCTAGCAGTTTGAAAGCAAAACATTGCAAGTAGATAAATAGGTACCATTTTGGTGAGAAGGTAAACAGCATCCCACACACTTCGGTGTCTAGGCATGCCTGCCACAGAAACGTATGCAAATGCAGACAGCTCTGGCTCTTTGGCTATAAACAGAGATGAGCACTGAACCCTAAAGTTGGATACGACTGGCTTTCGAGCAAGGGCAACCTTGACCTTACTGGTAACCTGTGCTTAAGGCACCAAAGGGGCAATAGCGGAAGACTGTCAAACAAGGTCAGGTATCTGTCTGAGACTTCCACTGCCAATTCAACTGAATTGAATAAATTGATTGATTTGATTGATTGATTTGTATGCTGCCCACTCAGCATACGCCGACTCAGGGCGGCTCACAACAATCACGACATAAATCAACAGTACAAAATAAATACACAACAATACAATATGCAATGTACAGAGATTCAGTCTACAAAAGCAACACAGTACAATTTATACAATAAAACACACTTGAGCACCAAAATATCAATGGAAAACAGATTGCAAAAAAGTCCTTAACGGAGCCCGGCGTCCCTGACAGAGCATGGGGCTCAACATCCCCGACAGAGCATGGGGCTCAACGTCCCCAACAGCATCTTCGTTTCTGGGTGTGAAGGCAAGACTTTATTTTTCAAGGGGTTGTAAATCCTTTTTAACAAGGATTGAGAGAAAGGATGGGGAGAAGGAGAGCCAGGGCGTTCCCCGGAAGGCACTCACAGGGGTCTTATATGTTTAGGCTGAGGGTCCGAGTCCCTAAATGTAAGACCCACATGCTCAAGTGGGGGCTGCTGGCAGACAACAACATGCTGTGTGCATGTGGAAAGATACTGAATCCATTGGCTCACTTGCTGGTCTACAGGACTGGCCAAAGGCGGCTGTATTTCTAATAATGTTTGATGCTGCAGACATTTGCGCTACAGACATTCTTTTAGGAAAAAGAGTAATGTGCAGTAGGAGATGCCTGGCATGTGCACTGCAAGGACAGTCTTGAGGCATCACCCATACAACGGTTGTAGCATTTAACCCCTGCTTGCACTTCAGAGACAGTCCTGGAGACATATCCCCCTCTAAGAAGTGGTTTGGGCTTCCATGCAGAGCATGGGGAGTGGGGCGAAGAGACTAACCCCATCTCTCTGAGTTTGTGTTTGAGGCAGAGAACATGAACGTTACAGAAGCCATAGTATTGCACCTCCTTCCCTCAAATTTTAACATTCCCTGCGATTTCCCACACTGAAAATGAGAACTGGATTTAGAGTGAAGTTTCACCCTTCTCAAATGTGTAACTCCTTCTGTCGAGGTTGCAAACAGTTGGCAAGGAAAGATGCTTCTGATAACTAGAGCATATCTCTGCCAGCTCTTGGGCCTCTGTGAAATTGCTTCGAAATCTGGTGACATAGGAAGAAAGGGGCAGGATGTGGAATGAAACCGTCAGCTGTGAGCAAAAACCTCTGAGGCTGTTAATGTGAGATGAGGAATGAGGCCAAGCATGGCCAAACTGGCTCAGATGGCAGGACGTCCTTCTAAAAGTCCTTTCTTCGCTCAATTAACACGGCAGGATTTGACCTACAACTGTGATGGCGCACCTTGGCACTCCAGATGTTCTTGGACTTCAATTCCCAGAAGCCCAAGCCCCGTGAATGGTTTTGCTGCAATTCATCCGGCCGCCCTCGTCTGAAGCTGTATAATGCCTATGATTGGAATAGGAGACGCATGAATAACATAGACTTGGAAGCGTAAAACAAGACTTTGAACCACTGTCCTTGCAGTAAACAAACTAGGACATTTTCAGCTGGATAATTCAAATGTGCATTAGTGTTCAAATGACAGATTCAGAAATAAATTATGTGCGACTCTTCGTAGTGAGACAAGATGAGTTGAAGGCGATAATGGCCAGTCTGGTCAAATAATATTAAAAAACGAACCTTTGTGGCAGAGTGATTAAGTTGCACTATTGCAGTCAAAACTGCTCACGTTGTGAGCACTACAGCAGGAACAGCCTGGATGTGGGTCTTTCTTTGGGGGCAAGAAGGAGATATTTGCATGCAAGAAATGAGGTAGAAATCTAGAAGTATGCAAGGAAAGGAAGAATAAAATGATAACAAGGAGGGGTAACACAGTGCTGGGTTCAATCTTGCCTCTGTTAGAAAGCATGAAGATTGCACATACAAGGCAACTTCCAGGTTGGCCAGAACCCTTTTGTAGCTTGGATGGTGCGTGATTTAGGCAATAGGAGGAGGAAAAAGACCCCCCCCCCCCCCCCACACACACACACACACAAAAGCTGATTGAGAGTTCTGTGGCCATTGTCTTTCTGAGCTCCCCAACCATAGCTGTCAAGTATCCCTTATTGGCCAGGAAAACCCCTTATTTTACCCTCTTTCCCGCCATCATCCCTTATTAATTAGACTGCAATGCCCTATTTCCACCATTGGAGGGCAGCACAGGAGAAGCATAGCTGTCAAGTATCCCTTATTTGCCAGGAAAACCCCTTATTTTAACCTCTTTCCCACCATCACCCCTTATTAATTAGACTGCAGTGCCTATTGTCGCCATTGGAGGGCAGCACAGGATAAGCATAGCTGTCAAGTATCCCGTATTTGCCAGGAAAACCCCTTATTTTACCCTCTTTCTCGCCGTCATCCCTTATTAATTAGACTGCAATGCCCTATTGCCGCCATTGGAGGGCAGCAAAGGATAGCATAGCTGTCAAGTATCCCTTATTTGCCAGGAAAACCCCTTATTTTACCCTCTTTCCCACTGTTATCCCTTATTAATTAGACTGCAATGCCCTATTGCCGCCATTGGAGGGCAGCACAGGATAAGCATAGCTGTCAAGTATCCCTTATTGGCCAGGAAAACCCCTTATTTTACCCTCTTTCCCACTGTCATCCCTTATTAATTAGACTGCAATGCCCTATTGCCGCCATTGGAGGGGAGCACAGGAGAAGCATAACTGTCAAGTATCCCTTATTGGCCAGGAAAACCCCTTATTTTACCCTCTTTCCCACTGTCATCCCTTATTAATTAGACTGCAATGCCCTATTGCCGCCATTGGAGGGCAGCACAGGAGAAGCATAACTGTCAAGTATCCCTTATTGGCCAGGAAAACCCCTTATTTTACCCTCTTTCCCACTGTCATCCCTTATTAATTAGACTGCAATGCCCTATTGCCGCCATTGGAGGGCAGTACAGGATAAGCATAGCTGTCAAGTATCCCGTATTTGCCAGGAAATTTCCCTTATTTCCTAATCCAAAACTTGACAGGTATGCCCCAATGTCTAAAGTGCAGGGGCCGGAGGTTCTTATAACAACGGTGGGTCAAGGTGGATATTTAGATTGCTCTCTTGCCTTGTGGACAAAAAAGACGTGCACAGAAGCTCCTTGGGGTGGTTCAGAGCCAGGAGAACACAGCGGTCCTTCGGTGTGCAAATCTTGGCCTTAAATTTAGAAACAGGACTATGAAAGAAAGGCAGCTGAAATCAATTTGCTAGCCTCAGGTAGGGAGATGATGCCTTCATCGTAGACCCTGCAGACTTCCTTAAGGAATGGGACATCCTCTTCCCCTAAGCCAGCGGTGCCCAAACTTTTGGGGCTGCGGGCTGGTCACGTGGTTCCTCCCACCGGAAGCGGGAGTAAACCGCGCCTTGCAATCTGTTTTGCAACAGTATGAGATAGGTTTTAGACTGCCATTTTCTCTGCTTAGAGCAGGGGTGCCCAAACTATGGCATGTGGGCCAGATCTGGCCCCTGACACCAATTCATCTGGCCCACGCTGCCCTCATCGCTCCTGTACGGGCACATTTTACTTCTGTTTCTGGGAGTGACAAGGGCAGTGTGGGCCGGATGAATTGGTGTTGAGGGCCAGATCTGGCCCACCAGCCATAGTTTGGGGGGGGGCTGGTTTAAGCAGAGAAAATGGCAGTCTAAAAAAATCTATTTCATCCTGTTGCAAAACAGATTGCAAGTCCCATACGGGCGTGTTTTACTTCCATGTCTGGGAGCAACAAAGGCAGCATGGGCTGGATGAATTGGTGTCGGGGCAGATCCGGCCCATGGGCTGTAGTTTGGTCACCTGTGCCCTAGGCAGCAGATGGTTCCCCCAGGTAAAAATCACTCGGGAGGGAGTTGCATGGGAGGGGGGGGGGTTGGCATTTCTCTTGCAAGGCTTATGGATGCAAGTAGACTTTGGAGGGGTTTGATTTCTTGACCTGGGATTTACTTGCTGATCTCTTAGTGGCTGAACCCAGCTTAGTCTTCTGTTACCCAAGAAGAAGCCAAAGTCCAGTGTCTGGATGAAAGGGGCTTAATCTTGAACTCTGTGCCGCCTGCGTGGCCCACTTTCCAGAGACCGTACCTCCCAGGGTTGCTTTGCAAGGGAAATGAGAGGTTCAGAAGCTACAGAACAAGCACAAGCAGTTAATCCTACTGTGGGGTGTTATAAGAAGAGGTACCTGTGGCGTAAAAGGAACAATGTGGGTCACGTCTTCCCTTCTCAGGCTAAGAGGTTCACAGGTCTGCCTTTAGATTTTTCAAACCGGAAGGATCTAAGACAGGGTTCCTCAAACATGGCTCTCCAGGTGTTCTTGGACTTCAATTCCCAGAAGCCCAAGCCAGCACACCTGCTGATCAGGGCTTCTGGGAATTGAAGTCCAAGAACACCTGGGGCGCCAAGGTTTAGAAACCCTGGGGTACAGAGACTCCTGAATAGTTTATGGGTTAAAAACCATCCAGAATGAAACAAGGTACAGTGCCGGAAGATGAGACTCCTAAGTTGGAAGGTACTCAGTGACTGAGGAAGAGCAAAGGCTCGGTATGAGCAAAGTGCTGCCCGTAATGAAACAGCTGGCTTAAAGCAGGCCAAAAAGATGCCTAGTTGTTGATGTTCAGCATAATGCCTATGACTGTAACATGGAATACGAGAAGCATGAATAGCATAAACCTGGAATCATAAAATAAGACTTTGAATCGCTATACTACTTGCAGTAATCAAACTAGACGAATGGCAAGTCCGATCAGATGATAATAGTACAGTAATTAAAAACGAACCCTTGTGGCACAGTGGTTAAACTGCTTTCCTGCAGCCGAAAAGTTATGAGTTTGATCCTAACCAGGGCTCAAGGTTGACTCAACCACTTCCATCTTTTTGAGGTCAGTAAAATGAGTCCCCAGCAGTGTTGCGGGCAAAATGTTAAGTAACTTGTGAACTGCCCAGAGCGTGCACCAAGCCCTTCTATGGGGCAGTATATATAAGTGTGAGTGCTTTGCTTCACAGTGGTTAAACAGCAGTATTGCAGTCAAAACTGCTCACATTGTGAGTTCAGTCCTCATGGGCTTCAGTTTGACTTGGCTTTCCGTTTATCTGAGTTTGGTAAAATGAGTGCCTAAGCATGTCGAGAGCAATAATGCTAATTAACTTGTGAACAACCCAGAAAGTGCATTAAGCACTGTAGAGCAGGATGTTAGAGTAACTGCTGTTGCTAATATCGGTTAGAGATGTTGTGCTCCAGCTAACATCAGTATGATGATGAAATTTGAAGCTTTTATGACAGCGTTCAGGAGAAGATGGATCACACATCAAAAATGCTTCGTTCTATGTAGCACAAGTGGAATCTCACTCTTGCTTTTGCCTGTGATTGGAACTCCGTGATGGCGAACCTTGGCGCTCCAGATGTTCTTGGACTTCAATTCCCAGAAGCCCAAGCTCCCACGAATTCACATGAATGGGTTTGCTGTGGTTCATCTGGCCAGGAGCGATGAGGGCGGCGCGGCGGGGGCCGGATGAATCGCAGCAAACCCATTCGCGGGGGTTTGGGCTTCTGGGAATTGAAGTCCAAGAACATCTGGACTAGTTGTCTTAAGGTCAGCCAGTGAGCTCCAGATTTTCACTGGTGGTAGAGCTAGGCTTTCCCCTTCCAGGGAACCTAAAATTTGAGCACCTGCCTTTTTTGGTTTGGGGAAGGATGCATATGAAAAATGCAGGCTGCAAACCACAGAAGATTACATCAGATAAAGTTTGTTAATCTGTAAAATGTCATAGGACTTCCTGCTGTTTTGGCTGTTTCGTGCACTATTCAGTTGGGGTAGAGTGGTAAGCATTGGTGATGTCTTTGGACTTAAGCTAGGTTCTGGTGGCATGTGCTGCTCTGTATGTGGAAGATGATGATGATGGAAGTGGACAGAATTGCCCCTTTCTTTTGCAGCTCCCCAATTTTTGCCCCTTGTGCTGGGATCACCTAAATAACATTGTTCCCTGGTTCTTGTGCTGCATTATTAAATGGTTTCCGCTATAGAACTGCCAGGAGTAGGAGATGTAACCTCCCCTGATCATAATAACAGAAAGAGTTGTCCTTATATGAAAATTTGGTTATGTGCAAAAATCAAAGCAGCTGCCTTCTAATTTTGCTTTATATAAGGGGTGACAGGTGGGCGTCCTGAAGTTTATGTTCAGCCTCTAACACAGTGTTTCCCAACCTTTGGCTTTTGGACTTCAATTCCCAGAAACCTTCGTCAATTCCCCAAAGCACTGATCAGCCAATGGACTGACTTAGGATTCTGGGAATTGAAGTCATAAGAACATAAGACCATAAGAACAGCCTTGCTGGAACAGGCCACAGGAGCCCATCCAGTACAGCATTCTGTCTCACACAGTGGCTCATCATTGGCTTCAGGGTATTCTTCCCAAGGAGATGCCTTCACCTGCTTAGGATTCCCTGGACATGGCATTGAGAGATACCCTGCCTATCTCTCCAACCCGGAGGTTGTCCTTAGGAAGGTATCCATAATTATAGCCATTGATACCTCAAGTCTCCCTGTGTGGCCCCACATCAGTAAACACTGCTCTAACACCAATTTGCTTATCCATGGCTTTGAAAAGGGAAGAGCTGACATCTCTTTTCCCCACAGGTGTAGGTGAGCCAGGAGGTTCTCTCTCTGTCTCCTGGCCCGAATCCCGGCTAAAATTTCAACCCACACCTTCAGAGTTACCACTTCTGGCAGAGAGACTTTTTTCACTCAGTCTTTGGTTCCAAACTGATGTGATCCTGTGCAAAATAGCAAGGTGGTTTCTTCAACACATAGCTGGAGTTTGGGGCAATTCTACTCCATGTGTTGGAGATGGAAATATGACAGATGTGTATCAGTGCTGTAATAACCAGCTTAAACCTAGCCCTTGCATTTGGGGGCTTTACTTTGTACATAAGCTGTGGAAAGCAATGCATGCTTTTGGTGCCGTTCGCTTGCAAACCGCTCCCTGGGGCTGCGGTGGTTTAGTGGTTAAGATGCTGATCTTGACGACTGGAAGATTGGCAGGTTAGTAGTTCGAACTTTGAGTGCTGCATGATGGAGTGAGCTCCTGTAGTCTGTCTCAGCTCCTGCCAAACTAGCAGTTTGAAAGCAAAAAATTGCAGGTACTGTAGATCAATAGGTATCACTTTGGTGGGAAGGTAAACAACGTTCCGTGCACTCCATGTCTAGTCATGCCTGCCATGTGTCCATGGAAATGTCTGCAGATGCAGACAGTGCTGGCTCTTTGGCTATTTGACCAGAACACCTCATATGCCTCCTGAGAAATCTGTACACGAATCAAGAAGCAACAGTTAGGACAGAACACGGAATGACAGAGTGGTTTGGAATAGGAAAAGGAGTCAGACAAGACTGCATTTTGTCGCCCTGCTTATTCAACTTACACACAGAGCACATAATGCGCAATGCAGGGATGGAGGAATCACAATATGGGATCAAAATTGCTGGGAGAAACATCAACAATCTGAGATATGCAGACGACACCACCCTAATGGCAGAAAGTGAGGAAGACCTAAAGAACCTCTTGATTGGATTGAAGGAGGAGAGTGCAAAAACTGACTTGAGACCCAACATCATGAAAACCAAGATAATGACAACAGGCCCCATCAGTCCATGGAAAATAGATGGCAGGGTTCGGCTGAGGACTTTGCTGACCATCTGGTGGAGAAAATTGATCAGATTCGTTCAGGGCTGAATCCCGGCGTGGATGGGGAGGGTCGGGGGGGCACCGGAGCACAGTCTTGCTGTACGATCTGGGATCGGTTTGATCCTGTTGTCCCTGAGGAAGTGGACAGGCTCCTTGCAGCTGTGCGTGCCACTACATGTCCTTTGGACCCCTGTCCCACCTGGTTGGTGAAAGCCTCCAAGGTGGTGACAGGTGGCTGGGTCGGGGCGATAATAAATGCATCATTACGGGAGGGGGTGTTTCCTGCACCGCTAAAACATGCTTTGGTGCGCCCCCTCCTGAAGAAAATATCCCTTGACCCACCTGTCCTTAACAACTACGGGCTGGTTTCCAACCTGCCCTTTCTGGGTAAGGTTTTGGAGAAGGCGGTGGCGCGCCAACTGCAGAGTGTCCTGGAGGAAGTGGATTATCTAGACCCCTTTCAATCAGGATTAAGGCCCGGGTATGGTACGGAGACGGCATTGGTTGCACTGATGGATGATCTCTGGCGGGAGCGGGACGGGGGTTATCCATCCGTCCTTGCTCTTCTTGACCTCTCAGTCGACCACGGTATCCTTCTGGAACGGCTCAAAGGACTGGGTGGGATATGGGTCTTTTAAAGTGTTTTTATGTGTTTTTAGAACTTGTTGTAATGCCGCCCTGAGTCAGGTTCTGCATGAGTGGGCGCCATATATATAAATATGACTATTAAATTAAATTAAATGGAGAAGAAGTAGAAGCAGTGACAGATTTTACTTTCTTAGGATCTAAGATCACTGCAGATGGCAACTGCAGCCATGAAATAAAAAGGCGACTGATCCTGGGAAGACAAGCTATGAGAAACCTGGGGAATACTGTATAGTGAAAAGCAGAGACATCAACTTGCAAACAAAAGTCCGCATAGTCAAAGCAATTTAATAGTCATATTTATATATGCCGCCCACTCAGGCAGAACCCGACTCAGGGCGGCATTACAACAAGTTCTAAAAACACATAAAAACACTTTAAAAGACCCATATCCCACCCACTATAAAAAAGAAAAAGAAGAGAGAGTTCTTAATGGTTTCCATAAGCCAGCAGGTGGGGACCGTGTTCCCATTCGGGGGCCCCCCACACCTGCCCCACCAGCCAGGTCTTCAATCCTTTCCTGAAGGGCAGCAATGCTCTTTGAAGTCTTAGATCTGTTGGCAGGAGGTTCCAGAGAGTTGGTGCAGACACGGAGAAGGCCCTCCTTCGGGTGCTGGACAGATGTGCACCCCTAGTTGATGGCACTATTAGAGAGCCCCTCCGGTCCACTCTGGTTGGACAGGCAGACACTCTTGGGACGATGCGGTCTCTAAGGTATCCTGGCCCACTGCCATATAGGGCTTTAAAGGTCAAAACCAGCACCTTGAATTGCACCTGGAGACAAACTGGCAACCAGTGCAGCTCCCAAAGTAGCGGTGAGGCGCGGGCATATCGTCCGCATCCCATCACCACCCTGGCCGCCGCATTCTGGACCAGCTGCAGCCTCAGAATGGTCTTCAAGGGCAGCCCCATGTAGAGCGCATTACAGTAATCTAGTCGGGAAGTGACCAGAGCGTGAGTGACCATAAGCAAGGAGTCCCGGTCCAGGAGCATGTGCAACTGGCGAATCACCCAAAGTTGGGCAAAAGCCCTCCTGGCCAAAGCCACTACCTGTTCTTCTAGCAGCAGCAGCGAGTCCAGAAGAACCCCCAGGTTGCGCACCGGGTCTGTCTGGGGCAAAACAGCCCCATCCAGTACCAAAGATGGTAACTCCCTGGATAACACGGGGCCCCTTATCCATAGCCACTCTGTCTTGCTGGGATTCAGCCGAAGCCCAAGAAAGATAAAACCATTACCAATAAACCAATTACAAAAAAAACTCATCTAAAAGCAAAATTAAAACACATAAAAACCAACATCATTATCATCATTAAAAGCTACCCTAACCCTCCCTCTACCCACAGTAAAACAGGCTTATCAAAGAACGAGAGGAGGGGGGGGCTCACTCCCACAACAGGCAGGCTAAATAAGCCAACAGGCTTGAGATGTGGAGCCTAATGTGCCCCACACCTGTTGGCAGAGCCATGTTTTCAACATCTTCCTGAAGGGGAGTAGCTCCAACTGGAGGCACAATTCTGATGGAAGGAGGGTCCAGAGGGCTGGGGCAGACACGGAGAAGGCTCTCCTTCTGATCCCCATCAGAGAAGCTTCTTTTACTGATGGGACCACCAATGCGCCCCTCCTGTCTACCCTTGTTGGACAGGCTGATAACCTTGGGGTGATGCGGTCTCTTAGGTACCCAGGTCCAATGCCATGAAGGGCTTTAAAGGTCAAAACCAGCACCTTGAATTGCACCCGGAGACAAACTGGCAACCAGTGCAGCTCCCGGAGCAGTGGCAAAGCACGGGCATAATGCCCACACCCCATCACCACCCTGGCTGCCACATTCTGGACCAGCTGTAGCCTCCGAATGGTCGTCAAGGGCAGCCCCATGTAGAGCGCATTGCAATAATCCAACCTGGAGGTGACCAGAGCATGAGTGACCATGAGCAAGGCATCCCGATCCAGGAGTGTGTGCAATTGGTGAATGACTCGAAGCTGTGCAAAGGCCATGAGAAGGCCGTGATGCTGGGAAAGGTAGAAGGCAAAAGAAGAAGGGGGCGGCAGAGAATGAGTTGGCAAGAGGGTATCATAGACGCAGTGGGCACAGAGCTGGGCGGGTTGTGGAGGATGTTGGAGGACAGAGGTGCCTGGAGGGCAATGGTCCATAGGGTCGCAAAGGGTCGGAATTGACTGTGCGACTGAACAACAACAACAACAACCAAACCCTAGAGTCGGACACGACTGGCTTTTGAGCAAGGTCGACGTAAGGAGGCCTTTCTTTCTGCTTTGCCTTTTATTATTTTTCTGCATTAGGTCTTCCCAGGTGTTTGCCCTCCACGCCATTTTGAGCCTTGGTGCCTTTTGCAAGCAACTCTTCCTTTCTTTACGCTGGAATTTGTAATGCAAAGAAATCTTTCCCCCTCCTCTGGAAACGCACACTTATTAACCTTTACAAAAAAGGGGCAAAAGGAGAATTGGTTAATCAGTGTTATAATTAAAAGCGCCTGTTAGTGTAGCTAGCTCATTGTTGCTGAAAGGGGGTGCGGTGCATTCATGAGAGGGTGTGCTGCAAATGGCATCATCATCATCATACCTTGGTAGTTCAAAACTGTCCAAAAGGCAGCTCTTTCAGGATAGATGGGAGCTCCAGTCTAGTTCATCTGGAAAGTAACAGCTGCACAGGGCCAGGGATGCCCACATTGGAGTGGAAAACCACTTCTGAGCATTCTTTACCTAGGAATTCCTGGAATGGGTAGCTGCAAATCAGAATCAATTTGACAGTATCCTATTATTATTATTATTATTATTATTATTATTATTATTATTATTATTATTATTATTATTATTATTATTATTATTATTATTATTATTATTATTATTATTATTATTATTATTATTATTATTATTATTACAGTATTGAAGATTGTGCACCATCACTGCTATTCTGACTTCGGATGCCTAAAGCTGAACGCTGATGCTGTCATGTTGCATTCAGATCAGTCTTAACAAGTTCATCAGCCAATAAGATCTCTTTTCGACAATCTTTACGCATTGGTGCTGCCTTGAATTAACCTCTGTAAAAATCTGTAATTGTAATTTCACAAAAACTTTGTTCAAGCCACACTGTGAATATGCTTTGAGCCAAAGGGAGAACTGCACGCTGCTATTCCGAGTAGTATTTCAACACATTTATATAGGGTTTTTGTTTTTTAAATTAGGAAGAACTGCATTTCTGTCCTTTCTCGCTGCTATTGTCACAATGCTCTCCAAACAATCACATAGTTAACCAGCAGAAGCAAACAGCGATTTACAGATAGCGAAAGCCCCTCCTGCTGAAAACATTCCCCAAAATGGAAGTTCCCCCAAGGTGCTAAGATCCATAATGCGTCTGATTATCGTCAGTGTTTACTGTGTACACAGATATTATTGTCCCCTAATTCTTTGGACTGTTTAATGCACAGATTTTCATGCAGTGCAGTTCTTTGTCTATTGAGCGAGTAAAACCTTGTTTTAAAAAAGCATTTTGCATCTTCCCAAAGAGAAGATTTCATCAGTTTTCCCCACCTTCCCCAAAGTGGAAATACCAAAGTCTTGTCCTTAGGGAATAAACAAGAGGAAAACAATTCCTCCTGTCAATATTGCTACCTTTACTTCCTTGTTTCCATATCTCTGCACTCGACATTAGGCCCCCAACACAAGCAAAACTGTGTTTGCCTTTGGGATATATATATATTTATTGTGGGCTAATTCTAGTGGCAAATCGACTGGGTGCGCTGGCTGGAGAGAGAGGAAGCAATTCGGTCAGCCTCAGATTCTGACCTTTGCATAACATCTTTTCTGCATTAGCCATGGCATGTGGTTTGTACCTCTTAAGATGAGATTACCTTAAAGTCCCAGCAAAGAGTATCCTGATAACTTCCTTTCAGCATATTTGTTAAAAGCCTGTCTTTTCTCTGCTGTGCGTAGATCAATACTAGAACGCTCCTGTGAAAGGGAACAGGCGAAGCAAAAACTGCTGTGAATTAATGAGGCGGCAACCGGCAGCCCTTGATTAATACTGAATATTGATATGAATAAATGGTTCGTATCCTTGAAGCGTGAAAAAGAAAAGGACACCTGGGTCCATATATGATGAAGGAAACGATTTATACATGTTTTAACAAGAATGGGGAAAAGAATGATTTTTACATGTAACAAATATCAATGTGAAATGTTTGCATTGTTTGTGACTGAAGAAAGGGGTTTTGAAAGCTCACACTGAGATCAGACTCGTTAAATGTTTTGCCCTTTTTTATCCCACCTTTTTATTTTTGCCAGTCTGTTGACAAACAAACACGGTTGCTCTCTCAAAAAATGTTAATCTTATTCTAGGTACTAGCCGATTACCCGGCCTTGCCCAGTTTTTTTTTTACCATGGGCCAGCTTTTTCCAATGGAAACCTCATGGGGTGTGTGTGGGTCACTCCTGCTTCCCTTCCTCCGTCTATCTTTGTGTCCCCTTTGCATCCCTACCTGGGACTGTGACATTAGCCAGCTCAATTACATCACGATGCTGTCACAATCGGGTGACTTACCTGGGGCATTGACACACCTACCTTGGCCTTTGGGGAGGTACATTGGGACACACACAGGGACACACACACAACCTCCTATCGAGTATGCTTCCCTTTGCAGATCAATGGCCCTCTTCTTGGCCTCATCTGAGACTTCGAGCTCCACCAGCGCTGCGTTGAAGTCTATCTCAAACATCTCCAAGTGTCCCGGCTTCCTGATCTCGTAGCCGGCGCATGTCTTGGTCCCGTGGGCAGCCATATCCCATCCTCGTCGCCAATTTAGTGTATGGGACCAAAGACAACAGGACAACCGAAGGGTTGGTTTAACGCAGGTTTATTGCATAGTGTTCCGGTGAAGCATGAGGTAATGGCGGTGATACATCTCAATATATACAGTAGCACTCTACATTTGAATCTTGTAGCACGGTAGCTCATTGGCTGCTACCGGCGTGGCCTCGCCCAGGCACGCCTCTTTCTTCTGCTGCTGAATGCGGGGAAGGTTTTCCCGCGGCTGTTTGTGATTGAGCAATGTGGACCATGTGAGACTGAACGCTCGCAGCTGCCCTCTATGGGCTGTCTGCTCGCGTTCCTTTACAGCTGAGATCGTTGGTATTTGGAGTGGTTACATTCTTGCCTTTACAGTATAATGAACATACATACATACATAACAATCTCTCAATGCCATTTCCAGGGAATCCTAAGCAGGTGAAGGCATCTCCTTGAGAATACCCTGAAGGAAATGGTGAGCCACTGTGTGAGACAGAATGCTGGACTGGATGGGCTGTGGCCTGTTCCAGCAAGGCTGTTCTTATGTTCTTATGTTCTTATCTATCCCCAGTGTAGCTGAGAATGGTGTGGCAAGAATTTTCATTCAGTCCTAGATAGTAAAATGCATTACCAGCTGTGATGGGCCTCCATGTGGCAACCCAGCAGTTATGCCATATGCTCAGGTCATCCAATAATGGCAGGCAGATGGGTGTCGTCTCTTCGTCGAAGGGTATGGGGGCGTCCAACAGGATCAAGGCAATGTCATTCTGCAGAGTTTCAACATTGAAGTCTTGATGGATGATCACCCTCTCTAGAGATCTTCTTCCTGATGGGTCCCCTTCTATGTGGGCCACAGCCTCGAGGTTCTCAGAAGAACTTGGAAGCAGAGGAGGCAGAATGTCATGTATAGAGACCAAGGGAGATGTCTCCTAGCCAGGTGGACCATGGGTCTGAGTCAACCAACCTAAGGCAGCTTTAGAAGGCTGTGCTCCTTTGAGGAGTGCCAGAGCTTGGAAATTTTACTTTTTAACTTCCCGTAATGCCCGTGGTTGGCTGGAGGCTCTCAAAGTTAGAGTCCAAAAAGTGACACATACACCCCTTTTCTGGTAATCCTTATTATTGACACATATATCAAGATGCTAGAAAACACAGGTTATTGCTAAAACACCTGACAGATTTCAGCCCTTAAGACTTTCTTCAGGGAGGGAGAGAAAGCTTAAAAATTGGAAAAAGTATCTAAATTTTATAATGGAAAATTGGTATAAAGACCTATGGAACATTGCTATAAATCAGGGGTGCCCAAACTTTTCAGGACATGGGCCGGTTACGTGGTTCAGCGGGCCGGTCGCGTGGTTCCTCTCACCAGAAGCAAAAGTAAAATGCGCCTTAGAATCTGTTTTGCAACAAGATGGGATAGATTTTTAGGCTGCCATTTTCTTTGCTTAAACCAGGGGTACCCAAACTATGACCCATGGGCCAGATTTTTGATTCAGCCATTGATAGCCTTGTCCTCCATGAACTTGTCTAATCCTTTCTTAAAGCTGTCAAGACTGACAGCTGTCACCACTTCTTCTGGCAGGGAGTTCCATAGACCAGTAATCCTCTGGGTGAAAAAGTACTTTCTCTTATTTGTTTGAGAACTAGTACCCAAAAGTTTCATGGAGTGTCCCCTAGTTCTAGTGTTGTGCGATAGGGAAAACAGTTTTTCCTTATCCACTTTGTCCACACCGTGCATGATTTTATAAACTTCAATCAGGTCACCTCTTAGACGCCGTCGTTCAAGGGTGAAAAGGCCCAAACGTTGCAGCCTCAGATGGTAAGGAAGATGTTCCAGTCCCCTAATCATTCTGGTTGCCCTCCTCTGTACTTTCTCCAACTCCATAATATCCTTCTGGAGGTATGGCGACCAGAACTGTACACAATATTCCAGATGGGGCCTCACCATAGATTTATAAAGAGGCAAAATGACACTTGCTGACTTATTTTCTATACCCTTCCTAATGATCCCTAACATTGAGTTTGCTTTTTTCACTGCTGAGGCACACTGGGTTGACACCTTCATTGAGCTGTCCACCAGGACACCAAGGTCCCTTTCCTGGTTTGTCGCAGAGAGTTCAGACCCCATCAGTTTATAAATGTAATTGGGTTTTTTTGCCCCAACATGCATCACTCTGCACTTACTGATGTTGAAGCTCATTTGCCACTGTTTTGCCCACTCCCCCAGTGTCAAGAGATCCCTCTGGAGCTCTTCACAATCTCTCACAGTTTTCACTACCCTGTATAATTTAGTGTCGTCAGCAAATTTGGCTACCTTGCTTTTTACTCCTACCTCTAGATCATTTATGAAGAGGTTGAAAAGCAGGGGTCCCAGTACTGAACCTTGGGGGACCCCACTCTTTACTTCCCTCCACTTGGAGAAGTGTCCATTTAGTGCTACCCTCTGTTTCCTGTCCCTTAGCCAGTTGCTGATCCAGGACAAGACCTGTCCCTTTATTCCATGACTGGTAAGTTTATTCAAGAGCCTTTGGTGTGGGACCTTGTCAAAAGCCTTCTGAAAGTCCAGATAAACAATGTCAACTGGATCCCCCTTATCCACATGCTTGTTGACACTCTCAAAAAATTCCAACAGATTAGTGAGGCATGATCTGCCCTTGCAAAAGCCATGTTGGCTCTCCTTTAGCAGCGCCTTCTCTTCTATGTGCCTATTAATTCTATCTTTTAGGATGGTTTCCATCACTTTACCTGGGACACATGTCAAACTGACAGGCCGGTAATTTCCTGGATCACCCCTGGATCCTTTTTTGAAAATTGGTGTTACATTCGCTACCTTCCAGTCATCAGGCACAAAGCCTGATTTGAGGGAAAGATTATATATTTTGGCTAGGATATCAGCAATTTCATCTTTAAGTTCCCTGAGAACTCGTGGATGGATGCCATCTGGTCCTGGAGATTTGTTAGTGTTTAGCTTAACAAGACATGCAAGGACCTCCTCCCTGGTTATTTCTATCTTGCTTAATTCTTCGGTTTCCCTCCCTACGAAGAGAGGCTCTGTTTAGAGCCATGGTTTGTTATGTAGTCGCACAGTAGAGTCCAACCCTTTATGACCCCATGGACCACTGCATGCCAGGCTCCTCTGTCATCTGCCATCCTCCATAGTCAGCCCATGTCAACAATGCCCTCTAGCCACCTCATCCTCTGCCACCCCCTTTTCCTTTTTGTTTTCGATCTTTCTCAGCATCAGGGCCTTCTCCAGTGAGTCCTCTCTTCTCTCATTTGGTGGTCAAAGTACTTGAGCTTCAGCTTCAGGATTTCTCCTTCCAAGGAGCAGTCAGGGTTGATTCCCTTTAGGATAGACTGATTTGATGATATGTGCCAGGAAAGCTCCAAAGGGAAATCTTGTGTCCTTTCTCTCTTGACCTCTTCCTTTTGTTCCTTTCTGAATTCTCCAATCATCTCCACAGAACCAGGGGCAGATGAGAACAAAACCACCAAGGTCCTCAGGAAGACGAAGATGACTCTGATCGGCAGGGAGGCTTGCTCTGAAAAGATCAAGTACCTGACCAGGGAAGGTCTCTGCACCGTCTCTGAAGAAGAGGAGCCGAAAACATGCAAGGTAGACTGGACCAATCAGGGACTGCAGTGACTTAGTGGTTAAGATGCTGAACTTGATGATTGGATGTCGGCAGGTCATTAGTTTGAGACCTGAGTACTGCACAACGGCGTGAGCTCCCGTCTCCATCCCAGCTTCTGCCAACCTAGCAGTTCAAAAGCAAGACATTGCAAGTAGATAAATAGGTACCATTTCATCAGGAAAGGTAACAGTGTTCCATACACTCTGGTGTCTAGTCATGCCTGCCACATGACCCCAGAAAGATCTGCAGACGCAGACAGCTCTGGTTCTTTGGCTATAAGCAGAGATGAGCACCGAACCCTAGATTTGGATACGAATGGCTTTTGAGCAAGGGCCGACCTTACAGCAGACTGGCTCCTGAGCTCTTGTGTGACAGGATGCAGAAGCATAAGGGAAATCGAGGCAGGAAATTCGGGTGGCTTTTGTGGTGTCTGTTAGCTGTCCCTGTTTCATTGCAACCCTGCTGTGATACTTGTATGGCTGAAGCAAAGCCATGTTGAACTTTAAGTGAACTAAGGGTAAAAAGTCCCCCCCTGTGGCCTCCCCATGCCTCTGTGTATGTGCCAGGAAGCAGGTAAACGAACTTGGTGCAAGATAAAGGGTACATGGTCAAACCAGTTGCTGCTCTTTCTAAAAAAAAAAAAAGGTTTGTTTCTTTGCTCTGGGCTCTTTGTTGCTTGCAAGGTGGAGAGCCTGTATGCATATGTACAATAAAGCCTTTCTCACTCTCCTATGTTTGGTACATGTATTCCTTTTGGTGAGTACAGCCACACAAGCTGCAATTGGCCCATTATTGGCAACACTGGAGAAGGACACATCTTAGCAGGGCGTCAAGAAAGAGGAAAACCTGGCAGCTTAGATTCCCCATGTACAGGGATAAGAATGCTATGTTCATCTTGAGTTGATGTAACCCCAGAACATCCAGTCTCAACATCTGGGGAAGGAGAAGAAAGATGGAACTTTATGAAAGCCCTATTTCTTTGGGTTTCCTCCCTCCCTTCCTATTTTTCCATTTCATTCTTCATTGTCATCGTCGTTAGTTGCTACTCATATCCGAGAACATGTTTTTCCTGGAGGTCATCTTCTCAGCTGGTGGATGTGTCTCTGGTGACTCCACAAACCGATTACTGAGCAGAGCAAGGAGCTAGTCACCAGCACTCTAGCAGAAGCACTCTGTCAGTCTTGACAGCTTCAAGAAAGGATTAGACAAGTTCATGGAGGACAAGGGTATCCATGGCTATAATTATAATGGATACCTAAGGACAACCTCTGCTGGGTTGGAGAGATAGGCAGGATATCTCTCAATGCCATTTCCAGGGGATCCTAAGCAGGTGAAGGCATCTGCTTGGGAATAATACCCTGAAGCACATGGTGAGCCACTGTGTGAGACAGAATGCTGGACTGGATCATGGGCTCCTGTCCATGCAAGGCTGTTCTTATGTTCTTATGATCCTGGCATGGAAGATGCGGCCACACACAGTACACTGAATAGATGGTGGAAAACGTGGTTGGGTTTGATGAAGCTTTCGTGCTTGTTGCTTAGCCTCATGTCTGCGGTGTTCCTCTTTGAAGTGATCGGTAGCAGCAGAGAGGATATGGCGCCAAAGTGGATGGTCAACTGTTTCAAGAATACATGTGATCATTTTGGCCTCACCATAAATGCTCAGAAAACCAAGGGGACTTTCACAACCTGCCCCAAGGACAGCTCTTCCAGAGTTCAGTATTGCCATCTCAGACTCGACACTGGAACAGGTAGACCAGTTTTCTTACCTTAGTAACATCCTGTCTAAAAACTGTGCCTGGGAACAAGATGTGGAGAAGAAAATTGGTGCTGCCCATTCTGCCTTTGGACGCCTATCACACTGGGTCTTCGTGAACAAAGATTTGACAATTCAGACCAAGCTCATGGTATACCATGTATTTATATTCTTGTATTATTTTGTTGTCTTTGTGAAACCGCTTTGAGTCACCCGTTGGGTAGGGAAAAACGGTATATAAATTAAACTTGAAATCAAATACCAAGCTTGTTGTTATCTCAGCATTATTGTATGGCTGTGAAACATGGTCCCTCTACCGCCAGGACATCAAAAAGCTTGAGCGCTTTCACCAACAGAAGCTAAGGTCCATCTTGAGCATCAACTGGGAGGACTATGTCACCAACATTGCAGTTCTCAAGAAGGCACATGTAAATAACATTGAAGCTTCCATCATTGGCCATCATCTTAGATGGATAGGGCATGTCCGCCATATGGTTCCATGGTTCCATGGCTTCCTCGCCAAACACTTTATGGGGAACTTAGCTTTGGTACAAGGTCAGCAGTTCGATTCCTGAGTACTGCAGAATGGAATGAGCTTCCGTCTTTGTCCCAGCTCCTGCCAACCTAGCAGTTTGAAAGCAAGAAAGTGCAAGTAGATAAATAGGGACCACTTCGGTGGGAAGGTAAACAGTGTTCCGTGTGCTCAGGTGTCTAGTCATGCCTGCCACATGACCACAGAAATGTCTGCAGAAGCCAGAAAGCGCTGGCTCTTCGGCTTTGAAACTGAGATGAGCACTGAACCCTAGAGTCAGATACGACTGGCTTTCTAGGAAGGGGAACTTTTACCTTTACTAGTTCTGGTACAAGACCTCGCGGAGCTCCTCTGAAGTGCTGTGAGGACCAGCTGAAACAAACCATGAAGGTGTCAGGTATAAACTCACAAATTTGGGAGAGGACAACTGAAGAGTCTTCGTTGTATACATGGGGCCATGGGAGTGCATACCAATTTTGGAAGGAGGAATGAGGCTCATTCCACAACATTTGCAATCTAAAAGGCAACATGAGAAAGTGACAAAGGAAGGGGATTGAAATGCAGGCCTGAATAAACAAGGGGACAATGTCCCTTTCAAAAACTGGCCTTGTGGCATCTGGAATGTTGGCAATAGACGGTATATTGACTCAGAGCCTTCGGTCCTCCTATGAAAACATAAATTTGTAGGGTTCAAGGTGACACAAGTCTCTGACTTGTTTTGGCAGCGACATCAAGTTCCCTACTGTGAATTGCCTTTGTTTTCAGTAGCAAGAGTCGTAAGAAATGTTGTCAAGCAACTTCACTTATTTGGGCTTCTGTTCCCAAAATGGTAGGAAAACCTTGAAGCTGTAGATGAGGAAATGAACTTTTCCAATATCTAGTCAAAATATAGGGTGCCAGTTATCCTGGCAATCCCTTCTTCTTCTTCTTCTTCTTCTTCTTCTTATTATTATTATTATTATTATTATTTCAAATTTATATAGCCGCCCACTCACCATGTCGTGGCAACTCAGGGCAGCTTACAAAATTAATACAAGAAGATAACAAAAATAGTGAGAGTTCACAAGTTCGGGTAGGCGGTGACGTATCCCCCAGCTAGGTGGATAGAGTCCCGGGGGGGGGGGGCGCAGAGGTGTCCTTGGCCCGGGGCAGCGTCTTTGGCCATTGGCTCCGTTGGGTGGCCCTTTTATCCCTTCCCTATGTGTGTGTTCATGTTCTATTTTTCTCTTCCCAGGACGACAGTGGGAGCCCGCTGGTTTGCACTCACGGGGAAAATGTGAAGTGGTTTGTGATTGGCGTTGCGAGCAGGGGAGAGAACTGCGGTCACGAGGACACCCCCGCAGTCTACATCACCATCTTCAACTACATGGACTGGATCGAAAGGTCGACGGCCACAGAAGGGAAACCCTTCATCCCTGAAGGCGTGGACGACATTGGCATCCGCGCTGAGGTCTCGGTTCCTGACTCTACAGATCTGTTCTTTTCGGCTGCATCTGTGGTTGCTCCCATTTGGACAATGATGCTTTTCTTTCTTTAATACAATTCCCAGGAGATAATCCAACACGTAATTTACGAAGAAGAAGATGGTGACCTGCTTTTGGATTTTCTCAGAGCTAGCCTGACTCTAGGCTTGCATGAAAGTCCCCTTTTGACTTTATTTAGGTGTAGACAAATAAAACACTAAGAAAATAAAGCTTGGAATAGTGAAATGAGAAGGCTTCCTGCCTGCTTCCCTTTAACAGCGACATTCCTTCTTCTTGTTGTGCAGTATCCAATTCTGCATATTGGAGATCATCGTGGCGATCAGCCATGAAGACTGTCCTGAGAATATAATGCCGTGACCTTTCATTTGCCTTCCATATCACAGCATAAGAACATAAGAACAGCCTTGCTGGAAGAGGCCACAGGAGCCCATCCAGTCCAGCATTCTGTCTCACACAGTGGCTCACCATTTCCTTCAGGGTATTATTCCCAAGCAGATGCCTTCACCTGCTTAGGATTCCCTGGAAATGGCATTGAGAGATATCCTGCCTATCTCTCCAACCCGGAGGTTGTCCTTCTTAGGTAGCCATACAATTATAGCCATTGATACACTTGTCCTCCATGAACTTGTCTAAACCTTTCTTAAAGCTGCCCATGAGTCACTTTCTGGTCCTGAGCCCTTTTGGCTCGCAAAGTCCTCCTCAGCCCTAGGCCAGGATGGATGAAGCTGCTGCCCTCCATCAAGAGGGATTCAAATGGGATTGAATCCACTTGGGGACCATCACCGTTCCCTGTGGACTTCGCCAAGGCCGCTAGTCCTCAGGGTGGTCAGGTTAGTTAACCGTTGCCTGACACTTGGTGTGGAGTCGCTGGCAGTATGGTCTACT
This sequence comes from Bradypodion ventrale, assembly GCA_035047345.1. Classification (NCBI taxonomy): domain Eukaryota; kingdom Metazoa; phylum Chordata; class Lepidosauria; order Squamata; family Chamaeleonidae; genus Bradypodion; species Bradypodion ventrale. The sequence goes on along the minus strand of JAWDJE010000001.1, from coordinate 1,408,260 downwards.
CTATTACCATAGCAGGATAACCTGGCCAGACACCATTCCTTGCTCTAGGGATATTCACCAATAATGAGAATTTTGTGCGATCCAGGATGACACCCGGTGGCCATGCTATGTAATGCAGCCACCAAGATGCATGGCAGATGTTGGCCACACAAAAACCTCTTCTCTAGCAATAACAATAACACTTATATACACACTCCCCATAGCACTTAGTGCACTCTCTGGGTGGTTCACAAGTTAATTAGCATTTTGACCCCAAACCTTGTGTCTCATCAGGATCAAACTCACAACGTTCTGGCGGCAGTACAGCAGTTTAAGCGCTGTGGCAATAGGGCTCTTGGTCTGGAAGTCCCTTCCCTTAAGCCCTGTCTAGATAGATAGATAGATAGATAAATCTTTATTGTCATTGTCCTGCACAGAACAACGAGATTGGGGACAACGAGATTGGGGACAACCTTATTGCTAACTTCATCATTCCAGAATTTTCTTCTGGCCCTCTTCAAGTGGGGGAACCTGGGAAAGCAGGCTGGAAGCATGTTTAACCCTGTAACTTCCACCTGGAAATGTTGCCCCCACTCTACCTGGTAGGAGGGCCAGCCGGGCTGGTTGGAAACAATTGCTTAGAATTGGTGTGTTGCTCCAGTTGACCACAACATTGCTTTTTTGGACTATCACTCCTATTGTGCCTCAGTTGGCTGGGGTGCATAGGAGTTGCAGTTGAGGTATTAACTTTTCCATGCTCTTCCATGAACTGCGGTTATGTGGGAAGTGCATTACAAATATCTGAGTTGTGGCCTCCTTGTTCCTTCGAATGAGTGTTACATTTTTGACAAGCAAGCTGTCGATTTGGATGACCGAGTGTGACCAGGGAGACCTATCAGCCACCGCCTGTGCACTTATATCTTTGTGTGTACATGAGTGAAAGAATTATGGCCGATTGGATAAAGGAGGGATCAAAGCCAGATCATCTAGAGGTCAAGCTTGATGGCAAGAACAAACACTCTTGAGGGTAGGCAAGAGCAAAACCAAATTAGAAGACGGAGGAAGGAACTCACTGGACAAGGAAGAACATTAAAGGAAGAGGAGATGGCTAAGGAACTCAACCTCCCCTACATCACGTGAAGGACTTTTTAACATTAGGACAGCAGCACTACAAATTGTACCACTAGGTTATGTTTTTAATTGACTTTGAATTGGCTAAAATTGCAACACCTAGTGTGTACACCAAATTCCCACCACCACCACCACCATGTTCTCTGATGGAGGTCCCTGATGGAGGTCACCCTCAAATTAGTTCTTCCGAATTTTCAGTGATTGTTTGACTCGTTTAAAAACTGCTTATTCCTACTGGTGAGCTCTTCTGGAACTCCCACTATAAAGAACAGAAACCATAGCATTTGTGTTTATCAGCACTATCAAAGGTCTGTTAGGATAGGAAAATAGGGAAAAGATCAGGCCCGATGCCTACCAGAAAGAGCACTTCTTGTAAGAGGCAAACTTCCCTCCCTGCATGCATACAACCCAGTCAGGGGTTGCCCAGGGAGCACAGAGTTATTTTGAGCCAAAGAGGTGTGCAACACACATCTGTGATGTAATAGTGACCTCAGGTTGGGTGAGGGTTGGGGAGGTTAAATCTGACAGCCCCGTGCCCAGCTTTCATCCGGAGCTGGTGAATTTGTTGCGACAACATGTTGCTCCTTTTTATCTATTTAATTGTATGCGCTGCTCTGTGGACCTGCTGGATGATGCAAGATTATCTAATAATGGTCAGGACTGTGGGTCAAGAGGGATGGGGATAGATTTAGGATTCTGATGGTGGTGGTGATGATCTATTGGCATCTCTTGCTTTTTTCCTGTGGCAGGCCCCCCCTTGCCAAGAGACCACACTTCGAAGGAGGCGAAGAACACGGAGGTACCAAGGATGCAATCACAGGTGATGTACTTTTTTAAATAGATACCTTGTCATTATGAAAGACTACAGGAACATTATCAAACATCCGGCTTGACTTTTAAGTCAATCAGGGGTCCAGCCACAGACCCCTTTCTTTTAAAGAACATGGGCTGGGGATGTCAATAGATTGGCTCTGAAATCACACCCTGAACCCTGGGTTTCCCCGAGTTAATTCATGTCAGCAGACCAAACAGGGAGGAAATTGGCCTTGTTTGCAGCTTGTTCACCACTTGGATCCATCCCTCCCTTCCTCCTTCCCTCCCTCCCTCCCTTCCTTCGGCTTGCTGCCTTCATGTTAATAAAAAGCCATGAGTTCAAGAGACCAGAGACCCTGAAGTCAGGGAATTCTCTGACTAAGAAGGCATGACTTCTGAGCTCCCCCCACAGAACACTCTCCTAGAGATGGAAGGGCAGAAACTTGGAGGTGGGATGTTGTGTGACTCAGAGTTAGTGCCAGGACAAAAGAGTTGCCCTAACTTTCCTTGCTTTTCTGCTTTTGGACTTTCCCCCATCATCACAGGATCATCCACTCTAATTCAGGGACCTCCATGGACTCCATCACAGCTGTATGCAGTCAGACACCATCCTTAGGTGAAGTGGCTGAAGAAACACCTTCCCAGCTTCCTCTAGCTCCAAAGCGCCAAAGGATTCCCTTCCTGGCCTATAAGGAGCAGGAACTGCTGGAGTGGAATATCTACAAGAAACATCAAGAGGAAGACACAAGATCTCTCCACCTTCAAAACTTCCTGCAGGGCCTCCAGGTTCCAGCATGCATGCTGAGTCCTGAGCCATGGGTGCACAGGCGTGGGGCGCCCATGCCATATCAAGGGTGGTACCAGCTGAGTCCTGAGCAGCATGAAAGAGGGCCAGCACCCCACATTCGAAGCCCAAGGCACGTGGTGCAAAGACCAAGGTCCCGCCAGCTAAGCCCTGGCTGGCATGGGAGAAGTCCAGACCCGTGTATTCAAAGGCCAAGGGCCAAAGCACAGAGTCCTGGGCCGGGCCAGAAGAAGACAAGGCAGAACAGGAGAAGCCCCAAAGCCCCAAAGCAAAGAACAAGGCTTGGGGTGCAAAGATCAGGGAAGCAAAGCCCCAGAGGCCATGGGACCAGCCCAGAGCGACATATTCAGAGTCCGAGGCCCAGGAATCGAAGCCCAGTACCTCTTCCTCATGGCCCGAGAAAGAACAACAGAAGCCCAAGTCACCGTGGGGCAAGCCCAGAGTCCAGGAGGCAAACCATGCGGACTAGCGTGCCCAGTCCTGGAACCCATGTGAAAAGCCATGGGAGCCATGCCTGCCCCGCTCTACCTTCCCCTATAGAGCTGCTCTCTTCCCTTCTTCCCATCTCCCAGTCCAAAAGCCACAGCAGTCTCCGGAGAGGGGCAGAGGAGGGCCAGGTGGCCAGTATTGAGCCGAAGATCCTCCGGTTGAGCTGGCATGACCACACTGAACCAGAATTGCCCAAGAGGTGTGTGGGGACCCCCAAACGATCAAGGGCTGCTGAGCTCTCCTTCACAGACACTGTCGTCATCTGCAAGGACCCACAGGCTGTGCCATCGGTGGCTTCAGCACAGTTTGAGGTCCAGCAGGAAAGCCACCGGTTTGTGGATCGGCCTCCCAAGCCACAATCTCCAGCGCATATCCTTGTGGAATTGGTGCATGAGGAGGAAAGGGAGGAAATGCATATGAGCTTGCACAAGAGGCCATCATCCCCTGGGAGGCTTCTGGCCAGAGGACTGCCTACTTCTCCACCCGCGACTGGCAGGTCCAAAAGCCGCAGCAGTCTCCGAGGGGAAGGAGGAGACAAGATGGGCAGCGCTGATCAGAAGCCTTTGAAAACACCATCTCCAGCTCTCATTGTTGTGGAATCGGTGCATGAGGAGGAGCTCCATCTGGGCTTGCCCAAGAAGCCCTCATCCCCTGGGAGACTTCTGGCCAGAGGACTGTCTACTTCTCCACACCTGATCAGCAGGTCCAAAAGCCACAGAAGTCTCCAAGGAGAAGGAGGAGAAAAGATGGACAGCACTAATCAGAAGCCACAGTGGTTGACCCGGACTGACATCCCTGAGCCAGATTTTCCGAAGGCCAACAAGAAGGCAGCCAACCCTCCCACAGCTGGTCGGCCGCCATTCCTGCAGCCGTCTATCATGGGCCATAATCAACTTGAGTCGCCACGTCTGTTTGATGTCTACCAGGAAAGCCACCGGTTTGTGGATCGGCCTCCCAAGCCACAATCTCCAGCTCATATCCTTGTGGAATTGGTGCATGAGGAGGAAAGGGAGGAACTGCATATGAGCTTGCACAAGAGGCCATCATCCCCTGGGAGGCTTCTGGCCAGAGGACTGCCTACTTCTCCACCCGCGACTGGCAGGTCCAAAAGCCGCAGCCGTCTCCGAGGGGAAGGAGGAGACAAGATGGGCAGCGCTGATCAGAAGCCTTTGAAAACACCATCTCCAGCTCTCATTGTTGTGGAATCGGTGCATGAGGAGGAGCTCCATCTGGTGATCTTCTGCGAGGCCATTGCGTGGTGGAATCGGTGTTCATATGTTGCCCATTTCTCTGGATGCGCTGGGTCAAATGGGCCGATGTTGCTGCCGTGTGGGGACGCCATCCCATCCTCGTCGCCAGTTTCGTGTTCAGGGAATGAAGAAGCAGGCGAGCCTTTAGTAAAAGGCGAAAGATTTATACGATCTGAAGAGAAACCAGAGTATAAATTTAAATTGGTTTAAAGGCTTGGAAAGGGCATACTCCTTTTTTTCGCATGTACATGGGACCTACTCGAGAATAGATTATGTTTTTCTGTCGGAAAACTTAATTGGGGATATAGAAAGTACGGAAATTGGGATTATTAAGGAATCGGATCATGCTAAAGTATATTTGGAATTGAAAATATCAAAAAAAATTCAAAGAGTTAGAAATTGGAGGTACGATCCTAATTTGTTCAAAGATCAGAAAAGCAAAGAGGCAATTATGGAAAGTTGGAAAGAAAGTTGGCAATGGAATGATAATAATGAGGTTGATTTTAACATTGTATGGGATACCATGAAGTCAGTTTTTAGGGGGGAAAGCATAAAAGTGGCAAGCCTCAAATATAAGAGGTATAAAGCAGAATACATAGAAAAAGAAAGAGAAATAAAACAATTACAGGAAGAACACGCAAAAAGTAAAGATAAAAAAATTTTCTTGAAACTACAAGGACTTAAGGCAGAAGTAACGGGTAAAGATATTGATAAAGTTAAACGAGATTTGATCTATTTAAACAGAGAATATTTTGAATTTAGTAATAAGAACTCAAAACTATTAGCAAGAGCAGCTAAGGTTAAAAGGGAAAAAAGAGAGATTGGGGTGTTAGTTGACAGGCAAGGTTCAAGGTGTAATAAGAATAGCGATAAATGTAAAATAGTTAGGGAATTTTACCAGGGGTTATATGCAAAAAAAGAAATAGATATGGAAAAGCTTAAAAGGATATTGGAGAGGCAGTTAGGGAATGGGATAAAGCAAGAGCATAGGGAGAAAATGGAGGAAAAGATAACTGATAAAGAGGTTAAGGGGGTAATAAGTGGATTGAAGATAGGGAAAGCCCCGGGGGATGATGGATTATCAACAGAGTTTTATAAAGAATTTAAAGAGGTGGTGGTTCCGAAAATGGTGAAGTTATATAATTATATACTAGATGGAGGATCAATCCCGACTTCATGGTATAACACTACAATTGTTCTTTTGCCAAAACCTGGTAAGAATTTGGAAAGAGTGGATTCGTACAGACCAATTTCGCTTATAAATCAAGATGCGAAGATCTTCACGGCAATATTGGCTAACCGTTTAAATAGTTTTATGGGGGAATATATAAATGTTGATCAAGTTGGGTTCCTAAAAGGACGACACATGGCGGATTTGACTAGAAGGGTATTAGATTTAATAGACAGTGTTAATCAAACAAAGGAAAAAGTGGGATTATTATCATTGGATATTTTTAAGGCATTTGATTCATTGCAGTGGTCTTCAATTAAGGAAATAGTTAGAAAATATGGGTTTGGAGATAAATTTAATAGGGTTATAGATTTACTATATCAAAAAGGAAATGCCAGGGTTAGAGTAAACGGGGAGCTCACGGATGTGGTAAAGCTAGAGGCAGGCACTAGGCAGGGTTGCCCATTATCTCCTATTTTGTTTATAATGGCAATGGAGATTTTAGCTAAAAGTATAAGGGAGGATTCAAATATAGAAGGGATTATGGGCAATAAAGTGAGCATGTACGCTGATGATACATTGCTTATGGTGAAGCACCCGGAACAGGTAATGGATAGGATTAAAGATCATCTACAAGTATTTCAAGCTATAACAGGATTAAAGATAAATTGGGATAAATCTGAATTGATGTTGTGTAATTTGAAATTGAGCGAGATGGGTAGGACGGTGTCGACACTTAATATACAAATCAAAGATAAGTTGAAGTATTTAGGGATAATTATTTCCAACAAATTAGAAGAACTTAAACGATTGAATTATGACAGCTTGAGAAATGAATTTAGGAATAAAATACGAGAACTTCAGAAGTTAAAGCTGTCATGGTTCGGAAGGATTGCTATGTGTAAAATGATACTGTTACCAAAGATTAACTTTTTATTTGATACGCTCGCGATCCATTTAAAAGAGAAAGAAATCAATGAGTTTCAAAAAATGTTTAATGATTTTTGTAATGGAGGAAAAAAATCTAGGCTTCCAAAGAAACTATGGTATTTGCCTCAGAAAAAAGGGGGGTTGGGTATGCCAAATCTGTTAGTATATTACCGAGCATTTCAAGTCAAGAATGTTGTGAAGATCTTGGCAAGAGAAAAGGTAATTTGGGAACAATTGGAAATGAAAGAATACAGAAATATTGGAAACCTGAAGTTTCTGGGAATGAAGGATAAGGTGAAAAGGTCAAATAATACTATGATGAAAGGTCTCATGGAGGTGTGGAAGAAGGTAAAAAAAGATATGGTTCCGAATCGCTCCCCAATCTTGGAATTGACCGATATGATGTGTTTCCCAATAAAATTAGACAAAGAAAAAATAGAAATATTGGATAAAAATGGAACGTTGTTATTGAAGGATTGGTTAAAAGCATGTGATGTTGATGCCGAGCGGAAAAAAATGTTCGAGATATTAAATTTGAATTGGTTTCAGAAGTTAAAAGTGGATAATTGGAATAAAAAATATAAAAGAGAACTAGGGTCAGACAGAGTACTCACGGAATTTGAGGAATTGGTAAGGAAGATTAGAAAAGGGGAAAGTAGTATTAAGGGTCTTGTAAGTAAGCTTTATAATATATTGAATAGAGGTGCAGATCCACAGGAGGATTTGAGACGGAAGTGGGAACAAAATTTGAATATAAAAATTGGGGAGATTGAATGGAAAAATAAATGGAAAAAGAGAATTATGAGAACAATGTCTGTAAGAATTAAAGAACATAATTTCAAGATGTTGTGGCAATGGTACCTGACACCATTAAGACTTTACCAGATGGATAATAAAAGAGATAAGTTATGTTGGAGATGTAAAGAATTTGATGGAACATATGAACATATGTGGTGGAGTTGTAAAAAAATAAGGGATTTTTGGGGAAGAATAGAAAATGAATTTGGTGAAATATTGGGTAAAAGTGTTAAATTGGTGTCGGGTACTATTCTTTTAACGAATGTGGAAGATCTGGGTTTAAACAAGGAGGAAAAAGAATTACTGGAAATTGTATTGACAACGGGTAGACAATGTATAGCCAGAAATTGGAAAAACGATGTAGATATTCAGGTTGGAGAATGGTATAAAGAAATGTGGAGTTTAGCATTGAATGATAAATTGACATGGGAGATTAAAGTCAAAAGAGATAATTTAAAAGAGAATAGATTCTGGAATATATGGAAACCGTTCGTGGATCACTCTATTATGGCAGGTGATAGTTCAGGACCAGTACCATCCCAAAGAAGTTTCTGGACTTGAGTAGAAAATAAACTCTCCGGGCATTGTATATATTCACAGGGTTTTTTTTTTTTTTTTACTGGTTAAAAAGATTAGTGGTAGTACAGAAAGTTTCTCTCTAGTATTTTGGACTTTGAAATAAAGGTTCTTAATATTTGGTGGTTAAATAGTAGTTAATGAATATAGATATTGTTATGTGCTAGCATATAGTAATGTTTGTTAGTATGATATTACGGACTTGTTAGTGTAATGTATTGTTAATGTACTGTTAATGTTTTCTTTTCTTTTTCTGTATGTTTATTAAAAACTTAATAAAAAAAATTAAAAAAAAAAAGAGAATAAATAAGCAGTGCTCAGAATAAGCAAGGCTAGAAGAAAACTGCGTTGTACCTTCTTGCTGGCATATTTTGGATCTCCTTGCTGGATCATGACAATTTTCCCATCCCAGAATTCTGCAACCACACGCTCATTCTTCCAGGTCTATCAAGAACAGAAAGAAACAGTAGATGAAAATAAGTATAGATAGCTACAAGTTAAAGTGTAGACCTGGAAATATTTACATAGCTATAATAAGAATTAAACAAGAAAACCCTTAAGTTCCTAAAAGCTGGAGAATGCTCAAACGATGCATGTCCAGCAATTTTCTACAGCTATAGATGGAACAACCTCTAGTGACATTGGAGTAAGCAATCACAGCAATATTCTATTCAGCTCCATCTTAGACAGTATTTATGTTATTTCTTAGCAATTTGCAAATTCCACAGCATTAGTAAAAACATGTTCTCTGGATCTCCTGGCCACTCCACCGGCCGGTGTTCTTGGGCCCCCTCCCCCCGAACTTCAAAAGGCGAGGGGGAGCCGGACCAGCCATTGCCGCCACCGCGCTTTCCGGCCTGGTGGGGTTGAAGAAAGGCCCTCCTGGCCACTCCAGCGCCGGCATTCTTGGGCCCTCCCTTCCCCCTGGAATTCAAAAGGCGAGGGGGAGCTGGACCAACCAGCCTCCTCCTTTGGATTCAGGGGATTTTAGAGGCGGTGGATTTCTTGGGTGGTCTTGGCTAAATTTGTTATTTATTATTAATGGGTCTATTTTTGATGTTATTTTTTGTTTTGTAATCTGATTTTGTAAATTGCTTTTGAATTATACTGTAGTTATTGTACTTAATTTACTTTTTATGCTGCTTATTATTGTATTATTGTATTGTTTGTATTTACATGTTGTAATGGCCACCTTGAGTCGGCTTCAGCTGAGAAAGTGCGGGATAGAAATTATTTACAGAAGAGACGATGGTGCATTTATCTTCTTACCACATATTTTATTCCATCAAGGAACCTCTGGTGGTACTGGAGATGGTGCGCTTCATCCTCTGGGCTGGCAATAGAATAGACCATACCACACGATTTGCACATGGTGGCACCAAAGTGTTTCTGACCGGCATCCTGTTGAGGCAGAGAGAATTTGGTTTTAAACTACAACAATATCAGGAAAGACGCCCAAGAACATTCATAAAGGAAAGAAAGCGCAGTCAACTTGGCAGCAAAAAAAATTGGCTTTTCATTCTCAGGTGAAATTCCTTGAAATAATACGGAATTACATTGGCCCTTAAAGCGTTAAAAGTACACAAAGCAATTTACTTACAATGACCATCTGATCTCTTAAGCCTTTGCATAGTCTTTTTGTTTTCTTGCTGGCTTTCGGTTTGGAAGGAATCTTTGGCACTACTGGACTGACTTCCAGAAGTGAAGACTGCTCACTTGGGAAAGCTTGTGGCCTGAAATGTATTTAAAATATTTGTACCTCATCAATATGTCTCCACAGAGATCAGAGAGATATTTCACGTTGTCTTTCAGATGGCTATTCCCTATAAAAGAGCCAAGGGCCAGAGAGGAAAACACTGACCATCCTCTCCCAGCAGAAAAGCTGTCGGGGCCACACTTGAGCCTTTTTATATAACCAATCCTCAAGGTCTGCAGCAGTTCATCCCAGCAATCTGTGCAAAATTCAAAGTGCTAGTTTTGACCTACATAGCTCTCCATATACGGAAGAGAACACATCCTTTACAGTGGTTCCTAACCTTGTGGCCCCAGATGTTCTTAAACTACAGCTCCCAGAAATCTTTACCAGCACAACCAATGTTGTAGGCTTCTGGGAGTTTTAGTCCAAGAACATCTGAGCCCCAAGACTGGGAACCACTGCTTTAGCACATTCTACTGTAAATTATAAAAGACTGTTACCTCAACAGAACTATTCTATTCCTGTAGAAGCCCATGCCTATGGTCTACATTTTTATCCTGTTCTTTCCTCCACTGAGCCCAGAATGTTTCATGTTCTCTCTGTCTCATTCTACACTCACAGCAGTGAAATTGGTTTAAGTGAGGGACAGTGGTTGGTTCGAGGTCATTGGTTGAGGATTTGAACCCAGCCAGCCCTCTCCAGTCTTACTTCAATCCTATAGTAATAGCAACCACAGTGGGGGTCTTCCTTCATACACAGGAATAAATGCAAGGGCTTCTTTGGCAGCCACCCACAGTTCTATGTCTTTGGAGAGTTTAGTTTGGTCCAAATCTTCTAGAAATATTTCTGGATTTGTTTTTCTCTTTGGGTATAGGGTCGGCTGATAACCACACAATTTTATTTGAACAACTGATTAGCTCTGCACAATTTTTGCTGGGCAGCTCAGGTATGGTTTTTATATTTAAAGAAGACCTAGGAATTGGCTCAGTACCAAAGAGGCAGCAGGTGCAGTTCACACTGTAAGTCCAACAGGGCAAGACACTAACCACTGGATTTTGTACTAGCTTCAGCCACCAAATCAGAATGAAGAAAAGCCTAAATAAAACAATGAAGCAGGTGCAATAAAAGTATTTCTTCTCATCTCCCACCACTAAACTTCAGTTTACTCCTGGCCTCTGTTATTATGAACAAGAAGAAAAAAGTTTCCATTTTCCTTTCCTCAGAATGTAAGTAATTTGCCTCCCCCACCCCCCAAGCTACAAATGTTGATACTTTTCATAATCATCCCCAACATGGAATTTCCCTTTTATTGAAGCTACCCCACTGGAACAAAATTTTCTGATTTCATGTACAAGTAAAGTCTAGCCCTCTCCAGGGAACCTGGCTGACACTATCAGAAAGGAAACCATACCTATTTAATACAAGAATCTCTGGCACATATCCTCAGATATAATCTTCATAATAACATTGCCTAAGGATTCTGACGCACAAGACAGGATCTGTAACTCTTTGTAAGTCTAGACTAGTTCTACCAATGAGGCAGTGAAACTTCTACTCCAACAGATATAACATTAAGTTTTTACACAACTCTATTCCATCTTTAGGTCTTAACCTTAAGGAAAATGAGACTAAAAAAAAAGTAAATGTAAACAGAGCTACACGTCCTATCCATTAAGGCAAAGTAAATCCCTTGAAAAGGTCTTTCCCCTGTGTTACATATAAATATTAAAACAAAATCCACAGACCTTTGTTTGTTGCTGGAAGGAGTGCTGAACAACTGATGTACATTGTCTGCTAGATTTGCCACTAAAAAGAAAATAACATCTTGAGATTTCTATCATCCATTCCAACTCTTTATCAAATGTTTAATGGCAACATCACAGATGACACTAAAATTCCAACACCACCTTAGCATTATTTACTCTTACCCTTGATAGTCTCACTTGGAAGCTCACTGGAAGAAGCATTTTCCTTGTCGATATTTCTGGAGTATTCCTCTGTGATATTTTTGATATCCTGTTAACAAACCAAAGATATTCTGTGCAATGGAAATTTTCAAATGACAGTGCACACACAGTTTTAAGAATCTTCTTGAACAGAAGTAGATAAAAACTTATACAGTAGCTCCTTACTTTTAATTTTTACACTACTTTCTCCCTATGAAACTTAGAGTATGGTAGGCAAGGTTCCTATAAATTAATCCAAAATCACTAACTAGTACTAGACCTACTTCTGTCTGCATCATGAGTCTCTCACTATTCAAATTCAATGCATTAAATAAAATTATTCCCTTAAGGTAATGGACCAGACCTTTCCTTTTTACTGTTACTGCCTATACAATCACATTGGTAATTTTGTATGACATCCATTCAATGACTAAAATTCGGTGGGAGTAGCAGAAGCAGTGTAAAGCAGATTATGCCCTCAATAGCAGTTAACTTTCAAACATTAAAATTTCTCATTTCTAGTCTAAAGATCCTGAGGCTCCTGTGTAAGTCTTTTTAATACCGAGAATGCTGTGAGAGCCACAGGCTGGAGGAGGAAGTCTTTAAGTACCAAAATCTGCCACTGCCAAGATGGTGAAGGCAACAGGAAAAATGACCAAGTAAAAGACAGATTGGTTCAATAAAGGAAGCCAGGGCCTTGGCAAGAAATGAGCAAGGCTGTTAATATTAGGATAACTTTGAAGCCAATCATTCACAGGCTTACCGTATAATAAATCTGAAGTGACTTGGCAACAACACTCCTGACTCCTGTTCAATCACTCTACCTTACGGCTCTCACCTTAATTACAAGGGGCTAACCATGTTCCCCTCTAAAAATCTCTCAGTATCAGTGATATTTCTTAAGAACATAAGAACAGCCTTGCTGGAACAGGCCACAGCCCATCCAGTCCAGCATTCTGTCTCACACAGTGGCTCACCGTTTGCTTCAGGGTATTATTCCCAAGGAGATGCCTTCACCTGCTTAGGATTCCCTGGAAATGGCATTGAGAGATATCCTGCCTATCTCTCCAACCCAGAGGTTGTCCTTAAGTATCCATAATTATAGCCATTGATACCCTTGTCCTCCATGAACTTGTCTAATCCTTTCTTAAAGCTGTCAAGATTGACAGCTGTCACCACTTCTTCTGGCAGGGAGTTCCATAGACCAGTGATCCTCTGGGTGAAAAAAGTACGTTCTCTTATTTGTTTGAGAACTAGTACCCAAAAGTTTCATCGAGTGTCCCCTAGTTCTAGTGTTGTGCGATAGGGAAAACAGTGTTTCCTTATCTACTTTGTCCACACCGTGCATGATTTTATAAACTTCAATCAGGTCACCTCTTAGACGCCGTCGTTCAAGAGTGAAAAGGCCCAACTGTTGCAGCCTCAGATGGTAAGGAAGGTGTTCCAGTCCCCTAATAATCATTCTGGTTGCCCTCCTCTGCACTTTCTCCAACTCCATAATATCCTTCTGGAGATATGGCGACCAGAACTGTACACAGTATTCCAGATGGGGCCTCACCATAGATTTATAAAGAGGCAAAATGACACTTGCTGACTTATTTTCTATACCCTTCCTAATGATCCCTAACATTGAGTTTGCTTTTTTCACTGCTGAGGCACACTGGGTTGACACCTTCATTGAGGGGGGTCCACCAGGACACCAAGGTCCCTTTCCTGGTTTGTCGCAGAGAGTTCAGACCCCATCAGTTTATAAATGTAATTGGGTTTTTTTGCCCCAACATGCATCACTCTGCACTTACTAATGTTGAAGCTCATTTGCCACTGTTTTGCCCACTCCCCCAGTGTCAAGAGATCCCTCTGGAGCTCCTCACAATCTCTCACAGTTTTCACTACCCTGTATAATTTAGTGTCGTCAGCAAATTTGGCTACCTTGCTTTTTACTCCTACCTCTAGATCATTTATGAAGAGGTTGAAAAGCAGGGGTCCCAGTACTGAACCTTGCGGGACCCCACTCTTTACTTCCCTCCACTTGGAGAAGTGTCCATTTAGTGCTACCCTCTGTTTCCTGTCCCTTAGCCAGTTGCTGATCCAGGACAAGACCTGTCCCTTTATTCCATGACTGGTAAGTTTATTCAATAGCCTTTGGTGCGGGACCTTGTCAAAAGCCTTCTGAAAGTCCAGATAAACAATGTCAACTGGATCCCCCTTATCCACATGCTTGTTGACACTCTCAAAAAATTCCAACAGATTAGTGAGGCATGATTTGCCCTTGTAAAAGCCATGTTGGCTTTTCTTCTATGTGCCTATTAATTATATCTTTTAGGATGGTTTCCATCACTTTACCTAGGACACATGTCAAACTGACAGGTCGGTAATTTCCTGGATCATCCCTGGATCCTTTTTTGAAAATTGGTGTTACATTCGCTACCTTCCAGTCATCAGGCACAAAGCCTGATTTGAGGAAAAGATTATATATTTTGGCTAGGAGATCAGCAATTTCATCTTTAAGTTCCCTGAGAACTCGTGGATGGATGCCATCTGGTCCTGGTGATTTGTTAGTGTTTAGTTTAACAAGACATGCACGGACCTTCTCCCTGGTTATTTCTATCTGGCTTAATTCTTCGGTTTCCCTCCCTACGAAGATAGGCTCTGTTTTGGGCATGTGGTCTCTGTCTTCTTCAGTGAATAATACTGAAGCAAAGAATTCATTGAGTCTCTCTGCAATCTCTGTTTCCTCTTTAATAACCCCTTGCCTTCCATTGTCATCTAATGGTCCAATGGCCTTCCTAGTTGGGTTCTTACCTCTAATGTACTTAAAGAAGTCTTTGTTATTTCTGAGTATTTTTAGCTATACGCTCCTCAAAGCCTTGCTTTGCTTTCCTGATTGTTGCCTTGCATTTGTTCTGCCAGAATTTATGTTTCTGCCTGCTGTCCTCATTCGGACAAGCCTTCCATCTTCTAAATGAGCTTTTCTTGCTCTTGATCACTTCCCGAACAGCTCCTGTAAGCCACATTGGAGTCCTCTTGGACCTGGCATTGCCCTTTTTCCTTTTGGGTAAAATGCATTCCCAATGGGCCTCTGTTATTGTTTTTGTAAAAGCGTCCATGCCTCTTGGAGTGTTTGGACTCTCTCAATTTTCCCTTTCAGCTCCTTTTTTTTACTAGTTTCCTCATCTTTGGGAAATTTCCTTTTTGAAAATTTAAGGTCTCTGTGTTAGATTTTATCAGTGACTTGCGGTCTATGATCAAATTAAACATAATTGAGTTGTGGTCACTGTTCCCTATTGGATCAGTCACATTAACATCTTGCACCAGATCCTGAGTATTACTCAGGATCAAGTCAAGGATTCTTGTACCTCTAGTTGGGTCTTCAACCATCTGTCCCAGGGAACAATCATTTAGCATATCTAGGAACTTTATCTCTTTATCATGTGCTGAACAACAGTTCACCCAGTCTATGTGAGGGTAATTGAAGTCCCCCATTATAACCAGGCTTCCCTTCTTGGATGCCTCCTTTACAACATTCTCCAACTGCCAGTCTCCCTCAAGAGTTTGGGTCGGAGGCCGATAGTATATGCCTAATGTTAGACCATCCTTGTGGCCTGGTACTCTTACCCACAGAGCTTCTAATGGTGACTCCAAATCACCTAGATATTCCAATTCATACGATTTTATCACTTCTTTGACATACAAGGCCACACCACCTCCCATTTGCCCCTTCCTATCCTTCCTGTACAGTTTGTAGCCTGGGATAACTGTATCCCATTGGTTATCATCCGTCCACCAGGTTTCAGTGATACCAATAATATCAATATTCTTATCTATTGCTAAGTATTCCAGCTCCCCTATTTTGTTCCGGAGGCTTCTGGCATTTGTATACAAGCATTTATATATGCTTTCCTGATACAGTCTTTTGAATCCAGTTGCATTGTTAGACTGCCTCTTGCATCCTTCTGCTAGAGTGCTGGTGACTAGCTCCTTGCTCTGCTCAGTAATTTTTGCATCCTCCTCACTACTCAAGTACACACTTTCCCGAACCGGATGCTGCCCAGCTCCTGTCAGCTTTCCCCCAGTTATCAGTTTAAAAGCTGCTCTGCAGCCTTTTTGATGTTGAGTGCCAGCAATCTGGTCCCATCATGGTTCAAATGCAACCCATCCCTCCTGAACAGATTTGGCTTGTCCCAAAATGTTCTCCAGTTCCTGACAAATCTGAAGCCCTCCTCTCGACACCACCGCCTCATCCACGCATTGAGGCTTCTGAGCTCTGCCTGCCTGGTAGGTCCTGCGCGAGGGACAGGCAGCACTTCTGAAAATGCTACCTTGGAAGTCCGGGACTTCAATCTTCTTCCTAACAACCTAAATTTGGCTTCCAGGACAGACCGCTTGGCCTTCCCAACATCATTGGTACCAACGTGTACCATGACAACTGGCTCGCTCCCAGTTCTCTCTAACAATCTATCTAGATTTCTTGTGATGTCTGCAACTTTTGCACCTGGCAGGCAAGTCACCATACGGTTATCATGTGCATCACAAATCCATTTCTCTGTATTTCTAATTATTAAATCACCTAGTACAAGGAGCCTCTCTCCTGCAATCTGTTCATCTACATGCACCACATCAACCATATTAAGGGAGAGAACCTGTTTGTTCCTGTTGTTTATCTTCCTGGATCTCATCAAGTGTGATGAAAGAGAGATCATCAGGTGGAAACAGTTGTTCCTCTGTGTGTTCCTCATCAGGTGTGATGAGGGAAAGAGCCTCAAATTTATTCTGTAATTTCAGACTCTCAGTGATCCCCTACTCTTCTCCTCCTTTGAGTCACATTCCTCCAAACATCTCCCTCCTGAGTTAGTGAAGGGCCTTCTCCCTCAGAACTGTGCCCTGTCTCTTCTTTGTCCAGCATAGTCTGCTCCGCTCTGTCCAAGAACAGCTCAAGCTCCTTAATTTGTTGATGGTTAGATATGCGGGCCTCTAGCTGCTGGACCTTCTCTTCTAGTAGTGCAACCAGCTCAGAGCTTTTAAAGGCTAGTGTGGCTCCGCCCCTATGAGTCACAGTTTAGGAAAGGGCCTGGAGTGGCTCTGCCCCCTTGCTTCTGGAAGCTCTAACTGCTTCCTCTGTTTGAACAGAGGTGGCTCTCAGCAGTTTAAATTATCAATTTAAATTAGTGGAGGCCTCTAAAGCAGCTCTACTGCTTAGAGACCGCATCGCCCTAAGGACGTCTGTCCGTCCAACCAGAGCGGACCGGAGGGGCTCTCTAATTGTGCCATCGGCCAGGGGGGCTCGCCTCTCTGGCACAAGGAGGAGAGCCTTCTCTGTGTCCGCACCGGCCCTTTGGAACCTCCTGCCTGTGGAACTGCGTCTCCAGACGGAGTTGTTGCCCTTTAGAAAAGAACTAAAAACCTGGCTGGCGGGCCAAGTTTGGGGTGCAGGTGGAGGGGTGGCTTCCGTTGGGTGGTTAATATAGGGGAGGATGCCTGCCCCACGGTTTCTTCAGTTCCTGCACCCCTCTCTTTTTAGGGGTGGGTTCTTATTGCTGGTTTTTATCTGTTTTATTTGTTTTTATCTGTTTTTACCCATTGTTGTGAACCGCCTGGAGTCGGCTTTGGCTGAGTGGGCGGTATAGAAATTTGACAATAAATAAATAAATAAATAAATAAATAAATTTAAATTAGTGGAGGCCTTTAAAGCAGCTCTACTCCAACTGCAAAACTTACCAGTGCTCACTTCCTGTTTGGCTCTCCTCAGCAGCAGCAGCTCTGCTTAAGAGCACATGCAGAGTCAAAAGGGCTGACCCTGAAAGAGCTCAGAGCTTTTAAAGGCTAGTGCGGCTCCGCCCCTATGAGTCACAGTTCAGGAAAGGGCCTAATGTGGCTCTGCCCCCTTGCTTCTGGAAGCTTCTAACTGCTTCCTCTGTTTGAACAGAGGTGGCTCTGAGCAGTTTAAATTATCAATTTAAATTAGTGGAGGCCTCTAAAGCAGCTCTACTCCAACTGCAAAACTTACCAGTGCTCACTTCCTTTGTTTGGCTCTCCTCAGCAGCAGCTCTGCTTAAGAGCACATGCAGAGTCAAAAGGGCTGACCCTGAAAGAGCTCAGAGCTTTTAAAGGCTAGTGTGGCTCCACCCCTATGAGTCACAGTTTAGGAAAGTGCCTGGTGTGGCTCTGCCCCCCTGCTTCTGGAAGCTTCTAACTGCCTTCTCTGTTTTAACAGAGGTGGCTCTCAGCAGTTTAAATTATCAATTTAAATTAGTGGAGGCCTCTAAAGCAACTCTATTCCAACTGCAAAACTTACCAGTGCTCACTTCCTTTGTTTGGCTCTCCTCAGCAGCAGCTCTGCTTAAGAGCACATGCAGAGTCAAAAGGCACATGCAGAGTCTTCTTGATCAGGAAAGGAGACCAGTGGCACACGCTGCTCATCTTAAGGTCTACCATTCCTCATACAAGCCAGTCAGAACCTTACTATGTCCCTCCAGCCTCTGAAAGGCATGTGTGATCGCTGTAGAGGGCTTCTTCAGTCACATCTCACCCGTTGAGCATTCTCTTTATACAAACTTGTCCAATATCAGCTTTAGTCAAATAAGTTGGATATCTTTGACCTAACAGTTCTAAATCTGTTTTCTGAAGCTTTGTAATCTACGGCTGAATAAGGTTCCCCACATTTTATCCTTTATTCTTTGTAGTTTTATCACTTTTATATGTACTGCCTTCTATTCTGCTCCTAGTTCATTAACTAACTGAGGATTGGTTCGTTTTCCGAACTAAAGAATGGCATGTATACTTTTAAATAAGTTGGGGATCAGGCAGGGCAACCACAGTATTCTCTCAAATTGCTAGTAACAACCTGTGAGTGCTGCATGCAAAAACCTTCACTGATGCTAATTAAACCGCCAAATTCTTAAGCTGATTAACAACCCCTTCCCATAAACAAAGGTCATCCCTACAGAAACAAATAACAAAATTATCATTCAAAGGCACCTCCACTTAAATTTATATTCAGGGATGCAAACAGCAGTGTACACTAAATGCCAGCTTTCCCAGATTCTACATACCTGGGTCCCAGCACCAGTTTCCTTCTGAACCAAGGCTTCCGAACAGGTAGTCCAAGAGTTCTTGAGCCCTATATTCTGCACCTGTTTCATTTCACACACAGTTTCCGGATTTTGCGTTGGCAATTTATCATCTTCCATTCCATTATGATGTTGCTCTTTTTTGGACCCAGAAGCATTGCTTCCTTCCCTGGTAGTTTCAGCTCCTCTGACTTCAGTGGGAGAAAGAGGTTTGGTATGGGTCAGAATTCTTCCCTGCTTCTCCTGCCCTATATGCTTGTTGACAACCTGGATGGGTGATGGGGACTGAATTCCATTTTTGGCACCAAACTGTCCCTTCTTTCCAGTGACAAAAAATGCTGCTCCTGTCTGCAATTTCAATACTGGTTTGAATTTCATGCTTAATACTCTGAAAGGAGCCTCCATTTTCTTCTCCACAAAAGAATTAGCATTTTCTTTCCTCTCCACTGGCTTTGGAGGAGAATTTTCCATTTTTGCTCTTTTGGTGCTTTTTGGCATAACCCTGGCCTTCCTAAAACTGGCTGGGCGCTTTGATATTTTTGGGCATGCATTTCCAGCTGTCTTCATTTTCACTTGTAGTGCCTCTGTCTTGTTGGTAACAGGGAGGTTTCCATCTTCATTTCTTGTACTCAACCTTTCATTGGCCAGCCTCCTTTCCAGTATGTTTAGAAACTTCTTCTCTTTGTGATAAAAAGTGGTTGTTGGAACAATGGAAGTATAAGTAGCACCAGCCTCTGGTGACATTCTTGGCGAGAACTTTTCCTGTATTCCCTTTGGCACACTGGCTGTCTGTAGAGGAGAGATGTCAAGTTTCTGTGCTTTGGTTGACTTTTGGGGCGAGTACTGATTTTCTTTATCTTCCTCTCGGAAACCAGTCACTTGCTTTACTGGAGATACACAGCTGTGATCTACAGGCACCTTCGACACAGGCAGCTCTTCAGTGAAATCCATCATCAGTTTCTTCACGGGATTCCCATATATAAGCTGCCAGCTACAAAAAAAATATTAAAGTTAACATCTTATTTTTAACATAGTTTAAAGTGAATCCAGTTATGTGGCTTTCACTTCAGATTTAAATTATGAAGATGAGGCAATTCATTATTCCATTACCTCTGAAGTTAAGCTGTTCTTTCAAATTAGACAGGAATGAAAACATTATGTATTATAAAATATTTCAACACCTATCTGAACAGGCATCAAATCCAACTCTATAACTGACTGTTCTGTAACGTGGACAGTGAAGAAAATAGGAGGGAGAACAAAGTTCTGCTAGACTAGATTATTATAGCAATTGCACTTATATAATGCCCAGTGCACTCTCTGGCCGGTTCAAATGTTAATTAGCATTTTGGCCCCAACATGCTGGATACTCATTTTACCAACCTTGGAAGGATTGAAGGCTGAGTCCACCTCGATTCCCATCAGGATCAAACTCACAATGTTTTGGCTGCAGTACAGCAGCTTAACTATTGCTCCACCAGGGCCCTAGATTATGAAACACTCACCTATCCAAACTCCGCTTTCTTTTTCTTGGAGTAACACCAGCCATCTCTTCAGCAAAGTACCTATAAACAAAATGTATTTATGTTAAACCAGGTTGTTCTGCCTGTCAAGCTGGGATGACAAGGGGGAAAAAAACCTTGAGCCACAGACTCCTGGCTCCCTCACCCACCTGGGCTTTCCTTTAACCTTATTAAAACTAATAAGTTTTAAATGTGGTTTATAGTTTGTAGATAGGGATTTTAGGTGATGTTTTTATTCTATGTTTTTAACAATGTTGTGAACCACTTCGGGTCACTCCTGAGTGAGAGAAGTGGCACAGAAATATTTTAAATAAATAAATAAACCTTCTTCCCTCAGCCAACCTACATGGCGAAACTTTCTGCCCTTTGTGGAACACCAGGTAGCCTAGCCTGGGATCACCACTCCATCTAGAGAAGGGGTGCCCTAACTTTTCTGGCCATGGGCTGGTCACATGGTTCCTCTCACTGGAAGCGGAGGTAAAACGTGCCTTGCAATCTGTTTTGCAACAGGATGAGATAGATTTTAAGCCCCAATTTTCTCTGCTTAAACCAGGGTTGCACAAACTACGGCCCATGGGCCAGATCCAGCCCCCAAAGCCAATTCATCCAGCTGGCGCTGCCCTTGTTGCTCCCGGGACCGACAAGGGTGCCAGTGGCCAAATGAATTGGCACCAGGGGCCAGATCTGGCCACGGGGTGTAGTTTGGGCAAACCTGGTGTAGAGAACTAGATTCCGATGGCTCACCCCACCCCCAAACAAAAAAAGGTGCCTCTTCCTCAGTGGAGGGGATGAAGAAAAGCCCATTGGCAGTGCCCTTCTTTTTCCATGCTGAAGTCCCTATCCAAGCCAGGAAGAGCAAAGAAATGTATGCATGTGTGTGTGTGTGTGTGTGGGGGGCTGTTGTCTCTATGGGAAGGAACTCCCCCAAGGGCAGCTCTGCTGTGGAAAGGTGGGCTGGATGGATCCCCACCACCTCCAGGAAGCGACCTTGTTTGGGGGTGGGGGGCAGAATAGCAAGAACAATTACACTTGTATGCTGCTGCTGCTGCCCACAAGCGCTTAGTGCACTCTCTGGGCAATCCACACAAGGCAATTCGCATTTTGCCACCACAACATGCTGGCTACTCATTTTACCGACCTGGGTGGGGAGGACGGGAGAGGCTGAGACTGAGTCAACTTCGAAGCCCGTCAGGATGGTGCTCACAACGTTTTGGCTCCAGGACAGCAGTTTAACTCCTGCGCCACCGGGGGCAGCTCAACAACTCCTTGGACCCGCCAAGCCAGCGGGCTGCAGGGAGCTCTAGTGGAGGAGGGGGGGGGGGGCTTTCCACCACACCACACCACCACCCCGGCACACTGAGCTCCTCCCGGCCCGGCCTTCCTCCCGCTTCCCTCTCTCGAGCCTGCCTGGGACAGTTTTCCTTCTGAGCCGCCTGCCTTCCTCCCCCCGGGGCCAGGTCTGTGGGGGCCGACGAAACACCCTGAGGGGAGAGGGGGTTCATGTGCTCCGACCAAGAGATATCTCCGACCCCTTCCCTTCACGGCCTCTTTCCCGGTCGGGAGCGGGTTCGAATCCTCCTCTCCCCTCTCCCCCCCCCTCCAAGCTCGGAGCCTAGTTCCTCCATTCGCCGACTCACCCTGAGGGACCCGCGCGCGCCTGAAGGGGAGAAAGACTCGCCCAAAACCTCGACCCACCCTGGCGCAGTCGGCTTCCCTTCTTGTGGTGAAAAAACCGCCGCCTTCCTCCGCCCTTCCTGCTGCCTCAGGAGGAGAAGAGCAGGGCAGCAGGGGCGCCTGCCCGGCCTTAATCGCCTCAGTCAACTCAGAGAGACCCCGTGCGCGCCTTTTTTCTCCTCAGACGTCAGAAGAGACAGAGTCGAGTGCCCTTCGATCGGTTCGTTCGAAGTTCGAACGCAGTCTATATTTTCCTCCGCGCGCGCCTTCGCCCGCCCGGCTCCTTATTGGCCAACTGAGCCGTCCTTCCGAAAACCCTCAAAGCTCATTGGACACCCTGGCCTCCGTTCGGCAAGCTGTCCAGCCAATGCCTGACGCGGCTCCCTCAGAGGCAGGGGCGGGCAACAGCCAGCCTCGACTCGACTTCCGACCAATAAGAAGATCCCGCCGGGCTGCTGCTGCTGCCAGCTCTGCAACGCCTCCTGCTGGCCCTGAGGTCGTGGAGAAAAGGCGGGAAGATGGGCTATGTAGTACTCGGCTCAACCAAAAGTTGTCTTAGAGCTGGCAGCGGGATGTTGGGAGCTGTAAATTTCCACCACGGGCCCCGTTGTTACTCCTTCTCACTCCCTGAGCTCCTCCTGTCAGAAAGACTGAATTCTGGGCTGGGCACTAATATTTTATTTATAAATAAATAAATACTTGCACACATTAAACTTAGGTACTGTATTTAAATACAAATTAAATATAAGTTAATCAAATATTATAAATAAGTATTTAATTAGAATTTTAATCAAATTAAACATTTAAATTAAATAAAAATGTAAATACTGTATGGAAATATAATTATTATATGCCACCTGATTTAGTGCCAAGACTCTTGGCTGAAATCTTCGCTCCATCTTGCCTCATGTGTCTTTACTTGACCAGTTTCCTCCGGGACCTTCCGGCCCGCATCGGGCCCCGATCCAACATATGGTGACCCCGACGTGATCCTACTCGTGAGTAAGCAACGTCCTTGGTCCGGTTCTACGCCAGAACTGCGTCCAAGTCTTCCCGAGGCTGCAGAGCAGTTCAGGTCGGAAAGCCATCCGATCTGAATTCAGCTACGCTAAGAGGTGAGGCATTCCAGAGGCAGAGCATGCTCCAAAGCTCTGAGGCATCTTGCGCATTGGAAATGCATTCCGCTCAGGGTCAACTGTGACCCCTGACGCCATCACAGAGGCTACCGAGGGCCTGTGGCAGCAGTCCACATTCCGAGTCCTTCCCAGAGAGTCGTCGCACCGAATCCAGTTACCTACATCTGAGACGTGTCAACTCGTACGGCGGAGGCAGCTTCAACGGACCAGCAGGTAATATGGGGACTTGTTCACAGAGGTCAAGTCTGACCGCTAACCAGAGAGTTCACTTAATGGAACTCAAGGCCCTGGCCAGGGTAAACCGTACTCGTATTCACAGCGCCCAGTTAGCGGATCTTTTGGTGTACTTGGGGGAGCACTGTCTGTTTATCCAGAAACGGGCATGTTAAGCCTCCAACTTTGGGACAGGATAGGGACCTGCATTAAGCAAGAGCCAAGAGCCCCAGCTAAGGTGATTAGCACATGGAGTAAGTGTAGAAAGCTCATCGCAGAGGTAGACCCAGTCCGGATAGGGACCGAGAACCCCCCAGCGCAGTCAGAGCCATCAGCCCCGATGGGTCTCTATCCATCACTACAGCTTAAACAGGGAAGCTTAGGGAGCTTTCCATCAGCGGCAGATGCCACTGAAGGAATTCAAGGTTTGGGAAACACTGGTGATTCCCAGACAGTTATTCCCAGACAGTTAAAAGTTCCATTCAGCGCATGGTAGAAGAGGAGACTATTAAAGGGGAGTCATCAGCAGAAGAACTAGCTGAATTTAAGCAGTTATACCCAGTCTGCATAGAGATGGACGCCCTCACGGGTCAACAGCAAACGGTCCACTCAGCAGTTCCGTACAAATTGCTCATGGCAATACAGAAGGCAATTACAGAAATGGGACTTCAGAGTCATTTCACTAGAAGTACACTTCAGCAGATTTGTGAGACAATGATGCTCATTCCATACGACTGGAAGGTCGTCATGAGAATGATGCTCAACCCAAGCCAGTATTTGTTTTGGGACAGCGAGTATCGACCCGAAGCGCAGGCAAGGGCTGCCAGGATGGGAGGAGCAGTAATTCCTGACCAGCTATATGGGTCGGGTCAGTTCGAAACCATCGACGTGCAGACCGCCTTGCCAATCGCCACACTCCAACTGGTGGCTGAGACAGCCTTTAGGGCTTATCTCAAGGTCCCGGCAGCTGGCAAAGCAGCCAAAAATTACACAGCAGTTAAACAGGGTGCCCAGGAGTCCTACATGGACTTCATCAACAGACTGGAGGAAGCGATCAGTAGGCAGATAGACAACGAACAAGCCCAGCAGGAGCTTATGATGAAGCTGGCAAAAGACAATGCCAACCTTGACTGCCATAAAATCTTGCAGTCACTGGGTAATCATCCTGATTTGAAGCTTACTGACATGATCAGGGCTTGTGCCGATGTTGGTACAGATTCCTATAAGATGGGTCTGTTAGCAGCGGCAGTAGGAGACCCAAAGGCAAAACCAAGGGAGCATATCATACTTGTGGCAAGATCGGTCATTTCGCTAGAGAATGCCGATCCAAGAAGGGTAATGGCCAAAACACAGGTCGTTCCAAGGCTCCGACCACCCCATGTCCACGATGTAACAAGGGCTTTCACTGGGCCAGGAACTGTCCGACTTCGGGAAACCGGAGTGCGGGCTTGTCTCTGTCCCTGGTCCAAACAGAGACCACAGTTGCTCTGGAGGAGTCAGAGCTGGATTAGATTCACGGAACATTCCACCCTGCATTCCGGAGGCACAGACCAGACCTAAGGACAGTGCGGGACTAGATTTGACTTGCCAATCAGAAGTCATGTGTGACTTGCCAGGCACAGTCTATCTGGTTGATTCCCAATACATGGGACCCCTGCCTAAGGGCTATATAGGTTTACTTTTGCCCCTCAGTATCGCAGGAACACGACGAATCCTTGTGATTCCAGGAGTCGTTGACTCCAATTTTTCAGGTGTACTCCAGGTTCAACTTTGGACACACCTACCACAAACCATTCACAAAGGAGGCACGTTAGCACAACTGATCATGGTTCCTTGTCACCCGCAAGCAGGTGGAAACAGTTGTTCCTCTGTGTGTTCCTCATCAGGTGTGATGAGGGAAAGAGCCTCAAATTTATTCTGTAATTTCAGACTCTCAGAGTGATACCCTACTCTTCTCCTCCTTTGAGTCACATTCCTCCAAACATCTCCCTCCTGAGTTAGTGAAGGGCCTTCTCCCTCAGAACTGTGCCCTGTCTCTTCTTTGTCCAGCATAGTCTGCTCCGCTCTGTCCAAGAACAGCTCAAGCTCCTTAATTTGTTGATGGTTAGATATGCGGGCCTCTAGCTGCTGGACCTTCTCTTCTAGTAGTGCAACCAGCTCAGAGCTTTTAAAGGCTAGTGTGGCTCCGCCCCTATGAGTCACAGTTTAGGAAAGGGCCTGGTGTAGCTCTGTCCCCTTGCTTCTGGAAGCTTCTAACTGCTTCCTCTGTTTGAACAGAGGTGGCTCTCAGCAGTTTAAATTATCAATTTAAATTAGTGGAGGCCTCTAAAGCAGCTCTACTCCAACTGCAAAACTTACCAGTGCTCACTTCCTGTTTGGCTCTCCTCAGCAGCAGCAGCTCTGCTTAAGAGCACATGCAGAGTCAAAAGGGCTGACCCTGAAAGAGCTCAGAGCTTTTAAAGGCTAGTGTGGCTCTGCCCCTATGAGTCACAGTTTAGGAAAGGGCCTGGTGTGGCTCTGCCCCCCTGCTTCTGGAAGCTTCTAACTGCTTCCTCTGTTTTAACAGAGGTGGCTCTCAGCAGTTTAAATTATCAATTTAAATTAGTGGAGGCCTCTAAAGCAACTCTACTCCAACTGCAAAACTTACCAGTGCTCACTTCCTGTTTGGCTCTCCTCAGCAGCAGCAGCTCTGCTTAAGAGCACATGCAGAGTCAAAAGGGCTGACCCCAGAGTCAAAAGGGCACGACGAATCCTTGTGATTCCAGGAGTCGTTGACTCCAATTTTTCGGGTGTACTCCAGGTTCAACTTTGGACACACCTACCACAAACCATTCACAAAGGAGACACGTTAGCACAACTGATCATGGTTCCTTGTCACCCGCAACCAGGCAGCCAGGAAAGGCTCAGAGACAGCTCAGAGTTCGGGTCGGCAGACCGCTCGAGTGCAGAAGGGAGAGTATAAGGATACCAGATCTTAGTGACAGTGGAAACCAACATAGAGTGGAAGCGGCGGCCAGTCATAAAGGTATTTTTGAACAAAAAAACCTTTTGATGGGCTATTAAATACGGGAGCTGACGTCAGTGTGGTCAGCCAGAGTCAGTGGCCATGAGAGTGGGCTCTCGAGCCAGTCTCCAAAGTTTGGGGTGTAGGTGGCGTTCAGGAAGCGTTTAGAGGCCGAGATTGGGTAGAAGTCACGATTCCCGGAGCTGACGGCACGGCGGTCATTCGGCCGCATATCTTAAACGTGCACGTCAATCTCTGGGGGCGGGACATCTTGCAACAGTACCGTGCCACTCTTACCTTCGGGTAATGGCTTTACCGCTCAAATGGTTTACCAACACGCCAGTCTGGTAGAGCAATGGCCGGTCGTAGGGGAAAAATTAGTCGCCCTAAAACAGCTGGTTAAAGAACAATTAGACGCAGGACACATAGAACAGTCCACCAGTCCCTGGAATTCGCCCATATTCGTCATTAAAAAGAAGTCAGGGAAGTGGCGACTCCTTCATGATCTAAGAGAGATCAATAAGTGTATTCAGCCAATGGGTCCGCTTCAATGCGGCATCCCAAATCCGAACATGATCCCCAAGGGTTGGGAGATCCTGGTCGTAAACCTGAAAGACTGTTTTTACACCATTCCTTTAGATGTAAGGGATCAGGAAAGGTTCGCTTTTACGGTGCCAGTCGTGAACCACAGAGAGCCAACGCAATGTTTTGCGTGGAAATATTTGCCACAGGGGATGCTCAATTCGCCCACCCTGTACCAAATCTACGTTCACGACGCACTGGAAAAGTATCGAAACCTTCACCCCACAGTCTTGGTATGTCATTTTATGGATGATATTTTGATCACAGCACCGCAACTCGGCAGCGAAATGTTTAAAGACCTCCAGACTACTCTGGGGGAGAAGGGGTTACTCATTGCCCCGGAGAAAGTTCAGAGAACCGAGCCCTTTTCATACATGGGCCACCGGCTTCTCCGTTGTTTCGAGGCACCAGTTTTGCCACAGATTAACCTCAAAGATTCAGTCACTCTTGTAGAATTGCAACAGATTCTGGGGAATATCAATTGGGCTAGACTGTATTTTAGGCTAGACACGGTATTCTTGAAACCACTCTTCTCGCTGCTAATGCTAGGTAAGCAGCCAGCAGATCAGATACACATTCCGCAAGAGGCGCACTTGACTCTCGAAAAAGTCAATCAAGTTCTCAGCCAGAGATGGGTGGACAGGATTAGTCAGGGGCCATATGCTCCTGTTCTGAACCTGTACATAGTCCGAACTGGAGCCATGTTCTCCGGAGCTCTAGGCGCAGACTCCGAGCGAGGGGCGAAAATCGTGGAATGGGTGTATTTACCACAGACCTCTTCCCGAAACATTGTCCCTCCACAGGAATTCGTTTCCGTGGTGATTTACCGAGGAAGGTTGAGAGCAAGGGATATCTCAGGGCACGATCTAGCGAAAATTGTTGTTCATTTCACCAAGGATCAGATCCAGCAGCTGATGCAGCTCGGTGACTCACTTCTGATTGCATTAGAGGGATTCACAGGATTTTTGGCATACCATTTGCCAAAAGACTCCAGACTTGTCTCGCTTCAAATGCAGTCAGCTTATACCCCACATAACAAAAAGAAAATGTTCGGTAACCGGGGTATACCCCGCTTAACAAAAACCCCGTATAACGATTTCTTTTGTTATGTGGGGTATCGCAATTGCCGCACAAACACTTCATTGTACGAAATTTTCATTATATGAAGCATTCGTTATGTGGGGTTCCACTGTACTCAGATCAAGTTGTGGCCACCACCAATGATATATTATAAAAGTAGTAAGCAAAATATTACAGAAAACATTTCAAACATTTTACAATTTGAAAGCCAACAGAAAATATAACTGGGAATTGCCCAGCTTCGCCCTTTTCTGGATAAGAGCTCTCGCCTTTCCTTGAACTAATCTTCAGAATTGACTATTACAATGCCCCTGAAGGTGGTACAGACTCCACAGCAGGTGCAAAATGCAGCAGCCAGAATGATTCCAGGTATTGGTCGTTATGATCATAGTAACACAGTCCTGGCAGCCTGTGTTGGTTACCTGTTGAATACTGTCACATTTAAATTCAATTAATTAGAACCATTGAAAACACTCTTTAGTTGCTGAGCAGTTTTGCTTTATTGGAAAGAATTGGACTTGAACATACAGAAGCAACACCTTCCTAATTTCTATTACAATCATGATTCTTAGTTACAATACGGTGCCAGGTCCAAGGTCCTCGTATTAACATACTGTACTGTACTAAGAACTATACAGTTTAAGACCACATTACCTACAGGAGCGCCTCGTCCTAGAAAATAAAACCCAGAGCACCCAAATGTTGAAAGTAAGGGTGGCCACACCAAAAAAGGTAAATAAAGTTTTCACCAGAAATTCACTTATTTGTCTTTCCGACAGCCCAGCCCCAGGGTATTTGCAAAGCTCTCTGCCAGTAAGCAAATCATTTCCCCTCCTGACAACTTTACTATCCAGCATTCACATCCATACATGGGGTACACAGAAACAGCCTCCTTGAAAATTGTGGTATTTTTGAACCACAATAGGGCGCACCCTGGTAACGGCAACCTTGTGTTGCTGGCTAATCTTTCTCACACTAGGTCAGGTGAAAGGAATTACTATACTGAATGAACTCACCGAAAGGTGGCTTCATTTTGGGTGTTTCACATCTGGCCTAGACACGGAAGGAAAAAAAAATCCATTCATTGTGAAGTACAGGAACCATAGAGATATTTTCTCAGGTTTTTGACATATGCTCAGGACCAGAGTTTCCCTGGCTGAGCAGGGATGTAACTCTTTAACTCTGCTCTGACATTTTAACCACTTGCACAAACTGTCTCCCATTCCTAAATACAGGCAGGTTTTGTCTCTGACCAAAATGGTCTAATGTCCCCCCCCCCCCCCCCTCATAATTTATCACAGGGCAGGTACGATAAAATGACCGCAAGTGGAGGGAATCAAAGGGGAATGTGTTTTGCACGACCTTTTCCCCTTCTGTTTTAAGGAAGGGTTTTGAAAATATCCAACATATCGTCATTGTTCTTTCCCTCCCTCTCGGTTCTTCTGAATCAGAACTTCTGGGATACAGCATTTCTCCTTCTTGTGCTGTATCCAATTCCAAATACTGGCAATCATCATGGCAGCAATCAGCCATGAAGACTCTCCTGAGAATATAACGTAGTGGCGTGACACTCATAGTACCACTGAAGCAGTTCTGCAAGTCACTTTCTGGCCCTGAACCCTTTTGGCAATCAAAGTCCTCATCATCAGCCCCAGGCCAGGATGGATGAAGCTGCTGCCCTCCATTAAGATGGATTCACGTGGGATTTAATCCACTTGGCGAATCATCATCCTTCCCTGTGGACTTCTTCACACAAGGCCGTTAGTCCTCAGGGTTGTCAGGTTAGTTAGCTGCCGCCTGACAATCGATGGCAGTAGGGTCTACTCTATTACCATAGCAGGATCAGACTTGCAGCATTCCTAAAATCACCTTATAATCACTGGAATGTTTACACCCATTTTCATCACTCGTGTGTTTTATTAAACTACATAAAACAGGCCTGTTGACTGCTGATTAAGTAGATCAAACATGTCGAGCTGGCCAACCTTTAGACACAAAGTGTGTATACTTAGAATCCTAGAATGAGCTGAAGGGGGCCTTTTAGGCCATTGGGTACAACCCCCTGCTCAATGCTCAGGTGGCCCCTATTTGTTGTTGTTCAGTCGCACAGTCGATTCTGACCCTTTGCGACCCTATGGACCATTGTCCTCCAGGCACCCCTGTCCACCACCATCCTCCTCAGCCCTCCCAGTTCTGTGCCCATTGTGTCTACAATACCATCTAGCCATCTCATCTTTGCCCGCCCCCTTCTTCTTTTGCCCTCCACCTTTCCCAACATCAAGGCCTTCTCAAGTGAATCCTCCCTTCTCATTTGATGTCCAAAGTACTTTAGCTTCATCTTTACTATTTGACCTTCCAATGAGCATTCAGGGTTGATTTCTTCTAAGATTGACCTATTTGTTCTCCTAGCTGTCCAGGGGACTCTCCAAAATCTCCTCCAACACCACATTTCAAAGGCATCTATTCTTCTGCGTTCAGCTTTCCTAATGGTCCAGCTCTCGCATCCGTACATTGCCACTAGGAATACCATTGCTTTGACTATGTGAATTTTAGTTTGCAAGGTGACGTCTCTACTTTTAACTATGTTCCCCAGGTTTCTCATGGCCTGCCTCCAAGAATCACCTCCTTTTTATTTCATGGCTGCAATCTCCATCTGCAGTGATCTTAGATCCTAAGAATGTAAAATCTGTCACTGCTTCTTCTTCTTCCCCATCTATTCTCCAGGGACTGATCGGACCTGTTGCCATTATCTTGGTTTTCTTGATATTGAGTCTCAAGCCAGCTTTTGCACTTTCCTCCTTCAGCCCAATCAAGAGATTATTTAGGTCTTCCTCACTTTCTGCCATTAGGGTGGTATCGTCTGCATATCTCAGATTATTGATGTTTTTCCCAGCAATTTTGATCCCATATTGTGATTCCTCCATCCCTGCACTGCGCATTATGTGCTCTGTGTATAGATTGAATAAGCTGGGTGACAAAATGCAGCCTTGTCTTCCTCCTTTTCCTATTCCAAACCACTCTGTCATTCCGTGTTCTGTCCTAACTGTTGCTTCTTGGTTCGTGTACAGATTTCTCATGAGGCCTATATGAGATGCTCTGGCCCCTATTTATCTACTCGCAATAATGTCCTGCTTTCGAATGGCTAGCTTGGCAGGAGGAGCTGGAAGAGAGATGGGCGCTCATTCCGTCCTGCATGTACTTGGGTCTTGGAAGTGTCGCCCTTCCAGCTCACAAGGCGGAGCTTCTTTACCCCTGAGCCACCCACGCCAGTCCCTCCGGGAGAGACGGGTGGTTGTGGTGGTCCCATTGGCCGCTCCCGAAAGCGAGCGGCTCCCATGTGAAGGGATCAGCCGAGGGGAAAGCCCGGCTCGCTCCGTGCGTGGCGCTTGCCAGGAGCAGCGAGAGAACACGCGGGTGGCAACAACAACAACAACAACAACAACAACGGCCCGCCTGGAGGCTCCGCCGCCGCCCGGGTGTGGGTGTGCGTGTGGGGGGGGGGGGGGCAGGGAGGTCGGCTAAGAAGAGGGAGGGAGGGAGGGGGCCCTCGCCCCACTAGGCATACAGGCGAGGCCTGTCGAGCCCACAGCCTCACCACTACCACGCGACGGGTAGCATCACGTGACGATGCCCCACGTGGTGTGGAGGGCCGCCTTCCCTCCCTCCCTCCGTCCCCCCCGCCGCGGCACTTCCTTCTTGCCGCTCCCAAGATGGCGGCGGGAGGCGGAC
Organism: Bradypodion ventrale; assembly: GCA_035047345.1. Lineage (NCBI taxonomy): Eukaryota > Metazoa > Chordata > Lepidosauria > Squamata > Chamaeleonidae > Bradypodion > Bradypodion ventrale. The sequence continues at coordinate 1,376,668 of JAWDJE010000001.1, read as the reverse complement.
TGGGAGGCAGGCGGGTGCTGACGTCACGCGTGGGCTGATCGCTGCCGACGAGCAGCGGCGAGGCAGTGGGCGTGGCGCTACGGGTGCCGGCAGGGACGGCCGGGCAGGAGGGGCGGCCTTCCTGTTCCTTCGCCGCCGCTGCCACTGCCGCCTCACTCAGCCACTCAGGAAGCCGGGCGGCGGGTGGTGGTGGTGCGCTCTCTCCTCCTCCTCCTCCTCCGTTCCGGTGGTGCCAGAGGAAGGCAAGGCAAGGCAAGGCAGGCGCCGGGCGGAGGCTGAGCAGCTCCTTTACCCGGGGAAGGAAGGAAGGCAGCCCGCCCGCCCGGCCTCCTCGTCTTATGTCCCCCGCCATGGCCGGCTACGAGTACGCGAGCGCCGAGCAGCTGGCCGGCTTCGACAAGTACAAGGTAGGCGAGGAGGAGGACGAGGAGGAGGGTGTGTGTGTGTCGGTGTGTGTGTCGGTGTGTGTCTCCCCCCAGCCCATACACTCACACACACCGCAGGCGGACGGACCCCTCCCTCTCCGGAAGGTCTGCACCACCACAACTCCCATCATCCCCTCGGGTGGGTCTCACGACTACATCCCTCCCCCCCCCAATAGCAGGCGGAAGGGCTGCACCACCGCTCCCCTCCTCCTCCTCCTCTAGCGGACCCCCGTGTGTGGGGTGTGTGTGTGTGTGTGTGTGGGGGGGTGCGTGGCAGCCTCTCCCCCCGGCCTGGAGGGTTCCCCCTGCCCGAGTGTATCGCGGTCCCCAGCGCCCTGGCAGGCCAGTGGGGGCTCCCCCAGATTCGTCCCCCCCCAATCCCACCCGTGCCAGGACGGCTGAAGGAGGGGCTTGGAAGGGGGGGGGGGGAGAGAAGAGCTGAGATTGAATGACCCCTCTTTGACCTCTCCTGGGCCAACGCTCCCCCCCCCCCCACGCACTCTCTTGGAAAACTGTTTGACTCAGGTTTTCTCCCCCAACCAGGGAGTTGCTCTGCTCCCACTCCCCATCCCATAAAACCTCCAGTCCCCAGGAGGGGAAGCAGGGTGGTGGTGGTGGTGGTGGTGGTGGTGGAAGGGCGACCCCCTGTCAGGCCCTCTCTCAGGTCTTGCAGTGGCCTGGCATTGGGAAGGCATGGGATGTAGTGCAACACATCTGGGCAGATGGGGAGGAGGAGGAGGAGGGTTTGCACTAGTGCAAGGCAACTGGAAGGAAGCCCTGGGAACGGTGGTTGGCGCGTGAGTCACAAGCAGGGAGGGAGGGAGTGCCGGGTGGAGGATGGGCAAGGAGCCCAACCCTGAAGCAAGGCAGCAAGCAACAGCCCATCTGCCTTTTCTTTTCTTCCTTTCATTATTTAATTGTCTATTTAATTAAACACACAGAGGAAGGTCTGGGCCTGGGGCCTGACCATAACGCATGGTGTGCACGCATATGACTTCTTTAAGTGCTGTATCCAGTTCCAAATCGTGATCAGCCATGAGAAGATTGTCCTGGGAACTATACAGGTGAAACTCAGAAAATTAGGATATCGTGCAAATGTTCATTCAGTCCAGTAATGCCACTTAAAAGGTGAAACAAATATATGAGATAGACTCAATACATGCAAAGCAAGATAGTTCAAGCCTTACTTTGTTTTATAATATTGATGCTTATGGCTTACAGCTTATGAAAACCCCAATCTCATGTACCCCATAATCACATAATCACATGTACGCTGTTCATCATAATCATAACAATTTAAGGCATGACATCTCTCGCTTTGCATGTAGTGAGTCTATCTCATATATTTGTTTCACCTTTTAAGTAAAATGAATGGACATTTGCACAATATTCTAATTTTCCGAGTTTCACCTGTATAATGCACTGGCCTTCCATCTACCTTCCGCATCGCAGTGTGACACCCATAGTACCACTGATACAGTTCCACGAGTCACATTCTGGTCCTGAGCCCTTTTGGCACACAAAGTCCTCCTCAACCCCAGGCCAGGATGGATGAATCTGCTGCCCTCCATCAAGAAGGATTTGAGTGGGATTTAATCCACTTGGGGACCATCATCCTTCCCTGTGCACTTCACCACCCAAGGCCATTAGTCCTCAGGGTGGTCAGGTTAACTGCCGCCTGATGATCGATGGCAGTAGGGTCTACTCTATTACCATAGTAGGATAACCTGGCCAGACTGTGCACACATACACGCCATGCTAAAGTAGGGAAATGGCGTTCAGTCCTGAGGCATCAAATAACAAGTTCATTACAGCTTGCACCTGGGCGGACGAGCGCTCTGCTTAGTCAGGTTCATGGAGTTTTATCCTCAGTTGGCTGGTTTGGGTGCAAAGGGCACTCTGTGTGTGTGTGTGTGTGTGTGTGTGTGTGTGTGTGTGTGTGTGTGTGAGAGAGAGAGAGAGACTGAGAAAGGAGGTTCCATTTCTGAAATGGGAAAAGTACAGCCTGTGACTCTTGTTGACTTTTAAATGTTTGTAGAATAAGGTTCTCCATTCTTTGCAAAAACAGCTCTCCCTGGGTCTCTGCTATTGCTGAACTAAGGAGCCCCTGGCATGGGTCGGGAAACCTACTGTTAGCCACAGCAGGGAGGCCGTTGCAGTGTTTGTGGTGGTGGGCAACGCAGTGGCTCTCTGTTCCGTAGGTCAACTTCCCCTGCTCCTTAGCTGCTCCTTATCTGCCTGATGGGAAGCAGCCACAGAATCTGCACCTGGCTCAGAAGGAGAGAAGAGGTTCCCCAGTACCTGCACAGAAATGCACCTTTGGCTCTGTGTAGGTAACCACTTCTTTTTCAGAGTCTCTCCTTGTCATGAGATAAAAGGGAAGATGCTTGCAGCAAATCAAGGGGAGTCTTCCTGGCCTCCTTTTCCCCAGTGTCCCGGTGGCTTTTTATTGCAGAAGAGGGGGGCAGTAGTGGTGCATGCCTTGTGCGCAAAATGAGGAGATCTAGTTGGCTTCCTTGTCAAGTGGGTTTAAAACTTCCCTTTGCTGCTCCTGCGCACGAACTGTGGATCAGATTTCCATCTACAGCATGGAGGCTGCCCCTGCCCCACAGTTCTGTTGCCCACCTGGGAGGAACAGAGAAGGTTAGAGCTGTGGGCTTTCTCTCGTCTCATTCATATCTTAATACCAACATATTCCCGGTCACTGCATGAAACTTGTCAGTTGTTTCTGCATCAGTTTCTTAAGTTCACCTTTCCATTTTCTGCCCCGTCCTACTGAGATTCATAAGGAGTTCCAGCACTGTTCTAAAACCAGATGTGCAGTTGAGTTTTTCACAGACTTTCATAAAAATACACACTATGCTCTGCAGCTCGATCAGATCTGGATAGGATGATGAATTTGCTGGGAGTGCAGTGCAGAGGAAGAAAAGAGTGTTATCTCACTAGCCAGCTTGGAGGCAGACCAGATGTTGTATTTGCTGAAGGCGGGGGTGGGGGTGGGGGGAGGAGGATGAGGAGGATTCAGGGCAGCAGCTTCCTGCTAATGGCTTCTGGGCACTGATGCAGTTTTACTTTTGCATAATGAGCTGCTTTTTCTGCTGACTTATGGAAGTTGTACATCTGGAGTCCTGGTTCGACAGGTGAATGGGCTTTTTGCTTATGAATGGTGTGCTGTCGCGCAGGTTGTGTAATGCATTGATCCTACCTTGGGGTAGGGCGGGGGCTGAAGGACCTGTTGTGCAGATTCTGCATTAGCTCCCCACCCCCACCCACCCTCAACTGGCCTGGGAGCTGCAAGGTGTTGCAAGCAAACTCCCTTGCTCCCAATTTGGAAGGTAGGCGTGTGAGTTTCTTAGGCCGTGGGAATGCTTGCGCCAGAGAGGGCTGAGCCGGGAAGGTGAGTCGGGAAGATGCTTGCACCAGTTACAGGACAACGCTGGTGCTCTTTGCCAACCTGTGGGAACTTTCACTCACTCTCTCTCTCCACAGTTTCCTGTATGAAGATGTGGCCTTCCTCAAGTACCAACCAGGGAGGGGCAGAGGCAGGCCAGTCTAACCCAAAGGCACAGGAATGGTCTGAGTGGAAAAGGCCAGTTGTGCAGAACAGAGCAACAGAGAGGGCTTAACTGCAGAAGCACACGTGTTTAATTCTTGTGGCGAAGATGTTCTGCATTTAGGGTGGAATGCCCAATGCTGGGTAGTACAAGCAGTTGGGATTATACCCGGGTTCCTGGTGTGCTGATTCCCCCCCCCCCCCCCCCGGGCTTGGTGCCTGTTTTAATTGCATCTTTCTTAGCGCCTCCTTGCTTATTCCTCCCACTGTGCACAGATGAGAGCCAGCTGATGTGTGCAAGACATTCATCTAACTCACTGCTTGCACAAGTGCACGGCATATATTTGGGGGAGGCTGTCCCCTCCCTAGTTTTTTTTTTTGAGTAGGCTGTGACAGGCTGGGATTGCCTTTCTCTTTTCCTGCAGAGCCATGATCCCTTCCTGCCCAGTTTCAATGCAGGATGGGGTGGTTTGGGCACTTGTAGCATAAGTGGAGGCTAAACTTTCCTTTGTCAACCCTAGATCTCCCCCCTTGGAATACTGAACTCTGGGGGAGGGGCTCCTTCCCCCCTGCACAGTCAAGGGAAGCTGAATCTGGGGCACAGTTAGGCAGGAATGTGCAAAAGAGCCCCTTCCTTTCTTTCTTTCCAGAGGTCAGTGGCACTTTTGAGATAATGCTGTTCCTTGATTGCTGTGTTTTATAACTGGCCATGCGCTTGCACCATGGGAGGCTTAACAGCTCACATTCCCTATCTTTGGCAGAAACAGGTCTACTAAGAGGCATTTTCTCTTGTTTTAAGTCTTGCTTCCTGGATGTAGAAAGGCAGTAAGTATGGCTTGCTCCAAGGATTCCTGTCTGCCTGCAGTCCATATAGGTTGTGGATTCAGAGAAGCCTGTCTTGTAGCCTTGGGCGCAAGAGGGCATTTGAGAATTTAGAACTGCTTTGTACGAACTGTGCGCATGAAGCTCAAGAACACACTTGTTGGAGAGAGAATCAACCTTCTGATCCAAGAGGGATGAAGCAGTTGTAAAAGTGATGAAGGTGACTTGGTCAGATATAAATTCAAATCTCGTGCCTTAAGGAGACTGTGGTGCTGTAGCCAAGCCAACTCCTTTACTCTTGTGGCAAAGACGGTGATTGACTCACGGTGATTTCGGAGAAGGTTTGGGTTTTATTGTCTAGGAAACAGAGATAGAAATCAGCATCTAGCTTATGATGTTGATGCATCAAGGAGAGAATGGTAATCTGTAGGAGTGTTACTTTACTTGTTTATGTGACTGGTATCCCACCCAACATTACATGCATCAAGATAAAAGACAAGTAACACCATCAAAAACAGCTGTGTATAAATAAATATACTGCTGCCGAGGGCCACGGCTTTCAAATGAGATGCAGCGCACCATTGCCTGGACTCTTTTTTGGGTGGGTTCTCCTGTCTGTTGTCCACCTAAAAGCTCCCCAAACTACTCAGCTTTGCCTTCCAGTTCAAGGAGAAAACCTCACGGTCTGGCAGAGTTTCTCTCTCTGTGTGTGTCTTGTGTGCCTGCCTGTATAAAACCATTTCTGATGCCTTCAGCACAGGGGCCTTCCAGATGTTATGACGCTGCATCTCCCAGGATCTCTCAGTATTGGCCTGCAGTCTGTTGCAGACTAGAAATACCTGGAGAGAGCAGCATTTGCCGAAAGCCAGCCAAAAAGGAGCCTCCAGCCCTCCTTCTGTCCCCAGACTCTCCTGAACATAGAGAGCTCACCTGCTCCAGGTGTGTGGAAGGAAAAACATGGGGAATTAAGCCTGTAAAGCTTGAAAATCATTAGGGCCAGGTGTAGACTTACAGAAGGTAGGTGAACGCTGCCATGAGAAGCCAAGATGTCTCTGGGATTTTTTCCTTTGCATATTTCTAGGAAACTACTATCTGTTCTGGATGTTGGCATCATGGCAATAGTCTCTTCCTGTTCTTAACTCCTCGGAGGATCTTCCTCACCAGTCTCTCAGGGTCTTGAGCCACGAGGACCATTTCATTTCAAGTTTTATTTATTTATTATTTATTTATTCAATTTATATCCCGCCCACTCAACACAAGGCCGACTCCGGGCGGCTTTGTTTAATTTCTATACCACTTTACTCACCCAGCGGGCAACTCAAAGCGGTGTACATAGTAACAATAAGATAGTACAATAACACAAGTAAATATAACACAATAAATCAATAATATAATAATAAAGCAATAATGTCATCAAATTACAAGATTACAAGTCAGGGGAAAAACACAATATTAAATACAAAATGCAAAATCAAGCCCCATGGATCTAGAGGCCCATCTACGTCCAGGGCCTCTAGATCCGTGATGGTGAACCTTGGCACTCCAGATGTTCTTGGACTTCAATTCTCAGAAGCCCAAGCACCCTGTGAATCCACATGAATGGGTTTACTGCAATTCATCTGGCCCCGCTGCCCTCGTCGCTCGCGGAAGTAAAACGCGCCCATACAGAGGAAGCGTTAACCCGGAAAAGTCTTAACCGTATGGGCACGTTTTACTTCTGCTCCCAGGAACGCCGAGGGTGGCGTGGGCCAAATGAATGGCAGCAAACCCATTCGTGTGGATTCACGGGGGCTTGGGCTTCTGGGAATTGAAGTCCAAGAACATCTGGAGTGCTAAGGTTCGCCATCACGGAATCAAGCGAAGGCACTGGAGAAAGTCTTCCCAAGCACGATAGCCCATCTTTGCAACTCCCTCCCCAGGGAAACTTTCCTGGCCCTGTCTCAGTTACCCTTGTGGGCACTTTTTATCCTTCTTCAAGTGCCGTATCTGATTCTGAATATTGGCGATCCTCATGTCGATCAGCCATGAAGATTGTCCTGGGCTCAATATAATGCAGTGGCCTTCCATTTGCCTTCTGCATCACAGTGTGACACTCGTACCACTGATCCAGTTCCGGCCCTGAGCCCTTTTGGCACACAAAGTCCTCCTCAGGATTGACATAGCTTCTGTCTTCCATCAAGATGGATTCGGGTTTGTATTTAATCCACTAAGGCACCGTCGCCCTTCCCTGTGAACTTCGGCAACCAAGGCCGTTCGTCCTCAGGATGGTCAGGCTAGTTAGTGTCCAGTTGCTGCCATTATAGTCTACTCCAGGGGTTCCCAACCTACAGCCCGCAGGTTGGCCCTGGCCCGTGGCATCATTTCATGTGGCCCACCGCCACACCCGGAAGTGGAAGCAGACACATTTGCGTCAGCCATAAATGCGCCCACGACTGTCATAAATGTGGTTATATCAGTTGTAAATGTGCCCATGGCTGTTGTAAACGTGGAAGTGGGCACATTTACAGCTGTCATGAACCCATTTACAGCTGGCGTAAATGCACCCACCTTCGTTTCGGGGTGTGTGTGTGGTCCAGCCCGCTCAACTGTCTAGAGTGTGTGGTCAGGCTCACAGCGTAGAAAGGTTGGGAACCCCTGGTCTACTCCATTGTGCCCCAACCTTTTGTTTTTGGAACTTCAATTCCCAGAAGCCTAAGTCAATTCCCCAAAGCACTGATCAGCCAATGGACTGAGTGGGGTTTCTGGGAATTGAAGTCCACTAGTTGGGAACCACTGCCTTAGTTTATTACCATTGCAGGATAACCTGGCCAGACTGTACTTTTTATTAGCCCAGGCCAGGTCTCCTCTTGCTTTCCAGAACTAATCTCCATACCATGTAGTCAATTCCAGTCTTTCCTCTACTGAGGGTCTCCTTGTGCTTCTGGCTTGGGATATCCGTGGCTAACCCTCTTAACAGCAGGAACATGTGGGAGCGGAGACTTAGGCTGAACAGGCAGTCTTTAAGGACAATGTTTTCATCAGTATAATTCCTTTAGTAGGAAAATTCCTGGAGGCAGGTGATAGTCTTATGGTCTCTGTTCCAATTAGCTAAAAGCAAAACAAGAGCTGTCTAATCTGGGGCTGAACTCGAGACTTCTGCTGCCTGCAGAATAAGGAGTTTTCCTTGCCTTCTTGTGTGCAGGCGGGGTGCGGGAGCAACCTAGCCATGTGCTGTTGTGTAGTAGTAGCCTCTTAAAGTTCAGAGTCCAGCTGAGGGCACCGTCTTTGCCCATCTGGCTTCATTCTCAAGATGTCACGCCTTCCGTAGCCCTTTCCACTTAGAGTCCTGTGCCTCTACGCAGAGCGCTTAAGGATGGGGTTTGCAAACCTGGCTCTCCAGATGTTCTTGGACTTCAATTCCCAGAAGCCCAAGTCAACATTCTTGCTCATCAAGGGCTTCTGGGAATTGAAGTCCAAGAACATCTGGAGAGCCAAGTTTGCAGACCTATGGCTTAAGGAGAGATCAGGTGAGCTCTGCTCACATGGACGAAGGACAGGCATTGAGTGAGAGGTTCAAAGAGAAACCCATTCCATGCCTTCCCAAGTTTTTGGTTGGCTTTTGGGCTTTTCTCATTTCCCAAAAGTTCAATTTGTCCCCCCCCAAAAAAAAACTAAAAATTTTTTTAAAAAAATTGCAGCTCCTGCGTCTTCTAGAGAGGCTGAGAATTCTGCAACCTCCTTAAAGCAACCTACTAATCAGAGTAAAATTACTTATCAGAGTAAACAAGCTCCTTATTTCTTGGTACATTTACTTTGCACCTCAAGACTCAACCTCAGATGACACATTTCCAGTTATCTATAAGAACAGAGGGACTGTGAGGGCCTAGTGGTTAAGACGCTGATCATGGCGACTGGAAGGTTGAGACCCGTGTTGCATGATGCAGTGAGCTCCCATCTCTGTCCCAGTTCCTGCCAACCTAGCAGCTCAAAAGCAGAAAATCACAAGTAGATAAATGGGTACCACTTTGGTAGGAAGGTAACAATGTTCTTTGTGCTCCAGCATCTAGTCATGCCTGCTGCATGACCATGGAGACGTCTGCAGTCACAACCAGCACTGGCTCTTTCACTGTAAATACAGATGAGCACTAGTCAGATGCAACTGGCTTTCGAGCAAGGGAAACTTTTATCTTTTATGTATGTATGTATGTATTTAAATTTATACCCCACCCTACTCAGCGTGAGCCGACTCAAGGCGGCTTCTTCTTCTAGTGCCGATGCCATATCAGATTATTGCGTATCATTCTGGCAATCCATATAAAGCAGTGGCCTTCCATTTGCCTTCTGCATCACAGCATGACACGCATAGTACCACTGATCCAGTTCCACGAGTCACTTTCTGGTCCTGAGCCCTTTTGGTGCACAAATTCCTCAATGGTCCCAGACCAGGATGGATGAAGCTGCTACCCTCCATCAAGAGGGATCCAAGTGGGACCATTTAATCCACTTGAGGACCATTACCCTTCCTTCCCTGTGGACTTTGGCACTCAAGGCCGTGAGTCCTCAGGTTAGTTAATCACCGCCTGATGCTCGGCGTTGAGTGGCTGGCATTAGGGTCTACTCTATTACCACAGCAGGATAACCTGGCTAGACTTCTTTTACCTTTACCTTTATAAGAAGAACAAAACCAACACCTAAACCCTTGTGACAACTTTGAGATAGAGATTTATTGTGGATTATGATTGACTCCTTTGAAACGTCACTGCCTGCAACACATTTCTTCATTACCAGAGGTTAAGGCCGTAGCTCATTAAGTCTCTTTAGTTAAGCAAGAGTTCCACCCACTTACCCACCCATCTCTTTTGGTATGATGGGTTGTATCTACTAGTTATCCTTTAAAAAACACCCCTCTTTTTTGTTACTTGGGAGAAATACAAAACCAATAGTTGCTACATGTTGTTGTTTAAAAAAACATGGGGAAATGTGCGCTGTTGGATTTGTGGCCCAAAGCTTGCCCTCCCACGTGGGTCTCAGCACCAATGGGAACCTAAGCCAGCTTTTGAACCCGTGAGATTTCTCTTGCACCACCATTTAATAATCCTCCCCCACTGCTATGGCGAGTAACTGACATTGCTAAAAGGGTCCGATTGAACTGCCCCACGTAAATGAATGATGCTTTCTTTTCTGGAGGGAGCTACAAAGTCACCTGCTGTAGTTAGGACCCTTTTACTGGTAACCTGGGACTGTAGTGGCTTAGTGGTTAAGAAACCAAACTTGTTGACTGGAAGGTCAGCAGGTCAAGAACCGAGTACTGCACAATGGAATGAGCTGCTGTCTCTGCCCTAGCTCCTGCCAACCTAGCAGTTTGAAAGCAAAACATTGCAAGTAGATAAATAGGTACCATTTTGGTGAGAAGGTAAACAGCATCCCACACACTTCGGTGTCTAGGCATGCCTGCCACAGAAACGTATGCAAATGCAGACAGCTCTGGCTCTTTGGCTATAAACAGAGATGAGCACTGAACCCTAAAGTTGGATACGACTGGCTTTCGAGCAAGGGCAACCTTGACCTTACTGGTAACCTGTGCTTAAGGCACCAAAGGAGCAATAGCGGAAGACTGTCAAACAAGGTCAGGTATCTGTCTGAGACTTCCACTGCCAATTCAACTGAATTGAATAAATTGATTGATTTGATTGATTGATTTGTATGCTGCCCACTCAGCATACGCCGACTCAGGGCGGCTCACAACAATCACGACATAAATCAACAGTACAAAATAAATACACAACAATACAATATGCAATGTACAGAGATTCAGTCTACAAAAGCAACACAGTACAATTTATACAATAAAACACACTTGAGCACCAAAATATCAATGGAAAACAGATTGCAAAAAAGTCCTTAACGGAGCCCGGCGTCCCTGACAGAGCATGGGGCTCAACATCCCCGACAGAGCATGGGGCTCAACGTCCCCAACAGCATCTTCGTTTCTGGGTGTGAAGGCAAGACTTTATTTTTCAAGGGGCTGTAAATCCTTTTTAACAAGGATTGAGAGAAAGGATGGGGAGAAGGAGAGCCAGGGCGTTCCCCGGAAGGCACTCACAGGGGTCTTATATGTTTAGGCTGAGGGTCCGAGTCCCTAAATGTAAGACCCACATGCTCAAGTGGGGGCTGCTGGCAGACAACAACATGCTGTGTGCATGTGGAAAGATACTGAATCCATTGGCTCACTTGCTGGTCTACAGGACTGGCCAAAGGCGGCTGTATTTCTAATAATGTTTGATGCTGCAGACATTTGCGCTACAGACATTCTTTTAGGAAAAAGAGTAATGTGCAGTAGGAGATGCCTGGCATGTGCACTGCAAGGACAGTCTTGAGGCATCACCCATACAACGGTTGTAGCATTTAACCCCTGCTTGCACTTCAGAGACAGTCCTGGAGACATATCCCCCTCTAAGAAGTGGTTTGGGCTTCCATGCAGAGCATGGGGAGTGGGGCGAAGAGACTAACCCCATCTCTCTGAGTTTGTGTTTGAGGCAGAGAACATGAACGTTACAGAAGCCATAGTATTGCACCTCCTTCCCTCAAATTTTAACATTCCCTGCGATTTCCCACACTGAAAATGAGAACTGGATTTAGAGTGAAGTTTCACCCTTCTCAAATGTGTAACTCCTTCTGTCGAGGTTGCAAACAGTTGGCAAGGAAAGATGCTTCTGATAACTAGAGCATATCTCTGCCAGCTCTTGGGCCTCTGTGAAATTGCTTCGAAATCTGGTGACATAGGAAGAAAGGGGCAGGATGTGGAATGAAACCGTCAGCTGTGAGCAAAAACCTCTGAGGCTGTTAATGTGAGATGAGGAATGAGGCCAAGCATGGCCAAACTGGCTCAGATGGCAGGACGTCCTTCTAAAAGTCCTTTCTTCGCTCAATTAACACGGCAGGATTTGACCTACAACTGTGATGGCGCACCTTGGCACTCCAGATGTTCTTGGACTTCAATTCCCAGAAGCCCAAGCCCCGTGAATGGTTTTGCTGCAATTCATCCGGCCGCCCTCGTCTGAAGCTGTATAATGCCTATGATTGGAATAGGAGACGCATGAATAACATAGACTTGGAAGCGTAAAACAAGACTTTGAACCACTGTCCTTGCAGTAAACAAACTAGGACATTTTCAGCTGGATAATTCAAATGTGCATTAGTGTTCAAATGACAGATTCAGAAATAAATTATGTGCGACTCTTCGTAGTGAGACAAGATGAGTTGAAGGCGATAATGGCCAGTCTGGTCAAATAATATTAAAAAACGAACCTTTGTGGCAGAGTGATTAAGTTGCACTATTGCAGTCAAAACTGCTCACGTTGTGAGCACTACAGCAGGAACAGCCTGGATGTGGGTCTTTCTTTGGGGGCAAGAAGGAGATATTTGCATGCAAGAAATGAGGTAGAAATCTAGAAGTATGCAAGGAAAGGAAGAATAAAATGATAACAAGGAGGGGTAACACAGTGCTGGGTTCAATCTTGCCTCTGTTAGAAAGCATGAAGATTGCACATACAAGGCAACTTCCAGGTTGGCCAGAACCCTTTTGTAGCTTGGATGGTGCGTGATTTAGGCAATAGGAGGAGGAAAAAGACCCCCCCCCACACACACACACACACACACAAAAGCTGATTGAGAGTTCTGTGGCCATTGTCTTTCTGAGCTCCCCAACCATAGCTGTCAAGTATCCCTTATTGGCCAGGAAAACCCCTTATTTTACCCTCTTTCCCGCCATCATCCCTTATTAATTAGACTGCAATGCCCTATTTCCACCATTGGAGGGCAGCACAGGAGAAGCATAGCTGTCAAGTATCCCTTATTTGCCAGGAAAACCCCTTATTTTAACCTCTTTCCCACCATCACCCCTTATTAATTAGACTGCAGTGCCTATTGTCGCCATTGGAGGGCAGCACAGGATAAGCATAGCTGTCAAGTATCCCGTATTTGCCAGGAAAACCCCTTATTTTACCCTCTTTCTCGCCGTCATCCCTTATTAATTAGACTGCAATGCCCTATTGCCGCCATTGGAGGGCAGCAAAGGATAGCATAGCTGTCAAGTATCCCTTATTTGCCAGGAAAACCCCTTATTTTACCCTCTTTCCCACTGTTATCCCTTATTAATTAGACTGCAATGCCCTATTGCCGCCATTGGAGGGCAGCACAGGATAAGCATAGCTGTCAAGTATCCCTTATTGGCCAGGAAAACCCCTTATTTTACCCTCTTTCCCACTGTCATCCCTTATTAATTAGACTGCAATGCCCTATTGCCGCCATTGGAGGGGAGCACAGGAGAAGCATAACTGTCAAGTATCCCTTATTGGCCAGGAAAACCCCTTATTTTACCCTCTTTCCCACTGTCATCCCTTATTAATTAGACTGCAATGCCCTATTGCCGCCATTGGAGGGCAGCACAGGAGAAGCATAACTGTCAAGTATCCCTTATTGGCCAGGAAAACCCCTTATTTTACCCTCTTTCCCACTGTCATCCCTTATTAATTAGACTGCAATGCCCTATTGCCGCCATTGGAGGGCAGTACAGGATAAGCATAGCTGTCAAGTATCCCGTATTTGCCAGGAAATTTCCCTTATTTCCTAATCCAAAACTTGACAGGTATGCCCCAATGTCTAAAGTGCAGGGGCCGGAGGTTCTTATAACAACGGTGGGTCAAGGTGGATATTTAGATTGCTCTCTTGCCTTGTGGACAAAAAAGACGTGCACAGAAGCTCCTTGGGGTGGTTCAGAGCCAGGAGAACACAGCGGTCCTTCGGTGTGCAAATCTTGGCCTTAAATTTAGAAACAGGACTATGAAAGAAAGGCAGCTGAAATCAATTTGCTAGCCTCAGGTAGGGAGATGATGCCTTCATCGTAGACCCTGCAGACTTCCTTAAGGAATGGGACATCCTCTTCCCCTAAGCCAGCGGTGCCCAAACTTTTGGGGCTGCGGGCTGGTCACGTGGTTCCTCCCACCGGAAGCGGGAGTAAACCGCGCCTTGCAATCTGTTTTGCAACAGTATGAGATAGGTTTTAGACTGCCATTTTCTCTGCTTAGAGCAGGGGTGCCCAAACTATGGCATGTGGGCCAGATCTGGCCCCTGACACCAATTCATCTGGCCCACGCTGCCCTCATCGCTCCTGTACGGGCACATTTTACTTCTGTTTCTGGGAGTGACAAGGGCAGTGTGGGCCGGATGAATTGGTGTTGAGGGCCAGATCTGGCCCACCAGCCATAGTTTGGGGGGGGCTGGTTTAAGCAGAGAAAATGGCAGTCTAAAAAAATCTATTTCATCCTGTTGCAAAACAGATTGCAAGTCCCATACGGGCGTGTTTTACTTCCATGTCTGGGAGCAACAAAGGCAGCATGGGCTGGATGAATTGGTGTCGGGGCAGATCCGGCCCATGGGCTGTAGTTTGGGCACCTGTGCCCTAGGCAGCAGATGGTTCACCCAGGTAAAAATCACTCGGGAGGGAGTTGCATGGGAGGGGGGGGGGTTGGCATTTCTCTTGCAAGGCTTATGGATGCAAGTAGACTTTGGAGGGGTTTGATTTCTTGACCTGGGATTTACTTGCTGATCTCTTAGTGGCTGAACCCAGCTTAGTCTTCTGTTACCCAAGAAGAAGCCAAAGTCCAGTGTCTGGATGAAAGGGGCTTAATCTTGAACTCTGTGCCGCCTGCGTGGCCCACTTTCCAGAGACCGTACCTCCCAGGGTTGCTTTGCAAGGGAAATGAGAGGTTCAGAAGCTACAGAACAAGCACAAGCAGTTAATCCTACTGTGGGGTGTTATAAGAAGAGGTACCTGTGGCGTAAAAGGAACAATGTGGGTCACGTCTTCCCTTCTCAGGCTAAGAGGTTCACAGGTCTGCCTTTAGATTTTTCAAACCGGAAGGATCTAAGACAGGGTTCCTCAAACATGGCTCTCCAGGTGTTCTTGGACTTCAATTCCCAGAAGCCCAAGCCAGCACACCTGCTGATCAGGGCTTCTGGGAATTGAAGTCCAAGAACACCTGGGGCGCCAAGGTTTAGAAACCCTGGGGTACAGAGACTCCTGAATAGTTTATGGGTTAAAAACCATCCAGAATGAAACAAGGTACAGTGCCGGAAGATGAGACTCCTAAGTTGGAAGGTACTCAGTGACTGAGGAAGAGCAAAGGCTCGGTATGAGCAAAGTGCTGCCCGTAATGAAACAGCTGGCTTAAAGCAGGCCAAAAAGATGCCTAGTTGTTGATGTTCAGCATAATGCCTATGACTGTAACATGGAATACGAGAAGCATGAATAGCATAAACCTGGAATCATAAAATAAGACTTTGAATCGCTATACTACTTGCAGTAATCAAACTAGACGAATGGCAAGTCCGATCAGATGATAATAGTACAGTAATTAAAAACGAACCCTTGTGGCACAGTGGTTAAACTGCTTTCCTGCAGCCGAAAAGTTATGAGTTTGATCCTAACCAGGGCTCAAGGTTGACTCAACCACTTCCATCTTTTTGAGGTCAGTAAAATGAGTCCCCAGCAGTGTTGCGGGCAAAATGTTAAGTAACTTGTGAACTGCCCAGAGCGTGCACCAAGCCCTTCTATGGGGCAGTATATATAAGTGTGAGTGCTTTGCTTCACAGTGGTTAAACAGCAGTATTGCAGTCAAAACTGCTCACATTGTGAGTTCAGTCCTCATGGGCTTCAGTTTGACTTGGCTTTCCGTTTATCTGAGTTTGGTAAAATGAGTGCCTAAGCATGTCGAGAGCAATAATGCTAATTAACTTGTGAACAACCCAGAAAGTGCATTAAGCACTGTAGAGCAGGATGTTAGAGTAACTGCTGTTGCTAATATCGGTTAGAGATGTTGTGCTCCAGCTAACATCAGTATGATGATGAAATTTGAAGCTTTTATGACAGCGTTCAGGAGAAGATGGATCACACATCAAAAATGCTTCGTTCTATGTAGCACAAGTGGAATCTCACTCTTGCTTTTGCCTGTGATTGGAACTCCGTGATGGCGAACCTTGGCGCTCCAGATGTTCTTGGACTTCAATTCCCAGAAGCCCAAGCTCCCACGAATTCACATGAATGGGTTTGCTGTGGTTCATCTGGCCAGGAGCGATGAGGGCGGCGCGGCGGGGGCCGGATGAATCGCAGCAAACCCATTCGCGGGGGTTTGGGCTTCTGGGAATTGAAGTCCAAGAACATCTGGACTAGTTGTCTTAAGGTCAGCCAGTGAGCTCCAGATTTTCACTGGTGGTAGAGCTAGGCTTTCCCCTTCCAGGGAACCTAAAATTTGAGCACCTGCCTTTTTTGGTTTGGGGAAGGATGCATATGAAAAATGCAGGCTGCAAACCACAGAAGATTACATCAGATAAAGTTTGTTAATCTGTAAAATGTCATAGGACTTCCTGCTGTTTTGGCTGTTTCGTGCACTATTCAGTTGGGGTAGAGTGGTAAGCATTGGTGATGTCTTTGGACTTAAGCTAGGTTCTGGTGGCATGTGCTGCTCTGTATGTGGAAGATGATGATGATGGAAGTGGACAGAATTGCCCCTTTCTTTTGCAGCTCCCCAATTTTTGCCCCTTGTGCTGGGATCACCTAAATAACATTGTTCCCTGGTTCTTGTGCTGCATTATTAAATGGTTTCCGCTATAGAACTGCCAGGAGTAGGAGATGTAACCTCCCCTGATCATAATAACAGAAAGAGTTGTCCTTATATGAAAATTTGGTTATGTGCAAAAATCAAAGCAGCTGCCTTCTAATTTTGCTTTATATAAGGGGTGACAGGTGGGCGTCCTGAAGTTTATGTTCAGCCTCTAACACAGTGTTTCCCAACCTTTGGCTTTTGGACTTCAATTCCCAGAAACCTTCGTCAATTCCCCAAAGCACTGATCAGCCAATGGACTGACTTAGGATTCTGGGAATTGAAGTCATAAGAACATAAGACCATAAGAACAGCCTTGCTGGAACAGGCCACAGGAGCCCATCCAGTACAGCATTCTGTCTCACACAGTGGCTCATCATTGGCTTCAGGGTATTCTTCCCAAGGAGATGCCTTCACCTGCTTAGGATTCCCTGGACATGGCATTGAGAGATACCCTGCCTATCTCTCCAACCCGGAGGTTGTCCTTAGGAAGGTATCCATAATTATAGCCATTGATACCTCAAGTCTCCCTGTGTGGCCCCACATCAGTAAACACTGCTCTAACACCAATTTGCTTATCCATGGCTTTGAAAAGGGAAGAGCTGACATCTCTTTTCCCCACAGGTGTAGGTGAGCCAGGAGGTTCTCTCTCTGTCTCCTGGCCCGAATCCCGGCTAAAATTTCAACCCACACCTTCAGAGTTACCACTTCTGGCAGAGAGACTTTTTTCACTCAGTCTTTGGTTCCAAACTGATGTGATCCTGTGCAAAATAGCAAGGTGGTTTCTTCAACACATAGCTGGAGTTTGGGGCAATTCTACTCCATGTGTTGGAGATGGAAATATGACAGATGTGTATCAGTGCTGTAATAACCAGCTTAAACCTAGCCCTTGCATTTGGGGGCTTTACTTTGTACATAAGCTGTGGAAAGCAATGCATGCTTTTGGTGCCGTTCGCTTGCAAACCGCTCCCTGGGGCTGCGGTGGTTTAGTGGTTAAGATGCTGATCTTGACGACTGGAAGATTGGCAGGTTAGTAGTTCGAACTTTGAGTGCTGCATGATGGAGTGAGCTCCTGTAGTCTGTCTCAGCTCCTGCCAAACTAGCAGTTTGAAAGCAAAAAATTGCAGGTACTGTAGATCAATAGGTATCACTTTGGTGGGAAGGTAAACAACGTTCCGTGCACTCCATGTCTAGTCATGCCTGCCATGTGTCCATGGAAATGTCTGCAGATGCAGACAGTGCTGGCTCTTTGGCTATTTGACCAGAACACCTCATATGCCTCCTGAGAAATCTGTACACGAATCAAGAAGCAACAGTTAGGACAGAACACGGAATGACAGAGTGGTTTGGAATAGGAAAAGGAGTCAGACAAGACTGCATTTTGTCGCCCTGCTTATTCAACTTACACACAGAGCACATAATGCGCAATGCAGGGATGGAGGAATCACAATATGGGATCAAAATTGCTGGGAGAAACATCAACAATCTGAGATATGCAGACGATACCACCCTAATGGCAGAAAGTGAGGAAGACCTAAAGAACCTCTTGATTGGATTGAAGGAGGAGAGTGCAAAAACTGACTTGAGACCCAACATCATGAAAACCAAGATAATGACAACAGGCCCCATCAGTCCATGGAAAATAGATGGCAGGGTTCGGCTGAGGACTTTGCTGACCATCTGGTGGAGAAAATTGATCAGATTCGTTCAGGGCTGAATCCCGGCGTGGATGGGGAGGGTCGGGGGGGCACCGGAGCACAGTCTTGCTGTACGATCTGGGATCGGTTTGATCCTGTTGTCCCTGAGGAAGTGGACAGGCTCCTTGCAGCTGTGCGTGCCACTACGTGTCCTTTGGACCCCTGTCCCACCTGGTTGGTGAAAGCCTCCAAGGTGGCGACAGGTGGCTGGGTCGGGGCGATAATAAATGCATCATTACGGGAGGGGGTGTTTCCTGCACCGCTAAAACATGCTTTGGTGCGCCCCCTCCTGAAGAAAATATCCCTTGACCCACCTGTCCTTAACAACTACGGGCTGGTTTCCAACCTGCCCTTTCTGGGTAAGGTTTTGGAGAAGGCGGTGGCGCGCCAACTGCAGAGTGTCCTGGAGGAAGTGGATTATCTAGACCCCTTTCAATCAGGATTAAGGCCCGGGTATGGTACGGAGACGGCATTGGTTGCACTGATGGATGATCTCTGGCGGGAGCGGGACGGGGGTTATCCATCCGTCCTTGCTCTTCTTGACCTCTCAGTCGACCACGGTATCCTTCTGGAACGGCTCAAAGGACTGGGTGGGATATGGGTCTTTTAAAGTGTTTTTATGTGTTTTTAGAACTTGTTGTAATGCCGCCCTGAGTCAGGTTCTGCATGAGTGGGCGCCATATATATAAATATGACTATTAAATTAAATTAAATGGAGAAGAAGTAGAAGCAGTGACAGATTTTACTTTCTTAGGATCTAAGATCACTGCAGATGGCAACTGCAGCCATGAAATAAAAAGGCGACTGATCCTGGGAAGACAAGCTATGAGAAACCTGGGGAATACTGTATAGTGAAAAGCAGAGACATCAACTTGCAAACAAAAGTCCGCATAGTCAAAGCAATTTAATAGTCATATTTATATATGCCGCCCACTCAGGCAGAACCCGACTCAGGGCGGCATTACAACAAGTTCTAAAAACACATAAAAACACTTTAAAAGACCCATATCCCACCCACTATAAAAAAGAAAAAGAAGAGAGAGTTCTTAATGGTTTCCATAAGCCAGCAGGTGGGGACCGTGTTCCCATTCGGGGGCCCCCCACACCTGCCCCACCAGCCAGGTCTTCAATCCTTTCCTGAAGGGCAGCAATGCTCTTTGAAGTCTTAGATCTGTTGGCAGGAGGTTCCAGAGAGTTGGTGCAGACACGGAGAAGGCCCTCCTTCGGGTGCTGGACAGATGTGCACCCCTAGTTGATGGCACTATTAGAGAGCCCCTCCGGTCCACTCTGGTTGGACAGGCAGACACTCTTGGGACGATGCGGTCTCTAAGGTATCCTGGCCCACTGCCATATAGGGCTTTAAAGGTCAAAACCAGCACCTTGAATTGCACCTGGAGACAAACTGGCAACCAGTGCAGCTCCCAAAGTAGCGGTGAGGCGCGGGCATATCGTCCGCATCCCATCACCACCCTGGCCGCCGCATTCTGGACCAGCTGCAGCCTCAGAATGGTCTTCAAGGGCAGCCCCATGTAGAGCGCATTACAGTAATCTAGTCGGGAAGTGACCAGAGCGTGAGTGACCATAAGCAAGGAGTCCCGGTCCAGGAGCATGTGCAACTGGCGAATCACCCAAAGTTGGGCAAAAGCCCTCCTGGCCAAAGCCACTACCTGTTCTTCTAGCAGCAGCAGCGAGTCCAGAAGAACCCCCAGGTTGCGCACCGGGTCTGTCTGGGGCAAAACAGCCCCATCCAGTACCAAAGATGGTAACTCCCTGGATAACACGGGGCCCCTTATCCATAGCCACTCTGTCTTGCTGGGATTCAGCCGAAGCCCAAGAAAGATAAAACCATTACCAATAAACCAATTACAAAAAAAACTCATCTAAAAGCAAAATTAAAACACATAAAAACCAACATCATTATCATCATTAAAAGCTACCCTAACCCTCCCTCTACCCACAGTAAAACAGGCTTATCAAAGAACGAGAGGAGGGGGGGGCTCACTCCCACAACAGGCAGGCTAAATAAGCCAACAGGCTTGAGATGTGGAGCCTAATGTGCCCCACACCTGTTGGCAGAGCCATGTTTTCAACATCTTCCTGAAGGGGAGTAGCTCCAACTGGAGGCACAATTCTGATGGAAGGAGGGTCCAGAGGGCTGGGGCAGACACGGAGAAGGCTCTCCTTCTGATCCCCATCAGAGAAGCTTCTTTTACTGATGGGACCACCAATGCGCCCCTCCTGTCTACCCTTGTTGGACAGGCTGATAACCTTGGGGTGATGCGGTCTCTTAGGTACCCAGGTCCAATGCCATGAAGGGCTTTAAAGGTCAAAACCAGCACCTTGAATTGCACCCGGAGACAAACTGGCAACCAGTGCAGCTCCCGGAGCAGTGGCAAAGCACGGGCATAATGCCCACACCCCATCACCACCCTGGCTGCCACATTCTGGACCAGCTGTAGCCTCCGAATGGTCGTCAAGGGCAGCCCCATGTAGAGCGCATTGCAATAATCCAACCTGGAGGTGACCAGAGCATGAGTGACCATGAGCAAGGCATCCCGATCCAGGAGTGTGTGCAATTGGTGAATGACTCGAAGCTGTGCAAAGGCCATGAGAAGGCCGTGATGCTGGGAAAGGTAGAAGGCAAAAGAAGAAGGGGGCGGCAGAGAATGAGTTGGCAAGAGGGTATCATAGACGCAGTGGGCACAGAGCTGGGCGGGTTGTGGAGGATGTTGGAGGACAGAGGTGCCTGGAGGGCAATGGTCCATAGGGTCGCAAAGGGTCGGAATTGACTGTGCGACTGAACAACAACAACAACAACCAAACCCTAGAGTCGGACACGACTGGCTTTTGAGCAAGGTCGACGTAAGGAGGCCTTTCTTTCTGCTTTGCCTTTTATTATTTTTCTGCATTAGGTCTTCCCAGGTGTTTGCCCTCCACGCCATTTTGAGCCTTGGTGCCTTTTGCAAGCAACTCTTCCTTTCTTTACGCTGGAATTTGTAATGCAAAGAAATCTTTCCCCCTCCTCTGGAAACGCACACTTATTAACCTTTACAAAAAAGGGGCAAAAGGAGAATTGGTTAATCAGTGTTATAATTAAAAGCGCCTGTTAGTGTAGCTAGCTCATTGTTGCTGAAAGGGGGTGCGGTGCATTCATGAGAGGGTGTGCTGCAAATGGCATCATCATCATCATACCTTGGTAGTTCAAAACTGTCCAAAAGGCAGCTCTTTCAGGATAGATGGGAGCTCCAGTCTAGTTCATCTGGAAAGTAACAGCTGCACAGGGCCAGGGATGCCCACATTGGAGTGGAAAACCACTTCTGAGCATTCTTTACCTAGGAATTCCTGGAATGGGTAGCTGCAAATCAGAATCAATTTGACAGTATCCTATTATTATTATTATTATTATTATTATTATTATTATTATTATTATTATTATTATTATTATTATTATTATTATTATTATTATTATTATTATTATTATTATTATTACAGTATTGAAGATTGTGCACCATCACTGCTATTCTGACTTCGGATGCCTAAAGCTGAACGCTGATGCTGTCATGTTGCATTCAGATCAGTCTTAACAAGTTCATCAGCCAATAAGATCTCTTTTCGACAATCTTTATGCATTGGTGCTGCCTTGAATTAACCTCTGTAAAAATCTGTAATTGTAATTTCACAAAAACTTTGTTCAAGCCACACTGTGAATATGCTTTGAGCCAAAGGGAGAACTGCACGCTGCTATTCCGAGTAGTATTTCAACACATTTATATAGGGTTTTTGTTTTTTAAATTAGGAAGAACTGCATTTCTGTCCTTTCTCGCTGCTATTGTCACAATGCTCTCCAAACAATCACATAGTTAACCAGCAGAAGCAAACAGCGATTTACAGATAGCGAAAGCCCCTCCTGCTGAAAACATTCCCCAAAATGGAAGTTCCCCCAAGGTGCTAAGATCCATAATGCGTCTGATTATCGTCAGTGTTTACTGTGTACACAGATATTATTGTCCCCTAATTCTTTGGACTGTTTAATGCACAGATTTTCATGCAGTGCAGTTCTTTGTCTATTGAGCGAGTAAAACCTTGTTTTAAAAAAGCATTTTGCATCTTCCCAAAGAGAAGATTTCATCAGTTTTCCCCACCTTCCCCAAAGTGGAAATACCAAAGTCTAAACAAGAGGAAAACAATTCCTCCTGTCAATATTGCTACCTTTACTTCCTTGTTTCCATATCTCTGCACTCGACGTTAGGCCCCCAACACAAGCAAAACTGTGTTTGCCTTTGGGATATATATATATTTATTGTGGGCTAATTCTAGTGGCAAATCGACTGGGTGCGCTGGCTGGAGAGAGAGGAAGCAATTCGGTCAGCCTCAGATTCTGACCTTTGCATAACATCTTTTCTGCATTAGCCATGGCATGTGGTTTGTACCTCTTAAGATGAGATTACCTTAAAGTCCCAGCAAAGAGTATCCTGATAACTTCCTTTCAGCATATTTGTTAAAAGCCTGTCTTTTCTCTGCTGTGCGTAGATCAATACTAGAACGCTCCTGTGAAAGGGAACAGGCGAAGCAAAAACTGCTGTGAATTAATGAGGCGGCAACCGGCAGCCCTTGATTAATACTGAATATTGATATGAATAAATGGTTCGTATCCCTGAAGCGTGAAAAAGAAAAGGACACCTGGGTCCATATATGATGAAGGAAACGATTTATACATATTTTAACAAGAATGGGGAAAAGAATGATATTTACATGTAACAAATATCAATGTGAAATGTTTGCATTGTTTGTGACTGAAGAAAGGGGTTTTGAAAGCTCACACTGAGATCAGACTCGTTAAATGTTTTGCCCTTTTTTATCCCACCTTTTTATTTTTGCCAGTCTGTTGACAAACAAACACGGTTGCTCTCTCAAAAATGTTAATCTTATTCTAGGTACTAGCCAATTACCCGGCCTTGCCCGGCTTTTTTTTTTTACCATGGGCCAGCCTTTTCCAATGGAAACCTCATGGGGTGTGTGTGGGTCACTCCTGCTTCCCTTCCTCCGTCTATCTTTGTGTCCCCTTTGCGTCCCTACCTGGGACTGTGACATTAGCCAGCTCAATTATATCACAATGCTGTCACAATTGGGTGACTTACCTGGGGCATTGACACACCTACCTTGGCCTTTGGGGAGGTACATTGGGACACACACACACAACCTCCTATCGAGTATGCTTCCCTTTGCAGATCAATTTAGGGGCATACAGCCCCCATGGGGCTTGTAAACCCCCCCCCCCCGTACCTTTCCAAAGGCTAAAGGTAGGCATGTGGCAAGTCCTGGCAACATCCGTTTAGAGGTGTGTGAGCCCATTGAGGACATACAAGACCTCACGTGTGTGTGTGTGTGTGTGTGTGTGTGTGTGTGTGTGTGTGTGTGTGTGTGTGTGTGTGTGTGTGTGTAATTATTCTAGGCGACTGAACAACAAAAATCTTATTCTAGGTAGTGATATAGCGTCATTGTTGAAAATTAAATCTTCTTTGGTGCATGTTTCTGGCACATCAGCAGACCAGCAAATGAGCCGGATTCTGTGACTCTCTACAGTGTGTTCTAGTCCTCCAGCAGCCCCCACTTGAGCATGTTGGTCTTGCATTTAGGGACCCTCAGCCCTCAAAGTGGCGCATAGGGGAGGTTGAGTTCCTCAGCCATCTCCTCCTCCTCCTCCTTTAATGTTGTTCCTCGTCCAGTGATCTTCTTCCTCCATCTTCTAATTGGGTTTTGTTCTTGCCTACCCTCAAGAATGTTTGTTCTTGCCATAAAGCTCTTCCTGGAGTTGGCAGACTTGAGAGGCTCATCTCCGTTCAGAGGATGTCGAGAGTCCTTCTCTCGGCCTCCGCTGCTACTTCTCTCCTGATCTTAGCTGGAGTGATACCCACAAGAGGGTCTGTTTTCTCAACTGGTGTAGTTTGAGGCATCCAGTTACTCTACACATGACTTCATTTACAGCGATGTCAACTGTTATGTGTTGCTGCTTCATTGACAGCAATGTCCCCCAGAAGCTGAAATTGTCCCAAGCAGCGGATGGTTGCTTAAACACCTGTTTTGTCCTTTGCCAGCCACTTGGCACAGCTGTTGCTCCTGGGGGGGGGGGGGGGTGGAGAGCGAGGGAACCACTGGCCTGGCAATGGCAATGAGCAGTGGCAATGAGATGTGACCCTCCTGTGTGTAATAATGCCCATGGCCTGAAAACGTTGAGTAGGCACACAAGACAAGGGTAGGCAAGGCCTAGAAAGGGGGGGGGGGGCTCAAGAAGAAGGGGGGGTCACTTGCTGAAAGAGACATCAGATATAACAACCTTTACGTAAATGTAAAGGTCACCTTGCTCAGAAGCCAGTCGTGTCTAACTCTAGGGGTCAGTTGTAAAGGTAACAGCATTCTGTGTGCTCCAGCATCTAGTCTTGCCTGCCACATGACCACAGACATTTCTACTGACACAAACAGCACTGGCTCTTTCGCTGTAAATGGAGATGAGCACCACCCCCTAGGGTCAGACAGGAATAGCTTTTGAGCAAAGGAGACCTTGACCTTGACCTAAGGTCGCCATAAATTGGGGACAACTTGACCATGCAACAGTAACCACAGCAATTGGAAAGCCAACTCTGCAGTAGAACAAATACTTATGTATTGTGCCTTTTAAATCTTAGATGACTTATTCCTACATGAACAGATCGATGCAGCCCATTAGGGCAGGGGTGCCCAAACGTTTCGGCCCAGGGATCAGTCATGTGGTTTTTTCCCACCGGAAGCAGAAGTAGAACGCACCCGCACATGCCCAAAACGCTGCCGTAAATGCACCTGCGGCTGTCTGACAGCCATGGATCATTTACGGCAGCGTTTTGTGCATGTGCAGGCACATTTTACTTCCGCTTCCAGGAGTAGTGAGGACGGTGTGGCCCAGATGGAATGGCAGTGTGGGCCCTGCAGGCTATAGTTTGGGCACCGCTGCATTAGGGGGAGGTTGAGAGCCTGGCCATCTGGGTCTTTGTTGGTTACAGTGCAGAGCAGATACTACAGGAGCCTGAGACCAGAGCTTCTGCTTACGTTACGGCAGCGATTCTCAATGTTTTCAGGCCGTGGGCCTGGCCACATCTCCTGGGCAGCTGATTGGGCCAGTCACATGGTTCCTCCTGGAAGCAGAAGTAGCATGTGTGCCATGCATGCGCAGAACGCATTTTGCTTCCGGGAGCAGTGAGGGTGTCAGGGGCTGGATGAATTGGGGTTGAGGTCTGGTCTGGCCCACAGGCCATCGGGCATGAATGCCTATGTTATGGGATTAGAGGTTGCTTAATATCTAAAGCTTGCACCATGAAGTGTGTTGCAACTTTCTCGATCCTGCCAGGTGAACTTCAGACTGGATCATCCTCCTGCTTTCTCAGCAACACGTATTCTCCTACCCACCCGCCCAGATTGTTATCAAGAACACACCCATGTTGGGAGAGCAGGTTCTCTGGAATTAACTTTGAGCAAAGCCACATGCTCTCTTTTCTACATACACACACACACACACATGCACAAAGCCAAGAGGCCACAACCTAAACTTAACTGCTTTGGTGCTAGCTACTCAGCACTGGAATTACCATATTTGCAGAGTTATAAGACACATCAAAATATAAGACACATTCCATTTCCCGGTGTATTTTAAGGAGAAAAAAGTGTGTTTATACGCCGGTAAGGATGGTAGATGCATCAGAGTATAAGATGCACTCCATTCCCCCCGGGTATCTTAAAGGGTGTGTGTGTGTCTTACATGCTGTCAAATACAGTACTTGGCTCCGCCAGAGGTTTTAGGGTTAGGCAAGAGTCACATTTGCCAGGCTCATGAAACAGAAATGGGTGGTGGTGGTGGTGGTGGTGGTGGTGGTGGTGGTGGTGGTGGTGGTGGTGATAGTGGTGGTATGCAGACCTCGATTGGTTTTAGTTGCCAGCCCTCGACCCAAGCTTTTTACAGGGTGGATGGAGTGGGGTGGGGAGGACGCAGAAGAACGTGTCCTGCTTCTCTCTCTCTCTCTCTCTCTGCAAGGAGCTTTATTTTGCAATAATTTTACAATAATTTGTAATTCTCACCCATGGTGCTGGTTGCACCCACTCGCTCGCTCGCTTTAGAGTAGTCTTTCCCAACCTTTGGATTTTAGACTTTAATTTCCAGAAGCCAAAGTCAACTCCTCAAAGCAATTGATCAGCCAGTGGACTCTTCTGGGAATTGAAGCCCCACCTCTAAAGCCTTTCATCATTTGGTCACTTCTTGGTATTATTAAATTAGTTCTAGATGAAAAATCTACTATGTCAACAGTTTGTTTTTTCTCATTGTACAATATCCAATTCCATAGTCTATGCCCATATTCTGTAAAAGGTAAAGGTTTCCCTTGCTCGAAAGCCAGTCGTATCCGACTCTAGTGTTCAGTGCTCATCTCTGTTTCAAAGCCAAAGAGCCAGCGCTGTCTGCTTCTGCAGAAGTTTCCGTGGTCATGTGGCAGGCATGACTAGACACCAGAACGCTGTTTACCTTCCCACCAAAGTGGTCCCTATTGATCTACTTGCGATGTCTTGCTTTCAAACTGCTAGGTTGGCAGGAGCTGGGACAAAGATGGGAGCTCATTCCGTCCTGCAGTACTCGGGTATCGGACTGCAGACCTCCCGCCTTCCAGTCAGTGTCTTAGCCACTTGAGCCACTGCAGTCCCCAATATTCTTTAGGGTATCGTAAAACTTGCCACATGTAGGGAAAATGACAAATTGTAGGTAAATGTACCTTTTTGAATGTTTTTATTGAATTTTTCAATGTAATACAATTTGTATAAATCAAATAAACTGAACATAACAGTAAATTGAAAAAAAATAAAGAGAAATAAGAGAAGAAAAAATAAAAATGGAGTACTTTGTTTTACTTAACATTGTATGTCATTATTATTATTATTTTCTTCTCTTCTTTTTCTTTATTTTTTTCAAATGTACCTTTTATGTGCAAAGTATTCATTACAAAATCTTACAAATGACTCTCTACATACTGGCCACCTCTTCCTACACACATACGAAGAAGTCTTACTCCTCACGCATGGAGAACACATTCCAGGATATCTGTTGTTACGCAGGTATGCGACTTTCGGGATACCTTGTCTATAGATTTTGTTCCCAGCACATCATTTGATAACTTTTGAGAATTGGGAACCTGGAAAAAGTAAGTGTGTGTGTGTGTGAAAAATATCTGTATTATAATAGAGACAGTGGTATTGTAAATATTAGTTGGTTTGTGTGTGAATGCAAGATTCACCTGTTAATGTTGTAAAACATTTTCCTTTCACACAGCATTCGTATTCAAGGAATAAAACCAAAGAAAGATGATCCCAGCTGTGTTCTCGATATCGGAGTAATTAATGCTGAACGGTTCATGTTGAGCCGAAGCTTTGGTCTTTGCCCTGTTCTTGGGATTCTCCCAAAGACTTTATGCAACAGATCAATTTGAAACAGCACGGCTGGAGAAAGCGAGAGATTCCATCGCCTTCACCTCTTTTGCAATTCATATATGCACCATTTCAAACGAGGGAGTCATTTAAATTAAATTAAAAGTGTGCTTTGCAAAATCAGCACAAAAAGCAATGGCACAATCATAATGCCTACCAAAGTCACGACACATTTATTTATTTGGCGTATGGCAAGTCATGACTCAGACACGGTGCAACAGATGTATGAAATGTACATGACTTGAATCTATGACTGTTAGTCGGGACTTGCTCCTTAGTTTAAATTCTTCTGCTCTTATTCAAAAAGAAAAGAAAGTCTCCCCCCCTTTTCTGTTGGAGCTAAAGTTGAATATTCATGAAGATCAATTTATAGAATATTCAGGGTCCTCCAAGTGACGTAGGAGAGGTCGAGTTCCTTAGCCATATCATCCTTTAATGTTATTCCACATTCTGGTATTGTACAGCAGCCAAACAAAGTGCTGTCCATATGCATAAAAGGTCACATAGACGGACACGCGGCTGGTGTGTGGTTTGAGCGCCACATTGGTCAAATTTCCTGTGCATAAGTAATGGCGGATAAAATATCTAGAAAACTTTAGTCCCAGAAGGCTCCGTAGTTGGGCATGATCTGCTGTCATGTACGTCTCTCCGTATTGTAGAGAGGTCTTGGCAAGAGGGGGTCCTAGAAATTGGGGGGGGGGGGGGGGAGTATGCTAGCAGTTTCCGTTTGAGTTGAAGCCCTGGTGGCACAGTGGTTAATCTGCTATACTGCAACCAAAAGGTTGCAAGTTCGATCCTGACCAGGGCTCTAGGTTGTCTCAGTCTCTTCCATCCTTCCAAGGTTGGTAAAATGAGTACCCAGCATGTTGGGAGCAAAATGCTAATTAACTTGTGAACCACCCAGAGAGGGCACTAAATGCTTATATGGGGTGGTATGTTTAACACTGCAGTGGCTCAAGTGGCTAAGACGCTGGCTGGGAGGCAGAAGGTCAGCGGTTTGATTCCCGAGTACTGCAGGACGGAATGATCTCCCGACTTTGTCCCAGCTCCTGCCAACCTAGCAGTTTGAAAGCAAGAAATTGCAAGTAGATCAATAGGGACCACTTCGGTGGGAAGGTAACAGCGTTCTGTGCGCTCCGGTGTCTAGTCATGCCTGCCAGATGACCAAGGAAATGTCTGCAGAACCAGACAATGTAAGTTCTTCGGCTTTGAAACAGAGATGAGCACTGATCTCTAGAGTCGTATATGGCTGGTTTTCGAGCAAGGGAAACCTTTACCTATGTTTAAGTGTGATTCAAGGTCAATCTCTGCGTAAATCTGTCTCCTTTTCCCTAGCAGAAAAAAACAGCACAAACCCTATTTTCACCCATAGCCTGTGGGCGTGCAGGAACCAAAAGGAAACTAGTGGCTTTTTGGTGGTCTGTGACCTCACAGTTTGCATTTGGGGGTGGGGGGGGGGAACAGGTCAGAACTTGCCAGTGCATAGGTCTCTTAAGGTCACTGGCTGGACAGTTTAGGACAGTGATGGTGAACCTTGGCACTCCAGATGTTCTTGGACTTCAATTCCCAGACGTCCAAGTAAATGCAGTAAACCCATTCGTGTGGATTTACAGGGTCTTGGGCTTCTGGGAATTGAAGTCCAAGAACTTCTGGAGTGCCAAGGTTCACCATCACAGGTTTAGGAGCAGCGTCCTGCCCAGCAGATGTAATTCATCATATAGACAGAGGCCTCATTGATCTCATTGCCTGGCCCTTTTAGCTAAAAGAAGGATTTATTATGCTAGGGTTGTGGCCAAGTAATTAAATTAAAACACGATCTTGATTAACTTGCCTTGTAGGAGGATTACCTTTCCCAGGATAGCCTCCAGGGCACAGCCTTGGTATCTCTCCCTGTTGTAACACCAAGTAGGGGGATAGGAGGATGATGATGATGATGCACATAGCCATGCCTGCTTTTCTTCCTCCCATTGCTTCTCCTAAAAACCCAACTCCCCTACAGCAGAGGTTCCCAAGCATAGATCCCCAGATGTTCTTGGCCTACAGCTCCCAGAAATCTTGGCCTGTACAGCCAATGGTGAAGGCTTCTGGGAGTTCTAGTCAAAAAACATCTGGGGACCCAAGATTGGGAACAAATCTAAGCATTTCCCCCCATTTAAACAGGTGGGTTAGTGGTTAAGACACTGAGCTTGGTGACTGGCAGGTCAGCAGTTTGAGACCCAAGTTCTGCATGACGGAGTGAGTTTCTGTCTCTGTCCCAGCTCCTGCCAACTTTGCAAGAAATTGCAAGTAGATAAATAGGTACCACATGGCTGGGAAGGTAACAGCGTCCCATGCACCCCAGTGTCTAGTCATGCCTGCCACATGTCCATGGAAACATCTGCAGGCTCAGACAGTGCTGGCTCTTTGGCTGTAAACTGAGATGAGCACTGAACCCTAGAGTTGGATACGACTGGGCGCGGTGTTTACCTGTAACCTCTCCTTGGGCTGCATCTGAGCAGGAAAGTGTCAGAGGCATCAAGGCAGGCAACCTGTTGAGGAGCTGCTTTTGCTCAGCGCTCAGAGAGGGCGGCTGCCGGCCAGAGTCAGGAGGAAGAGCCAGAGAGCCTCTTTTCCCCGGGCTCCGGTGGGTCGGCCAGTCACTCACGGAGGCCACTTCTTCCTGTTCTTCATTCCCTCGGGGCCGGGCCAGCCGCTTCTTCCAAGCCCAGAAGAAAGGCCGAGATAATGAGATTTAATTGATCCGTCAAAGATCCACCTTCGTTTAATGAAATCTCATTAGTTCCTATTAAAGCACTTTGGAGGTTCTGCCTTTGGACATGGCCATGTAGTAGCCATGCTGGAAACACTCAGAGAGTGAGAGACACAGAAAGAGCCTCCTCGAAGGCAAGTGGCATTTTTCAACCACAACCAGGCGTACCCAACCCTGGTAACGTCCACCTTGTGCTGCCATGCCAGCTAATCCTTCTCACACTAGGCCGGGCGAAAGAAACTGCAGAAACAGAAAGTTAGCATATGTTCTCATCCTCTTGTGTGTGATGCGTTCCCATTTCAGAGATGCACTGGAGGTGGGTCAGACGTTTGTGAGCATGGGTGGGTGTATTGCATTTCTGTGCCACTTTTCTCCCAGCGGTGGAACTCATTATTATTATTATTATTATTATTATTATTATTATTATTATTATTATTATTATTATTATTATTATTATTATTATTATTATTATTATTATTATTATTATTAAAGTATCAACATGCTCATTTACCGGTCTGCCGACTACTACCAGAAACAAGCAGCCACGAAGACTTAATTTTGGCCAATGACGAAGCCAAGAAAGTGGCTTCATTTGGGCAATACAAATTTTGATCTGGACACAAAAGAAGAAGATTAAAAATAAGCGATGCATAAATAAGATAATCTCTACTTGCTCTCTCTGCCTGTGGGACATATAAACAGTCTCCAGTGTCATAGGTTTGCTCAACCTTGGGCCCCCAGATGATGTTCTTGGACTTCCATTTCCAGGTGTACTGACTTGGGCTCCTGGTAATTGAAGTCCAAGAACTCCTGGGGGCCCAAGGTTGTGAAACATTGCGTTCTATATATTTCAATTGCCATGCGTGCCCCTTCGCACCTCCAAAAGGATAAATCTATCTTGTTCTAGCTTTTCTCCTTTCCCTAATGCAGGGGTTGCCAATCTTTTTAAGTTGGGGGCTGGGTCATGCTCCCTTGGACAGTTGAGGGTGCTAGGCTGGTGCCTCCCTGCCATTTATGGCTGCCATAAACGTGTCCGCAGCTAATGAGTCCGTGGCGGGTTCCGGCGGCAGTGGCAGCTGGAGCGAGGTCGTGGGCCGGATGGATTGGTGCCATGGGCCAGATATAGCCTGCATACCTGTCAAGTATCCTGTATTGGCTGGGATTTTCCGTTTTTCTCCACTCGTTTCTCCCCTTTCCCACCGCCGTCCCATATTTGAATGACGGGGAAAGGGCTTACTGCGCATGTACAGCCACTGTGTGCATGCACAAACGGGTTACTGAGCATGCACCAACACAGTGTGCATGCGCAAACGGGTTACTGCACATGTACGGACACGGTGCGCATGCGCAAATGGGTAACTGTACATGCGTGTCCACACATGTGCAGTAATTTTCCATATTTTGTGGAGCCGCGCTTGATGGGTATGATGGCCCATGGGGTGTCAAGGAAGGTCCTGCACCATTTCCATATTGTTTTACAACAATTTTCTTTAATTCTCACTGGCACATCTTTCATAGTTCTTTATGTCCGTGTTTTAACCCACTCCTCCTCTTCAACCTTACCTTCTAAATCCATCTCCCAATTGTTTCATAAATGTTGTTCTCCCTTAGATTTTGTCAGTATTTTATTATACATTTTACTTGCTCATCCTTTTATTGGTTTGTTTTAAATTCTGTTCCATCTCGACTATCAATTCTTCAGATGTTGTTAAATGTCTACAATTGCCACTTGGTTTTTTTACTCAGGTCCTAGTCCATGTTTCTAGCTGTAAGATGGTTTACCTTCCTCAAATATTCCTCTTATGTGATCCCTTGTGGCGCAGGGGTTAAACAGCTATGCTGCAGCCAAAAGGTTGTGAGTTCAATCCTGATGGGACACAAGGTGGACTCAGCCTTTCCCATCCTTCCGAGATCAGTAAAATTGTTACCTAAAAGCTACAAGCATTCAAGCCAAGAAGTGGGAAATTATTTTGTTTTAATATTTAAAGAACCGTTTCACAGGCAGAAGAAGCTAAAACTAGGTTTCCCTTGCTTGAAAGCCGGTCGTATCCGACTCTAGTGTTCAGTGCTCATCTCTGCTTCAAAGCCGAAGAGCCAGCGCTGTCTGCTTCTGCAGACGTTTCTGTGGTCATGTGGCAGGCATGACTAGACACCGGAGAGCACAGAGCGCTGTTACCTTCCCACTGAAGTGGTCCCTATTTATCTACTTGCAATGGCAATGTCTTGCTTTCAGCAGATGGAAAAAGCCAGGAATCAGGTGAGAACTGAATTCAGAGTTCAGTTTTTATAATGATTCATTGCAAACTAACTACTGCAGATTATTACAGATGAATGTTCCAGTTTAGGAAGACAAAAGGGAAGATCATGGCCTATTCAAAGAAGATGAGCACACAGGTATAAAGATCAGTATAGCAGATCTGTTTCTTCAGGTACAAAACAATACAGTAACACAACTCTCTCTCTCTCTTAATTATGCATTCCAGCCTTCACAATGAAAGGCAAATCATATCAGCGATTGCAAAGATGAGCAAAAAACATCCATGGCCAATCAGGTTGTGGGTACATCATAGATGGCCTCTTGGCTCCTTGCAAACACATTGTTGTGTAAACTGGCATTTTAATTTAATTTAATAGTCATATTTATATATGCCGCCCACTCAGGCAGAACCCGACTCAGGGCGGCATTACAACAAGTTCTAAAAACACATAAAAACACTTTAAAAGACCCATATCCCACCCACTATAAAAAAGAAAAAGAAGAGAGAGTTCTTAATGGTTTGCATAAGGCAGCATGCGGGGACCGTGTTCCCATTCGGGCCCCACACCTGCCCCACCAGCCAGGTCTTCAATCCTTTCCTGAAGTGCAGCAATGCTCTTTGAAGTCTTAGATCTGTTGGCAGGAGGTTCCAGAGGGTTGGTGCGGACACGGAGAAGGCCCTCCTTCGGGTGCTGGAGAGATGTGCTCCCCTAGTTGATGGCACTATTAGAGAGCCTCTCCGGTCCGCTCTGGTTGGACGGGCAGACACTCTTGGGACGATGCGGTATCTAAGGTATCCTGGTCCACTGCCATATAGGGCTTTAAAGGTCAAAACCAGCACCTTGAATTGCACCCGGAGACAAACTGGTAACCAGTGCAGCTCCCGAAGTAGCGGTGAGGCATGGGCATATCGCTCACATCCCATCACCACCCGGGCTGCCGCATTCTGGACCAGCTGCAGCCTCTGAATGGTCGTCAAGGGCAGCCCCATGTACATAAGAACAGCCTTGCTGGAAGAGGCCACAGGAGCCCATGATCCAGTCCAGCATTCTGTCTCACACAGTGGCTCACCATTTCCTTCAGGGTATTCCCAAGCAGATGCCTTCACCTGCTTAGGATTCCCTGGAAATGGCATTTATTGAGAGATATCCTGCCTATCTCTCCAACCCGGAGGTTGTCCTTAGGTAGCCATAATTATAGCCATTGATACTCTTGTCCTCCATGAACTTGTCTAATCCTTTCTTAAAGCTGTCAAGACTGACAGCTGTCACCACTTCTTCTGGCAGGGAGTTACATAGACCAGTAATCCTCTGGGTGAAAAAGTACTTTCTCGTGTTTGTTTGAGAACTAGTACCCAAAAGTTTCATGGAGTGTCCCCTAGTTCTAGTGTTGTGCGATAGGGAAAACAGTTTTTCCTTATCTACTTTGTCCACACCGTGCATGATTTTATAAACTTCAATCAGGTCACCTCTTAGACGTCGTCGTTCAAGAGTGAAGAGGCCCAACCGTTGCAGCCTCAGATGGTAAGGAAGGTGTTCCAGTCCCCTAATCCTTCTGGTTGCCCTCCTCTGCACTTTTTCCAGCTCCATAATATCCTTCTGGAGGTATGGCGACCAGAACTGTACACAGTATTCCAGATGTGGCCTCACCATAGATTTATAAAGAGGCAAAATGACACTTGCTGACTTATTTTCTATACCCTTCCTAATGATCCCTAGCATTGAGTTTGCTTTTTTCACTGCTGAGGCACACTGGGTTGACACCTTCATTGAGCTCTTGCCCACCAGGACACCAAGGTCCCTTTCCTGGTTTGTCGCAGAGAGTTCAGACCCCATCAGTTTATAAATGTAATTGGGGTTCTTTGCCCCAACATGCATCACTCTGCACTTACTAATGTTGAAACTCATTTGCCACTGTTTTGCCCACTCCCCCAGTGTCAAGAGATCCCTCTGGAGCTCCTCACAATCTCTCACAGTTTTCACTACCCTGTATAATTTAGTGTCGTCAGCAAATTTGGCTACCTTGGTTTTTACTCCTACCTCTAGATCATTTATGAAGAGGTTGAAAAGCAGGGGTCCCAGTACTGAACCCTGGGGGACCCCACTCTTTACTTCCCTCCACTTGGAGAAGTGTCCATTGAGTGCTACCCTCTGTTTCCTGTCCCTTAGCCAGTTGCTGATCCAGGACAAGACCTGTCCCTTTATTCCATGACTGGTAAGTTTATTCAAGAGCCTTTGGTGTGGGACCTTGTCAAAAGCC
Organism: Bradypodion ventrale; assembly: GCA_035047345.1. Taxonomy (NCBI): domain Eukaryota; kingdom Metazoa; phylum Chordata; class Lepidosauria; order Squamata; family Chamaeleonidae; genus Bradypodion; species Bradypodion ventrale. The sequence continues at coordinate 1,341,772 of JAWDJE010000001.1, read as the reverse complement.
TTCTGAAAGTCCAGATAAACAATGTCAACTGGATCCCCCTTATCCACATGCTTGTTGACACTCTCAAAAAATTCCAACAGATTAGTGAGGCATGATTTGCCCTTGCAAAAGCCATGTTGGCTCTCCTTTAGCAGCGCCTTCTCTTCTATGTGCCTATTAATTCTATCTTTTATGATGGTTTCCATCACTTTACTTGGGACACATGTCAAACTGACAGGCCGGTAATTTCCTGGATAACCCCTGGATCCTTTTTTGAAAATTGGTGTTACATTCGCTACCTTCCAGTCATCAGGCACAAAGCCTGATTTGAGGGAAAGATTATATATTTTGGCTAGGAGATCAGCAATTTCATCTTTAAGTTCCGTGAGAACTCGTGGATGGATGCCATCTGGTCCTGGTGATTTGTTAGTGTTTAGCTTAACAAGACATGCAAGGACCTCCTCCCTGGTTATTTCTATCTTGCTTAATTCTTCAGTTTCCCTCCCTACGAAGATAGGCTCTGTTTTGGGCATGTGGTCTCTGTCTTCTTCAGTGAATACTGAAGCAAAGAATTCATTGAGTCTCTCTGTTTCCTCTTTAATAACCCCTTGCCTTCCATTGTCATCTAATGGTCCAATGGCCTTCAGAGTTGGGTTCTTACTTCTAATGTACTTAAAGAAGTCTTTGTTATTTCTCTGAGTATTTTTAGCTATACGCTCCTCAAAGTCTTGCTTTGCTTTCCTGATTGTTGCCTTGCATTTGTTCTGCGCATTACAGTAATCTAGTCGGGAAGTGACCAGAGCGTGGGTGACCATAAGCAAGGAGCCCCGGTCCAGGAGCGTGCGCAACTGGCGAATCACCCAAAGTTGGGCAAAAGCCCTCCTGGCCACAGCCGCTACCTGTTCTTCTAGCAGCAGCCGCGAGTCCAGAAGGACCCCCAAGTTGCGCACTGGGTCTGTCTGGGGCAAAACAGCCCCATCCAGTACCAAAGATGGTAACTCCCGGTATAACACGGGGCCCCTTATCCACAGCCACTCTGTCTTGCTGGGATTCAGTTGTAGCCCATTAGACCCCATCCAGACCCCAATGGCCTCCAGGCATCTGGATAGGATTTCAACAGCATCACTGGGGTCCCCATGGGCCGAGATGTACAACTGAGTGTCATCCGCGTACTGATGGTACCGCACCCCGTGGGAACGAATGATCTCACCCAGTGGCTTCATGTAGATGTTAAATAGGAGAGGAGAGAGCACCAAGCCCTGAGGCACCCCATACTTGAGCAGCCTAGGGCTGGATCTCTCACTCTCTAACCACACCAACTGGGTACGGCCGTCCAGAAAAGAGGAAAACCAGGACAACACGGTGCCCTGGATCCCCAGTCCTTTGAGCCGTTCCAGAAGGATACCGTGGTCGACGGTATCAAAGGCCGCTGAGAGGTCAAGAAGAGCAAGGACGGATGGATAACCCCCATCCCGCTCCCGCCAGAGATCATCCATCAGTGCGACCAATGCCGTCTCCATACCATACCCGGGCCTGAATCCTGATTGAAAGGGGTCTAGATAATCCGCTTCCTCCAGGACACTGCAGCTGACGCGCCACCGCCTTCTCCTTAACCTTACCCAGAAAGGGCAGGTTGGAAACCGGCCTGTAGTTGTTAAGGACAGCTGGGTCAAGGGATATTTTCTTCAGGAGGGGGCGCACCAAAGCATGTTTTAGTGGTGCAGGAAACACCCCCTCCCGTAATGATGCATTTATTATTGCCCCGACCCAGCCACCTGTCACCACCTTGGAGGCTTTCACCAATCAGGTGGGACAGGGGTCCAAAGGACACATAGTGGCATGCACAGCTGCAAGGAGCCTGTCCACTTCCTCAGGGACAACAAGATCAAACCGATCCCAGATCGTACAGCAAGACTGTGCTCCGGTGCCCCCCCGACCCTCCCCATCCACGCCGGGATTCAGTCCTGAACGAATCCGATCGATTTTCTCCACCAGATGGTCAGCAAAGTCCTCAGCGGAACCCTGCCAACCGGGCACCAATCCCCCCCTACCGAGGAGGGACCTGGTTACCTGAAACAGGGCGGCTTGGCGGTTATCAGCGGAGGCAATAAGGGTGGCGAAGTATTGCCGCCTCACCACCCCCATCGCCACTAGATAGGCCCTAATAGCAGCTCTAGCTAGTGTCCAATCGGAGTCATCCTGGGTCTTCACCCAGCGGCGCTCTAGGCGTCTCTTTGCCCGTTTGAGTTCCCGCAGTTCATCCGTGAACCACAGGGATGACCTAACCCCACGGGCGCGGAGAGGCTGCAGTGGCGCGATTTCATCCAAGGCTGCTGTTGCCGTCCTGTTCCACAGGTCGACAAGTGCCTCGGGTGAATCGTGTAGCCAATCCAGAGGAACATCCCCCAGTTCCCTCTGGAATCCATCTGGATCCATTAGTCGCCGAGGGCGGGCCATTTTAATAGGCCCTGCCTCCCTACGATGAAGCGTCGCCCCCAGAAAGTCAAGAGTCACCAGAGAGTGATCTGACCATGGCACAATTATAATTTCCCATTTAACTGTTCCTTGGAATGCGAAGATATAAAATCCAATATTAGTATCATAATCAGACACAAACGGGAATAATTCCATAGGAGTGACCTGTACATTCCTATTTTAAAGGAAACTAGCAAGGGTTGCCCGGCGTTGCCGGGCTTTTCCACCCGTGTGTTTTAATAAAAAATGAGCCAATTTTATTTTTGCAATAGTTTTACATTGTGTTGGAAGGTTAAATTGTGTTATTTTTTTTAAAAAAAAATTTGCTTTGTCTGTAATTTTAATTTTTTAAATGTTTATTTATGTAAAATTTGTTTGGCTTGGCTGTTATTAACTGTGATCTGCTTTTTTTGGTTTTTTTGAGTATTAATAAAAGAAGAAAGTATGATATAATTTTTTAAAATTGTTTTATGTAAGCGAATAATGTTTTAGTTTTTTGAATTTTTTTAATTAGTTGTACCGTAGGTAATAATTTTAATAATGTAAAAGTAAATGTTTTTTACATTCAATGTTTTTAAAATGTGTTTAGATGTTTTGAGTTTAAATTTGAGTTATAACTCAGCACAGGATTTTTTAAAGTTTCTATTGTATTTTAGTGACATATATTTGTGATTTGTGTGAAAGTGTGTTTAGTGTAATTTTTTTACTTGTTTTTATTGGTGTGACCTTTTGTGTAAAATTGTGAATTTGTGTTTTGTTTGGGGCTGTTGTGTGTTTTTGAATTGTTTTTACTATTGTGGCCAGCAGGTGGTGCTGGTAGGGGTTATTGTATTTTGACTTTTTTTTCTCTCCTGGCCTCTGGGTGGAGCTTCTTCTGGTAAGTAGGGTCTTTCTTTATTCATTTCTTTTCCAGTCCTGGTGGAGGTAGCACCTGTTTTGGTAAGTTTGCTTGTTTTCTTTCTTTTGTGTGTGTGTGTGTGGGCCGGGGGGGGGGGGGGGAGAGGGGGTTGTAATTTGTATTTTTTGTCTGTTTGTTTTGTTTTTGATTGTGTCTTTGGTTACTTCGTATTGTTTTTGGTGTTTTTGTTTTTGTGTATTTTTGGATGTGTTTGAGTGTTTTTAGTAATTTTTTAAAAATTATTTATTTGGTGGTGGGGAAGGTACGTGGTCATTGGGGGTTAGGAAGGGTGGGCTAGGTGGTGGGGAGGGGGGCATGGTCGTTGGGGGTTAGGAAGGGTGGGCTAGGTGGTTGGGAGGTGGGCATGGTCGTTGGGGGTTAGGAAGGGTGGGTAGGTGGTGGGGAGGGGGGCATGGTCGTTGGGGGTTAGGAAGTGTGGGCTAGGTGGTAGGGAGGGGGGCTTTATTGTTTTATGGTGCTTTGTTTGTGTGGAGTCGTGAAAGTAGATCGGGGTTTCCCCTTTAATATCAGTGGGTGGGGCTTGCGACCTCCCTCTCCGTTGGCTCCCCTGGGGTTGGGAGATTTGTGGGGACAAAAGAGGTATGTCCCCCCAACTCTTCTGGACCCAGTAGACCAGGCACAGTGGATCAATTCCCTCCCCCCCTCCTTAAAACAACTCCGTTTTTAAAGAGAAGAAAAGACGGAGTTGTTTTAAGGAGGGGGTGGGAATCGATCCCCTCTCCCTGGTGTCCTGAGTCCAGAAGGGTTTGGGAAACATACCTCTTTTGTTCCCACAAACCTCCCAACCGTAGGGTAGCCAGCGGAGAGGGGTATCGCAACCCCCACCCCCTGATATTAAAGGGGAAACTCCAGTCGGGACCTTCAGGCGCCGTGGGTGTGGGAAAGAAAGCCGGCTGGTGTGTGTTTGGCTGTGACGCGGTGAGTTGTTTTTCTTTTTAATTTTTCGGGCGCCGTTTTCCTCAGCGTTCTGCGCGCTCATGGCGCGCAGGACGCTGGGGCTTGTAGTAATGGGTTGGTGCTTTGTGTTTGTGCTGCGTTTTTTTAAAATGCTTTTCTTTTGATTGGCTGCGGCGCGTTTCCGAACGCTGCGCCGTGCGAGAGCCTCTCAGCCTGATTGGCTCTGGCGCGGCGCGGCGCAAGGAATGTTGGGAAGTGAAGTTGTTTCCCTTTCTTCGCGTTTGTGGGGCTGTTGCCCCACTGCCGGTTTTCTCAATCCTTCGTTGACCTGCGTACCCAGATCGGCCGTGTGCACGAAGGGTGAGTGCAGGCAAGTAGGGCGAGGCATAGCAACCTATAGCCAGTTCCAACGGTTAACCCTTGGATTTATAGGTTAAGATCACCTTCAATATTGACCGAGAGCTGAGCTTCAAGTTAAACAATGGCTTTGGCCAGCAGGAGAGAGAAGCATTTAATTAATTTCCCCAGGTGAGATGAACGCATTAACATATGTCAAAGGTGATCAGCCACCTGGTATAATGCCATTCATTTCCAGGCCCCATTTGTGTGTATTGTGCAATGCTTAAGTTTACAAATGTGTAGACCATTGAAGAAGACCCAATTGTCAATGAAGGGATTGTGTGTGTGTGTGTGTGTGTGTGTACAAGAGAAATCATCATTGATGTTAAACTAAAACATGGCCAGGAAATGGGTGTTAGGCATACCTGTCAACCTTCCCGGATTGGCCAGGATTTCCTGTTTTTCGGCGCCGATTTTCGCCATTTCCCGCCCGGAGCTGCCAAAACCCTGGAATTTGGCAGCGGGGGGAAAGGCGTTACTGCGCATCCCTTCTGCACAGCTCACTTCTACACATGCGTAGAACCTTTTTAATCCGGGGGCCACGTCACGCTCCCTCAAACAGCTTTGGGGGCCAGATGGCCATTTTGCCCTACCTCCTTCTGGTGTGGTGGAGGCAGTGGGGGGCCACATGAAATGGTTCTGTGGGCCACATTTGGCCCACAGACCATAGATTAGGAATCCCTGGCTTAGTTCCTCAAAGTCTCCCTGTTCTGTGCCCGCTTATCACCTTCTGCTTTGCCTTCGCCTGGAGGTAGTTCTGTGGATACTCACCACCCTGCCTCCCTTTGATCACCCAAAGCACATGAACGGCTTGGGGGTTTCCACAGAGCGGGTTGTCTTGCCGTGGGGGGGGGGGGGGGGGGGGGAGACACCTTATGTTGCCAGAGTGGAGAGTTTGGAAAAGGTGCTGGTGGTTAAAGTACAAAGACAGCAAAGAAGGAAAACCGTTTGCCTTGGCTGATGAATAATAAATTTTTAATCCAATAAATCAACTTTATGTTAACAGATCCTAATTCCTTTCGATATAGGAATTTTCAATTCTTCAGGGATCTAAGTCAAAACAAATTGATAATATCTCTGTCAAAAACTTATATACATTATATACAGTATATACAATATGTGCATTATTTACATAGTCTTGGATGCATCTCTACCGCTGTGACATAATGCAAAGTTACTTGAACAATAATTAGTAAATCAATTACCTGTGTATCCCAGTAAATAGTAAGATTTTGAAGCAATAATAATATATTGTAGCGCGACCCAGACCTCTATCGTGAGTTCATTCAGTGACGATGGACGTTAAGCTAATGGTGAGCTATGCTTGTATTTAAAGGAATACTGAACCACACAGCTGAGCTACGAACAGAGATTATAAGAAATATGTGTAATCAATTTCCATGTTGAGGCCCGAAGGGTATAGGGTATTAAAGCAATGTATAAAAAACACTCTTTGTCTTAAAAAGATGTCATTATCTTTGCGGGGAAACGAGTCTTGTTTATGGCTTTCCAACACCACAAACTTAAAATCATGATCTTTATGATTTTTCTCCAAAAAATGGCTAACGAGAGGGGCAGAAATGTTCCCAGGCCGGATCTTCGATCTATGTTCCCCCACCCTAGTTTTCATTTGGCGAGAAGTGACCCCCACATATCCTAAGCCGCATGTACATACGAGAAGGTAGACTCACCCAAAACTTTTACAGTTAGAGAATTGTTTTAAAGTCAAAGTGAACTCACTGCTAGAGATAGTAACTGTTTTAGTTTGCCATGCTAAAGAGCAATGGGTGCAGTTACCACATCTGAAATGCCCTGTAATGGTCGGGCGTCTAGGTTGAATGCGGGATTCATGATCGGATCTACTCACAATCTGTTTAATGGATCTAGATTTCCTGAGCCCTATCAGGGGTTAGGCAGCGCAACCAGGTAAGTGGCTAACGATATGCCAGTGCTTCTTAATAATAGATTGTATTTTACTCACCAACGGTGAGTACTGAAAAGAGCAAAAGATTTTCTCAATCAGTTTTTGATATGCCAGTGCTTCTTAATAATAGATTGTACTTTACTCACCAACGGTGAGTGCCTAACGAGAAAATCTTTTGCTCTTTTCAGTACTCACCATTGGTGGAATGGGCCATAGGTTGAGAACCCCTGATCTAATAGATGCAAAAGGAGAGAAGCCTAAGCCTGCAAAGGTGGCCCAATTGCAGTAGAGGCTGGAGAGGGAAGAGATTCCCGGGGATATTTCTCTCTCGTGAAGTGGGCTTCTTGGAAGATGTGTTTGGACCTTTTCTCTCTTAAAACCTCTCTCCTGTCTTGGCTTCCTTCACAGTACAGCGCGGTCGACAACAACCCGCTCTCCCTGTACGTGATGCATCCGTTCTGGAACACTGTGGTCAAGGTGAGTGTCTTTGCGCCTGAGCTCCCGATGATGTCCTGGGTTGAGCACTCTGTTGTGTTTGACGTGGTGGACCTCTTAACACTCCTGTCCCCATGGAAGGGTCCTGCCTTAGGTAGTGCTTCACCACGGGTGTGTGACTCACCCCCAGCAGCTTCTTGCCTATGAAAGAGATGTATCATTTCCAGAGGCTTCAAGGTCTGCCTTCTTCATGCGCAACTAGCCAGCAGCAAGCAAGAAATGGCTGCCTTGCCTGAGAATTAGTTCATGCTAACTAAGGTGTGTTTTCTGCACGTGTTTTTTTTACTGCTTCCCCATAGATTTTCCCTACGTGGCTGGCCCCAAATTTGATAACGTTTTCTGGCTTCCTGCTGCTTGTCTTCAACTTCTTCCTCATGGCATACTTTGATCCCGACTTTTATGCCTCTGGTAAGAGCTTTATTTTTTAAGGGCACACCAGTTTATCAGAATTAGTGCCATGAAAATTGTAAGGTGTTTACTCATAGCACTGCCTCGGTTTCTTTTTGTTTCTCCTGTGCTGCTCTCTTAAAACCCACTTCCAGATCCCAAGAACAGATGTTAGAGAAAGGAGCACCCCCTTGCTATTAAGAGGGGCCCAAACAATTGTGTCTTTGCTGTAGGGCTGTATTGACTTTTAGGAAGAGGACATGTTGGGTGGAAGGGACTGTGATGGCTTAGTGGTTAAGATGCTGTGCTTGATGAGTGGAAGGTCGGCAGGCCCACAGTATTGCATGATGGAGTGAGCTTTCATGTGTGTCCCTGTTCCTGCCAACCTGCCAGCTTGAAAGCAAGAAATTGAGTAGATAAATAGGTACCACTTTGGTAGGAAAGGTAACAGCATTCCATGCTTCTAGTCATGCCTGCCACACGTCCATGGAAATGTCTGCAGACAGAGATGATCACTGAACAACCCTCGAGTCGGATACAGCTGGCTTTTGACCAAGTGACCTTATCCTTTGCTTTCACCTGTGTTGGGTGGGTGCACACACCCTCCCTTAGGTCCGTTCTGCCACACACACACACACACACACATTTTCTTTCCCATGACCCAGACTAAATCCAGTCGGTGGGGCTCAGACCGGACTCTGTGGACATTTAACCCCTTTGCAAAGGCCAGCCTCCTCCTTGGCTTCAAATGGGTCCACTTGGCTTGGGGAAGAGGATGTATTAACCTCAACCTAAACGGTTTCTCTTTTCACAGCTCCGGATCGTGAGCATGTTCCGAATGGAATCTGGGTCGTGGTGGGCCTTCTCAATTTCATGGCTTACACATTAGGTAAGAGAGGCGGGTTCTTGTGCGTAACTGGCAATGTGCACCGTTAAGAGGGTTGCTGTCATGTGGACCAGAGGCAGGGCTGCCAGCCCACATGAGCCAGAGGTGATGGGCGCAAGAGCCCTTTTGCAAGCACCATGCCTGCAGGAGACTGCAGTCGCTAAGCGGGGCTTTCTTTCGCCTGCATGTGAGCATCAGGAAATGTCTTGAAACCTGGCTGGCAGGGCAGGTGTGCAGAGGTGACGGGGAAGTGGCCCCTGCCCGTTGGCTCTTCCAAAATGAATCATCCCTCTCTTACCTATGGGTGGGTGGGCTTCTTTAATGGGTTGGTCTTTCGAATGATTTAATGGATGTTTTATGGCTTTTACGTCTGTTGTGAGCAGCCAGGAGTCGCTCCAGGGTGAGGGGGCAGCATACAAATTCCAATAAAAAAATAAATAATATCAGACTCAAAAGGGGGAAAATGTTCCAGAGAATGGCAAGCTGAAATCCTGCAGCCATTTACTGTCGAGTGATGCCTGTTCTTCTGGAAAAATCTGTCTCTTTTTGTAGACTTGTCATTTAAAAAGTGGTTTTGTTAAATAACAAATAGCAATTACACTTACCGTACTTGCTGGCATATAAAATGCACTCCCCCCCTTAAAATTCACTTGAAAACAGGTTGCGCCTTATATGCCGGTAATCAAAACTAGCAGCGGCTGGAGTCGGGTGGGCAGCTTCAAAGGAGCCCTCTCCCCCCCCCCCCACTCCCATTCCCCCCTCCCTGGTTGCTGGGGGTGGGTGGGAAATGGGCTTTAAAGGAGCCCTGTTTCCACCCCATTTCCCCTGCCCCAGCTGCTGCGGCCAGTGGCTGTGGGATGGGGGAGAAGCCCGTTTTTTGGGAAGTGAAAAGATGGGCTCCTTTAAAGCCTGTTTTCCCCTGGCTGCTGGGGGGTCTGGGGGGAAATAGATTGCAAAGGAGCCCTCTTTCCACCCCCCATAAATGGGCTTCTCCCACAGCCACTGGCCTCCAGCAGCGGGGCCAGGGGAAATGGGGTGGAAAGAGGGTTCCTTTAAAGCCCATTCCCCCCACAGCTGCTGCCTGCCCTCCCCAGCTCCTGGAGTTAATTTTGAAAATTCATGAAAAACATGTAGAAAATTATTTTTTCCCCTTTAAAACAGGGGTGCCCAAGCTTTTTGGGCCATGGGCCAGTCACGTGCTTCAGGGGGCTGGTCACTATGGTCCAGGGGCTGGATCCGGCCCCAATGCCAATGTGAGGTTTGCTTTGTGGGGATGACAGAGGAAAAGTTTTTCAGAGCGGAAGTCGTGTTCATCTGTTTCAGCAGCAGTAAGAACAGAGCAGAAGTCTTGGTGGCAGCCTTGCAGCTGAAAAGCGTGTTTCATTTGGGCTATTCATGGGTAAAAACTCCTGTATTTGAAGGTAGTACCTGAAATATATATATATATTTTATAACCTTAAAGGTGCCACCGTACTTTTGTCTTCCTGTGCCTGTTGTCCGTGTAGACCAGTGGTTCCCAACGTGGGGTCCGTGCCCTTCAGAGGGGCTTCAATTCCCAGAAGCCTCAGTCAGTCCATTGGCTGATCCATGCTTTGGGGAATTGACTTAGGCTTCTGGGAATTGAAGTCCAAAAACCAAAGGTTGGGAGACACTGGTGTAGAAGAAAGGTTAATTTACAGCCTCCTAACTCTTCCCCCCCCCCCCCCCATTTGCTCGGTCTAAAAGCAAAATTATTCTAGAGGGAATGCCGGTCTCATCTCTCCAACTAGTTGAGCTGTTTGCTTTCCTAATAGTTTCCTATTCCCCAAGCATCCGGTCCAGGCAATCCATATGGCTTCTGCGCCAGGTTGTCTGCACTGGGTTTTCACCTGCCCTTCTTTCTCCCTGCCCCAATTCCAGACGGCGTGGATGGGAAGCAGGCTCGCCGCACCCAGTCCAGCACACCGCTGGGGGAGCTCTTTGACCACGGCCTGGACAGCTGGGCCTGCATGTTCTTTGTGGTGACAGTGTACTCCACCTTCGGCCGGGGCCCCAACGGCGTCAGTGTCTTCGTCCTCTACCTCCTCCTGTGGGTGGTCCTGTTCTCCTTCATCCTCTCTCACTGGGAGAAGTACAACACGGGGATTCTCTTTCTGCCCTGGGGGTACGACATCAGCCAGGTGGTAAGTGGAACACACACACACTTTGGATTTAGCTATAGCAGTGGTGTCGAACCTTGGCACCTCAGATGTTCTTGGACTTCAATTTCCAGAAGCCCAAGCCCCCGTGAATCCACACAAAGGGGTTTACTGTGATTCATCCGGCCCGCGCCACCCTCTTCGCTCCCGGAAGCGGAAGTAAAACGCACCCGTACAGATGAAGGGTTCACCCGGAAGAGTCTTAACCATCCGGGTGCATTTTACTTCCACTTCCGGGAGCGACGAGGGTGGTGTGGGCCGGATGAATCACAGTAAATCCATTTGTATGGATTCACAGGGGCTTCTGGGAATTGAAGTCCATGAACATCTGGAGTGCCAAGGTTTGCCATCGCAGAGCTATAGCAATTAAACTTATACACGTACACCAGAACTGTTGTTCTTCTTCTTCGTGGTCCCCTGTGAATCCACACAAATGAGTTTACTGCGCATACGAATCCCCATTTGCAAAGGGGGTCAAACAAGGTGATCCAGCATCATCTAAGCTGTTCTCTGCTTGACTCAAAATGGTGATGCCTGGGGTGAGTGAGCTCCCGTCATCTTTCTCAGCTCCTGCCAACCTAGCATTCTGAAAGCAAGAAATAGCAAGTTGATAAAATAGGTACCGCTTTGATAGGAAAGGTAACAGCATTATGTGCTCTCTGGTAGCCCTTTGGTTGTAAACGGAGATGAACACCACTCCGTAGAGTCGGCTATGACTGGCTTTTGAGCAAGAGAGACCTTGACCTATAGAAAATCAATCCAATATTTTCCGTGGAAGCAAAAATAGCAGAACTGAGGGCTCATCGTGAGAAGAAAAATTTCTCTGAGAAAGACAATAATAATGCTGGGGAAAGAGGGAGGCCAAATACAAGATAGATTGACTCCCTAAAGCAGGGGTGCTCAAACTATGGCCCTTGGGCTGGATCCGGCCCCCAATGCCAATTCACCCAGCTCATGCTGCCCTTGCTGCTCCTGGAAGCAGAAGTAAAACGAGCCCAGCAAGAACACTGATCCGGATGGATTGACATTGGGAGCCGGATCTGGCCCATGGGCCATAATTTGGGTAACCCTGCTTTAAGCAGAGAAAATGGCAGCCTAAAAATATATCTCATCCTGTTGCAAAATAGATTGCAAGGCACATTTTACTTCCACTTCTAGTGGGAGGAACCATGTGACCGGCCCGCAGCCCGAAAGGTTTGGGCACCCTTTCCCTAAAGGAAGCCGCAAATTGTATGGCTTTCAAGTGGAACTTGCTTCTATGGAAGATCAGGTACATTTTTGGCCAGTGTGGGGAAAGGAAACACAAAGCCTACCTCTGCAGACAGCAGGAGTGTGGGACCCGATTGGACTTGGGGATCGAATGCTCTGTGAGGCGTTGCGTTTGTAGACCTGAGATGGCCCTTGTGTGTTCTTGCCCAGCCTTCCCACCCAGGGACTCTACTCTGGCTAATGTGCCTCTTAACTCTCTCTCATGCATCCTCCCACCCACCCACTGGCAATGCAAAGATTTGAACCCAGGTCTTTCCTGTCCAAGTGCACCATGTTCACTAGTAGTGGTGGTGATGGTGGTGTTAACATTTGATTGGATTTGACTAATCTGAAGACTTTAAGACAAGTTAATTTAAAAGATATAAAGATCAAAAGCAGCCTGATAGGAGTTGCAGTTGTTGTTGTTTCTGTTGTTATTATTAATATAAATTTCTACCATTAGATGCACAGTCAGAGATTATTATTATTATTATTATTATTATTATTATTATTATTATTATTATTATTATTATTATTATTATTATTATTATTATTATTATTATTATTATTATTATTATTATTATTATTATTAGGTTATCCAATGTGCTGTAGTAGAGTGACCATAATCCTTGCCCAGAATCCTATCGATTATTTATTTATTGTGTTAGGGAGATTTTATCGGTTGCAGCAGCTGCCTGTTTTCACCCTTTAATGAGTCTTGATGAGGTGTTGGTTGCATTCTTGGGCAAGCAGCCAGTGGCACTTATGCATTTGGGCCTGCAAGCCCCAAAGGAACACATTGAGCATTTCATTAATGAGGGCCTTTTCCTGCCACAACTTGTTTCTCTCAGGCAAGCATAGGATCCTGGCTAATGTATAACAGATTTTATCGGGCGGAACTGTAGCATTAAAGTTTTAAAAGAATTAAAATGTGCCAATCATGTGCCGCGCTCCCCCCTCCCTTTAGCCCTGGTCCATGGAAGGGCAGCCCTGGAACACATAGAAAACTGGAACACACTGAGTTGCTCCAGCCTCAGTCTACAGAGAACGGGAGAAAGAAAATGGCTCTCCAAGTCCCCTGAGGAAACCGTAGAGGAGGGCACCCGAGTTCATTTCTCAACTTGTAGTTTTCCATTAACCACAGATGCCATAGTTTCAATTTCTAACCACAATTACATCTGGACTCCTTTCTTTGACAACATCTTACTGGATGAAGAGTCCTTCAGGACTCCAAAATGTACCTTTGTACGATTTGTTTTCAGTGGTCTAATCTAGGGATTCTCAACCTGCTGCCTACGGGTCGGATGCAGCCTGAGGCACCATTTCACGTAACACCCCACCCCACCGCCTCCACCACACCAGGAAGTGCCACGTAGTGGAGGAAGGGCAAAATTGCCGTCCAGCCCCCAAAGCTGTCGAGGGAGTGTAACCTGGCCCCCATCTTTAAAAGGTTGAGAACACCTGGTCTAATCCATGAGTTTGGCCAGGTCCATGAGCTTCAACACTAGTAAGTGCAGAGTGATGCATGTTGGGGGAAAAAACCCCAATTACATTTATAAACTGATGGGGTCTGAACTCTCTGCGACAAACCAGGAAAGGGACCTTGGTGTCCTGGTGGACGAGAGCTCAATGAAGGTGTCAACCCAGTGTGCCTCAGCAGTGAAAAAAGCAAACTCAATGCTAGGGATCATTAGGAAGGGTATAGAAAATAAGTCAGCAAGTGTCATTTTGCCTCTTTATAAATCTATGGTGAAGCCCCATCTGGAATACTGTGTACAGTTCTGGTCGCCATATCTCCAGAAGGATATTATGGAGCTGGAAAAAGTGCAGAGGAGGGCAACCAGAATGATGAGGGGACTGGAACACCTTCCTTACCATCTGAGGCTGCAACGGTTGGGCCTTTTCACTCATGAACAACGGCGTCTAAGAGGTGACCTGATTGAAGTTCATAAAATCATGCATGGTGTGGACAAAGTAGATAAGGAAAAACTGTTTTTCCTATTGCACAACACTAGAACTAGGGGACACTCCATGAAACTTTTGGGTACTAGTTCTCAAACAAATGAGAAAGTACTTTTTCACCCAGAGGATTACTGGTCTATGGAACTCCCTGCCAGAAGAAGTGGTGACAGCTGTCAGTCTTGACAGCTTTAAGAAAGGATTAGACAAGTTCATGGAGGACAAGGCTATCAATGGCTATAATTATGGATGTACCTAAGGACAACCTCCGGGTTGGAGAGATAGGCAGGATATCTCTCAATAAATGCCATTTCCAGGGAAGCCTAAGCAGGTGAAGGCATCTCCTTGGGAAGAATACCCTGAAGGAAATGGTGAGCCACTGTGTGAGACAGAAGGCTGGACTGGATCATGGGCTCCTGTGGCCTCTTCCAGCCTGTTCTTATGTTCCTTGCTATGGTCATAGAGTAAGCCCTACTGTCAGTGACTCAATGCCAGGTGTCAGGTGGCAGTTCACTAACCTGACAACCTTGAGGACTCATGGCCTTGGGTGGCAAAGTCCACAGGGAAAGAAGGGTGAGGGTCCCCAAGTGGATTAAATGGTCTCACTTGAGTCCATCAGTAGCTCCATTCATCCTGGCCTGGGGCTGATGATGAGGACTTTGTGTGCCAAAAGGGCTCAGGACTAGAAAGTGACCCATGGAAGTGGTGCAGATGTCACGCTGCAATGCAGGAGACAAATGAAAGGCCACTGTGTTATATCCTCAGGACAGTCTTCATGGCTGATCGCCATGAGGATGGCCAGTACATGTACTCTGAATTTAATACACCACAAGAAGAAGAGCTAATTCAGGAATTGCCCCAATTTATTTTAGGGTTTCTCCGTGGTTCCTTTGATCGTTGCAAGAACTGGTCGGGGTGGAGATCCAGCCCCGCAGAGTTCCTGGGAGGCCCTTGGAGAAGATGCCGCTCAAGACCGCTTCTTGGCAGCACATAGGCCCTTCCTGTGACTTTGGTGCTTTAGCTTTAGTGGAGCGCATGTGCATTCTTCACCCGCCTCCAGTGTGCTTTTGGTTTTGGTGGTCTGCAGTTGCACAGTGGACCGTTCAGGCAAGGAGAGGGCAGGAAGCTGCCACTCTAGAGAAGTCCCTTTCCAGGCAGCCTCTTTGACATTGCCTTGCGATGCGCCACGAGAGCTCCTTGGCTATGCTAGAAATGCAAAAGGATAATACTGTCTGGTCTGATGGGTCTCTCTCTCTCCAGCCACTAACCTGCTTCTGTTCCCTCCAATTCCCTTTCAGACCATTTCCGTTGTGTACATTGTCACGTCGATTCTAGGAGTGGAAGTCTGGTACAGCCCTTTCCTCTTCAGTTTCCAATACCGGGATCTGTTTGTCACCATGATTGTTGGTAAGGACCTTTTCCAGTGGAAACCGAACTCACTCTGATTCCCACCTTGGGACCCAAAACCAATGTTTCCGCTTCCCGTTTAAAGACTTCCCTGGCATTCCTTCTCTGTGTTTGTTTGTTTGCTTGTTGTTGTTTTTGGCAAGGCAGAAATTGGGTCCTGTCATCCTATGCAGAAGCCACTTGCTTCAGAGTAGCCCTGTTGAAGAGTGACATGAGCAGAACCACTTGAGGTCTTCTGGATTGAAGCCAGGTTTCAGGCAGGCTCCTCTGGAGTAAATGGCTTTTTTCATGCTGCAAAATGAGTCAAAGGTCTGCCTAGCTTAAGACAGTGATGGACAACCTTGGCACTCCAGGTGTTCTCGGACTTCAGTTCCCAGAAGCCCAAGTCTCTGTGAATCCACACGAATGGGGTTACTGCGCGTACTTGGAGTGCCAAGGTTCACCATCATAGTCTTAAGAGATGGGATGGAATTGAGAAGTGTGATATCTTGGGCAGCTGCAGATTTTGAACACTGAATGGTAGAGGGTCTTTAAGGCTGAAATTGCATCTCGTCAGAGATTGTGGAAAGGAAAGAGCCCTGGCTGAAACCTTTCCATATGGCAGTATATATTGTTACACTTTTTAAACATTTATACTCCCCTGTCATCCGTTGAGGTGAAGGCGTCATACCTGGCTGTATATTCACAACAACCTTATAAAGTAGATCACACTGAAGGAAGGCTTGGCCCCGGATCATGTAATAATTTTCATGCCCAGACCATCCAGCCGTGCCTCTGACTGGGTCCGAAGGGAGATCACCTGAGGACCAAATTCTGAAGACTTCTCCGCTCTTTTCATTCCCAGCATCTGCAGAATTGAGCTGGGGCAGTGTCTTCAGCCATGTCTCTGTCCGGCGGCCCTTTTATCCCGGGTGGGCGGGGGGGATGTCTTTGGTGGCCCGCGCAGCCAGGGCGGCAGTAGCAGCCGCTCATATGGCTGGGGCAGCCAGCTGCTTTGGTGTCTCAAGCAAAGTCCAAGGGCCTACATTTCCCTAATGAACTACCCTAAAACACCTCTACCCTGCCAACACTCAGTAGCCAGGAGGCCAAGTTCCTTATCCAGAAGGTTCCTTCCCACCCTTAAATGCCTGTAGGGTGATTTGAACGACAAGGTGCTGAGAGGCCATCGTCTTAACTCACTTCTTTTGGAACAAGAACCTCAAGAGCTTAGGGATCTTTATCAGAAACTCACGTCTCCCATGCTCCAGAACAAACAGAGAAGGATGATGGGCCATGAGCCAGCTCTGCCTTCCTGATTCTGCATGCTATCTCAGTGCAGTGTGGCTGCCAAAAAAGGCCAACGCTGTTTTAGGGTGTCTTAACAGAAGTCTAGTCTCCAAAACCTGGGAGGTCCTATTGGTCCCCCTCTATTCAGTACTAGTTAGGCCACATCTAGAGTCCTGGGTCCAATTCTGGGCGCTTTTAGAGAGATGAAAATAGATTAGAGCAGGTTCAGAGGAAGGCAACGAGGATGATGATGATGATGATCAGAGTTGTGGAAACCAAAGTCCTAGGAGGAAAGACGGAAGGAACTGGGCCTGTTTATGAAAAGGAGGCTGAGAAGGGGAGAGGATGATGATAGCACTCTTCAAAGACCTGAAAGATGGTCGTAAAGAGGAAGAGAAGGATCAGTTCTTCGTTATCCCAAAGTGCAGGACACGTAATATTGGGCTGAAATGACCGGAAGCCAGATCTAGGCTGAATATCAGGGGAAACAACTGTTAGAGCAATATAACAGTGGAATCCGAGTCGGGTTTCCTGATTGGGCGGCATACAAGTGCGAAAATTAAATTAAATTAAAATTGAACCAACTGCCTTGAGAGTTGGTGAGCACTTCAACACTGGAAGCATTCAAGAGAATTGGAAAGCAACCTTCTGCCAGGTCTGCTTTGATTCAGATTCTTGCATTGAGCAGAGCATTGGACTGGTCCATGGCCTAGAAGGCCCCTTCTTCCAACTCGGGGATTCCGTGATTCCGTGGCAGGCCCTACCCTTGGTCTTGTGTAGATGACCTACCTTGGGGCATAATTAGAAAACGTCCTTGCTGTGCCATCTACAGTTTGCGTTTGGAAGCTCAGATGGGAATTGTTGCCAGTTCTCCTTCGTATAGTTTGTGAATCCCCACTATTGGGTTATGCGCCTGCGCAGAACATTGATTGGAGGCTTTAAAGCTGATTGGTCAAAAGTTTTGGCGGTAAGACCGCCCACCGTACCGCCCACCCTTAGGCACCAGTTCGCCATTTTACCTCAGTTCTCTTCTTTCCACCTCAGCAGCAGGACGATCGTTGAGAGCTTCCTCAATTTTTCCTTGTCATTTCTACGGAAAAGACGATTTTTGAACAAAACTTTTTCTGGTGATCCTGTCTGTAGGGCAGGATTGCCACCCCAGTGCTGTTTCTTCTAGTAGGACTCAGTCACTTTTTCCCCTCAAGGGGGTGGCGGTAGGCCGGCCCTTTGGGGCATTCTTCTCGAACGTTCTTCGTTCTCCTTGCCTTCTCTGGAAGAATTTTTTCATGGTCTCTGCGGCTTTCAAGCAGTGCACTTCTTGCCACAAGAAGTTCCTGGTTTCGGACGGCCATAGTCAGTGTCTCTTTTGTTTGGGCGAATTGCACCAGAGTCAATCTTGTGCGCATTGTAAAAACTTCACCCAACTTGCGGTCCAAAATCGGAGCAACAGACTCAAGGCGCACCTAATGGAGCTCGCCCTGGCTCCCACCGCTGCGGCTTCTACTTCTGCCTCCACGAGTGGTCTGCCGCCCGGACGTGCTCTTAAGCCTTCCTCTTCTTCAACTCTCATCCATAAGAAGAAGAAAAAGGATTAGAATGGGGAGAAGAAGAAGAAACACAGGAGTGAGGTTTGGCACTCTTTGCCTCCTACTCCTCGTCCGCCGATTTCTCCCCGGCCTTCTCCACCATTCTCCGTAGCGAGGTGTCCCTCTCCTGGATCCTCCGCTTGGGGTGGCCGTTCTTCCTCAGAGTCACCGAACAAGGGACTTAGGGCTGGTGCACCAGCTCGCCCCGTGCTTCTTTCTCCTTTGCTGCCTCCTGGTGAGAGGGGCCGTTCCACGGAGGCAGCAAGTTTCTGTGTCTCCCAGGCCGCGCACTCTGACGGTAGACACCCCGGCAGCCACCGTTTCGGCTACCATTTTGTCTCCCATCATTGCTCCCACCGTTTCGCCACCCACCGCTACCGTCACTGCTGGCCAGATGGACCTCTTCAAGACAATGTTTGAAGTCATGTCAAAATCCTTTGCCAAACAGTTTAAGGCCACCATTCCTGTGGCGTCTGCGGCTCCGGGACCAACCACCACACGCCCCATCGATTCTGACCCTGCTGTCGCTCCGCCGCCCTCCCGAGGGTCAAGCAGTCGCTCTGCTGGCCCGGCCATAATGGATTGGCAGGGTCCAGACATCGAAGCGATGAGCACCCAGCCTGTCGACCCACCCAGGCCGTACTGGCGCAGTCCCGATGTGGCTTCCAGAGTCCCCCCCTCATCCTCTGATGATTCCAGTTCGTTTTCGGAGGAGGATGAAGGGGATGTGGACACGGAGAAGACGCCCGACCAAGTGATTGTTGCTGTCAATCCACCCAGAGGAGAGGACCAAAAATCCCTCACAACAATGCTCACCCATTTAGGAACTCCCCTTAACATACGGGTCGACCAGCCGCCATTGGAAGGTGAGGATCAGATGACGGCCAAGTTGAACAAGAAATCCATCTGACCCATCCACATCACAATGCTCCCTTCCATGCTAACGTCTGCAAAGGCCACCTGGAAGAAGCCCATTTTGGCCCACTCCGTTTCGTCCAGGCTCGATGGGATGTACCGAGTCCTGGACGAGGACGTAGAGTTTCTTCAGGCACACCCACTACCAAATTCCCTGGTTGTGAAGGCCTTCCAGCATAAAACTGCAGTCAGCGGCTTCCCAGTACCATCGACGCCTGAAGAGAAGAAACTCGACTCGGTGGGCTGGAAGTTCTACGCGAATGGGTCGCTGTTCCTCCGGGCCATGAACTATTCAGCAGCTATGGGCCTCTATCAGTCCCATCTTTGGGGGGGGGGGCGCCAAGACCCTTATTGCAAAGCTGCCGTCCGATCTCCAAAAGGAACTCGACAGTCTGTGTGATGAGGGTGATTTCCTGGCGGAGCAGCAAATGAGGACGGCACGCCATATAAACGACTACGCGGCCAAAGACATGTCTTTGGCAATCCTCCTGTGGTGACATGCCTGGCTACGGGGAACTACCTTGGATGACTCAATTAAGAAGCTCATTGAGGAGTTCCCATTTGATGGCCAGGGCCTGTTTGGCCAAGACACGGACAAGGTGCTAAACGAGTTGAGGCAGACCAACTCGACAGCCAAGTTCTTGGGCCTCACCGCCTAGTCCCAGCCTTCAAAACCCAGGTATCAGCCATTTACCAGCCGCTACCGTGGTAATCCGCAGCAGCACCAACAGCAGGGTGGGCCTGCTGATCACCCCAAGCCTGGTTTCTATAGTCCCCAGAAGCAACAAGGAAGGCAACGATTCCAGCCTTACGGCCCAGGAAAACGCAACGCAGGTAAGTCAAAGTCTCGTGTTTGACTTCCCTCTGGCCAGGACTCTCTCGCTCCATCTCCCATACCTCCCCCTTCGGAACTTCCTCAAGGTGTGGTCCGGTGTTACAAACGAACGGTGGGTCTTGAAGATCTTGTCCGCTGGTTACGCCATCTAGTTCGACTGGATGCCTCGGGTAAGAAAACTCTGTTTCACCACCCCATCTCTTCAACTGGAGGAAGAAGTTACAACCCTTCTCTCCAAGGGGGCCATCGAGCTGGTACCACCAACCAATTGGAACAACGGTTTCTACTCGAGGTACTTCGTTGTCCAGAAGAAGGACGGAGGCCTCCGCCCAATTCTGGACTTGCGTCGCCTCAACAAGTTCATCCAAACCAGGAAGTTCCAGATGGTGACACTCCAAACCGTCCTTCCCCTCATCAACAAACGAGACTGGTTTACGGTGATAGACCTCAAGGACGCTTACTTCCACGTCAGCATCCTCGAGGAGCACAGACGGTTCCTCCGCTTCCGGATAGGGGACTCTGTGTACCAATACCGTTGCCTACCGTTCGGTCTGGCCACAGCACCACGAGTCTTCACCAAGTACATGGCTCCGGTTGCTGCCTTCCTCCGCCAGAAGGGGATCAGGGTATTCCCGTACATTGACGACTGGTTGATAGTCTCCCCCACCAGGTCGTCGGCCATTCGGGACACGCAGTACGCCGTTCATCTCATGGAGAGCTTGGCCTCAGGATCAACTTCTCCAAACCAAATTGGATTCTTCGCAGGGAGTGGACTACATTGGAGCGGTTCTGGACTCGCTTGCAGTCAGGGCATTTGCCCCACAGAAGCGCTTACTGGACATTGCTCAGGTAGGAAACAATTTCCGTACCAAACCCTTTGTCAGAGCGAAGAAGGCTCAACAACTCCTGGGCTTGATGGCTTCCACCACGGCGGTGATCCCTCACGCCAAACTGAAGTTCCGGTCTCTGCAGTCATGGCTTATCCACAAGTTCGATCCTCTCACGGAGAGTCAGTCCAAATGACTGTTTCCATCTCCGGAACTGGTGGACCAGCTGGTGTGGTGGACTACACCTCTCAATGTGGCTACGGGCAAGAACTTTTATCCTCCGCAGCCATCTTTCCAAATTTTGACCGACGCAAGCAACCTCGGTTGGGGAGCTGCTTGCAGGACTCTTACGGTCAACAACACCTGGTCTCCGAAAGAGATCATCCACCACATCAACTACCTGGAGTTGCTTGCCATATGGAAGGCCACGCGGCCCTTTGAGACATTGTTGTGCAGCAAGGCGATCCAGATCGCTTCAGACAATACCACCGTGATTGCCTATCTGAACAAGTAAGGAGGGACGAGGTCCACTACGTTGCTTTATCTGGCGGTACAACTTTGGGAATGGTGTCTTGAACAACACATTTTCCCGATCGGAGTCCACATCCAGGGCAAGCTGAATGTGCTGGCAGACCGCCTGAGTCGCCTCACCTCGATGACTCTCGAGTGGGAACTGGACAACGTGGTCTTTCACTCCCTTTGCAGGTCGTGGGGGACCCCGAGCATCAACCTCTTTGCATCGGAGTCCAACCGCAAGTGTCCCAGATACTGCTCCAGGGTGGGCATCGGACAGAACTCCAAGGGCGATGCCTTCATGAAACGGTGGGATCAGGACTACCTCTACGCCTTTCCCCCATTTCCTCTGGTTCAGAAGGTCCTCACGAGGATGTTCCAGCAACGGGCACACGCAATTCTCATCGCTCCAGCATGGCCACGTCAACCCTGGTATCCACTTCTGTTGCAACTGTCGTCGCAGTCTCTCACGCTGCTGGACTCTCTGATTCTTCTACAAATGGAGCAGTGACGGCTTCACCACTCGGACTTGTCCAGGAACTTGGAACTAGCAAGGCGCCCCTCTACAAGGAAGTCCTACGCCTCCAAGTACAGGCGTTTTCATGCCTTCCTGGATATTCAACAGGTGCCTCCACTCAACGTTGGTCTGCAACACATCATGGCATACCTCCTCCATTTGGCGGTCAGATCTCAGCATTGCTTCCATCAGGGTCCATCTGGCAGCAGTAGTAGCCCACTCTCCAGCTGGATCACCTGCCTCTAGAGCCTTCTGCGACCAAATGGTGAAGCGTTTCCTCAAAGGTCTATGAAATGCTTTCCCTCCTGTTAAGACTCCGACCGCGCAATGGTCTTTATCTACCGTCTTGAATGCCCTCACTAGGACTCCTTTCGAGCCGATGGCTACTGTGGATGTTCATCTCCTCACTTGGAAGACTGCATTTCTGGTGGCCATCACGTCTGCTAGACGAGCTGGTGAGCTGGTAGCTCTGCAGGCGGATGCCCCGTTTCTCAAATTTTACAATGACCGTGTGGTGCTCCATGCAGACATCAACTTCTTACCAAAGATAGTCTCCCAATTTCACATGGCCCAGACTATTTCTTTGCCAACTTTCTTTCAAAACCCCAGCAACGCCCAAGAAAGGACTTGGCACACGCTGGATATGAAGCGAGCTTTATTGTTTTACACCAGCAGGACAAGGGAGTTCCGGAAGTCATAACATCTGTTTGTTGCCTATGGGGGAAAGTCTAAGGTGAACCCATCTCTGCCCAGAGGTTCTCCAAATAGATTACGTCAACCATCTATTTGGCCTACGAGTCTGCCTCATTGCCACTTCCACCACATGTCAGGGCACATTCTACAAGGGC
This sequence comes from Bradypodion ventrale, assembly GCA_035047345.1. Classification (NCBI taxonomy): domain Eukaryota; kingdom Metazoa; phylum Chordata; class Lepidosauria; order Squamata; family Chamaeleonidae; genus Bradypodion; species Bradypodion ventrale. Next base: position 1,319,313 of record JAWDJE010000001.1, on the reverse strand, counting down.
GGTTGCTACCTCCACTGCCTTTCTGGAGGGCACTCCGCTTGAGGACATCTGTAAGGCTGCCACCTGGACCAGGCCTTCCACATTTGTACAACACTACAGGATGGACACCATAGCCACTGCGGACGCCAGACTTGGTCATGTCATCCTTGCAAGAGGGCTCCAGGTGCCTTGCCCTTGAGGGTCCTTCCTGTCTGACTGACGTACTTCATCGTGGATTCATCTCATCCGACTGCCCACCGACCAAGTAAGTGTGAGCTTGCTAATCTCCCAATAGTGGGGATTCACAAACTATACGAAGGAGAAAGTTGAGTTTCACTTACCAGTGATAACTTTCGTTCTTCGAGTATATAGTTTGTGAATTCACACTACCCACCCTACCTCCCCTCTTGAGCAGCACGGATGAGATCATTTGGTTTATCCTGTGCTTGGCTTAAGTATGTAACTGAGGTAAAATGGCGGACTGGCGCCTAAGGGTGGGTGGTACGGTGGGCGGTCTTACCGCCAAAACTTTTGACCAATCAGCTTTAAAGCCTCCGATCGATGTTCTGCGCAGGCGCATAACCCAATAGTGTGTATTCACAAACTATATACTCAAAGAACGAAAGTTATCACCGGTAAGTGAAACCCAACTTTCCTAGTGTTAAGAGAGTGGGAGTGTGCCATTCAGGGTGGGGCGGAGAGCTGGACTCTGGGTCCCAAAATGCTCCAATAGTTTCTTAGGCAGAATCCTGGAAGTCCAAGGCAACCCTTTCCAGGCCTTTCTGGGTAGTGAATGCACAAACCTAGTTTCTGGGGGCATCTCGGGACTGTGCAGCTTCCCCAGGGCTACTCAGGCTGGCTTCTCTCCTGGGAGCCACAGTGAAGGATCAAACTCTCAAATTCTGCCTCCACAGCTAGATGCTTCAACCCCTGAGCTCTGCAGCCAGCCGAGGCCTTCTGATAGCCCTTCGTTTAAACTCCAAAACTTCCTAGGAGGAAGTTGTCCCAGTGCTTCCAGGAGGTGGGAGCCTATACTAAATTTCCCCGCAACATAAATATAGAGGGTGCCTCCTGAAGAACTGTCTGTACCCCCCTCCCAGGAAGCATTGCAGCAGGAAATGAAGGTCTAGAACAGGGGTCTGCAAACTTGGCTCTCCATGTGTTCTTGGACTTTAGTTCCTAGAAGCCCAAGTCAGCACACCTGCTGATCAGGGATTCTGGGGATTGAAGTCCAAGAACATCTGGATAACCAAGTTGGAGGATCTATGGCAGGAGTTCTCAACATTTTAAAGCCGTGGGAGGGGGGCAGATCACGCTCCCTCAGACAGCTTCAGGGGCCAGACAGCCATTTTGCCCTTCTTCCACCACATGGCACTTCCTGGTGAGGTGGAGGCAGTGGGGCCATAGGCTGCATCTGGCCCATGGGTCGCAGGTTGAGAATCCCTAACCTATGGTCTAGATCTCCATCATGTTCCTCATGGTCCTCTGTGAACCCACATGAATGAGTTTACATTGCGTATGCACAGTAAACCCATTCATGTGGGTTCACAGAGGACCACAAAGAAGAAGAACAGTTACAGTAGGCAACCTGCCATTATAGACTAGTGGTCTGCAAACTTGGCTCTCCAGGTGTTCTTGGACTTCAGTTCCCAGAAGCTCAAGTCGAAGAACATTTGGAGAACCACATTTGCTGACCCCTGGTTGAGAAGATAGCTTTGGACCGATCTAGGTGAGTTAAATGAAAGATAGAATCCCTGAGTTGGAAGGGACTTTTTGGCCATCCAGTCCAACCCTCTGGTCACTGCAAGGATCCAGATCAAAATTGATCTGACAGATGATTGTGAAGGTGTCTCTCCATGTGTGTTTGTGGGCTGAAACACCCAGAGTTCTACTTAGGGGGCGTGGGGGGTCTTGGAGAATTCTGGTCTTGGGAGTCCCAAAATACCTGAACGACACACCCCTAGTTGGGAGGGACATTGGAGAGACCTGTGTGCCTTATGGAAGCAGCCTCCGTCAGAGGTGTGTTTCAAGGAATCCTCGTGACTTTGGCCCACGGATGGGCCACCTAATTCTAGGCCTGGGAGTGCTTGCATTCCAAAGAATCTCCTCTCTAGTGAAAATGTTTGTCTCCTTTAAAAAGCAAAGGGAATCCGGCTGGTGTCATCCAAGGGTGAGGTGCAGGATGGGGCCTGCTCTTTGCAGGGGAAACGTGGTGCTTTGGGTAGAGAAGTCACGTGGCCCTTTCTCCCCCTCTTAGGTTGTGCAGTCCTGGTGACCATTCCCATGAGCCTGTTGAATTACTACAAGTAAGTGCTTTCCCCATTCATCCATCCATCCATCCATCCCTTTTCCAGACCCAAAAGAGGGGATGCAGAGGTTGGATCGCTGCTTCCCTGGCTAGTTTGGCAGGCAACCATGCACTGTCTATTTTCCTTACTTCTAGAGGAGACCTCTTAGAACAGGGGTGCCCAAACATTTTGTGCAGGGGGGCTGACCACGCCACCGGAACAGCTGAGTGGGCCTGACACTGGAAGTGAGTGGGCCTGACACTGGAAGCAGACATGTTTGCGCATGCGCATCCAGAACCACTTTCAGGAGTGGCACGGGCGTGTTTGCACATGCGCGACTCCCAGAAGTGGTTTCAGATGCCCTCGCACATGCGCAAACGTATCCACGCCACTCCCTGAAGTGGTGCAGGTGCTTGTGCAGGGGCATCCCCATCCACTTCCAGGAGTGGCACAGACACATTTGAGTATGTGCAGGGGTGTCCTCATCCACTTCCAGGAGTGTTTCTGGATGTGCATTGGTGGGCACGTCCCCCATCCACTTCCGGGAGTTGCAAGGGTGCTGTGGGCTTGATGAATTGGCGTTGTGGGCTGTATCCAGGCCATGGGCCGTAGTTTGGTCACCCCTGTCTTAGAAGGAATACATAACGGTCTCCCTGGCTTGCAGTCCTTCCCAATCTCTTTAGAATTGATGCCCAGTGATCTTCTGCGAGCTAAGATGGTCTTGCTTTGCCCCCTACTTGCCCCCCCCTTGCTTCTGGGCCCCCCATCTCCAGTGTCTGCCTTCTGCTTTCCAGAGCCTACCAAAAGAAAACGCTGAAGCACCCCTCCGTCTATGAGGCCATGCTGCCCTTCCTCTCGCCAGTGCTGCTCTTTGTCTTGTGTACCACATGGATTTTCCTGTCGCCATCGGATATCCTAGAGGTCCACCCCCGCCTCTTCTACTTCATGGTCGGGACGGCCTTTGCAAACATCTCTGTAAGTGGCTTTGGGCACCACCTGGGGCTGGCAAACAGAGACGCCCAAGTGGTCTTGGAGCCCAGTCTGACTGGTCTTGAACCAGCCTTTCACAGCTGGGAGAGCCTCTGTGTTTGTGTGCATGGAGGGCGCCCCAGTGTCCCTATGACCATGATGGCAAACCTTGGCAGTCCACAAGGAAACACAGGCTCAGTCCTACCGTCTCCCCTCCTTATCCCCAGCTTTGCTCTGGTTTAACCCATACATTCAAACGATGCCTCTCTTGAGCAAATTTTACAGGCGGATCCCCACACTGGCACCCTCCAGCTAGTCTGAAGGAAAGCCCCCATCATCCCTACCCCACTGAGCCGTGATGGCGAACCTTGGCACTGCAGCTGTTCTTGGACTTCCAATTCCCAGAAGGCCAAGTCCCTGTGACCCCATACGCACAGTAAAGCCATCCATGTGGATTCATAGGAATGATGGGGGCTTTCCTCCAGTCTTGCTGGAGGGTGCCAGAGTGGGGAGCCGCCTGCCAAATTTGCTCAAGGCTCAAGAGAGGCATTGTTTGAATGTATGTATGGGTCAAACCAGAGCGAAGCTGGGGATAAGGAGGGGAGACGGCAGGACTGAGCCTTCGTTTCCATGTGGGAAATTTTGTTCTGAATAAAACCTCCTTGCACCCAATGCCAAACAGAGGTCACATCGTAAGCCCTGTGCGGTGCTAAACTGCTTGTCCTTGGGAGGTACCTTCAGCCGCCCCGGGAAGACAGTTTGGCCTTTTGGGGATTCAGTTTTTCTTTAATCGTGTCAGAAGCACACAAAGGTGCTTTCTGGGTTGAAAGGGTTCTTTCTTGCTGGAGGAACTCTGCTCAGGGGACGCCCGAATGAATGAGGCTCCTTTCATGTCGTCCCCCAAAGATCTTTTCCCCCATCAAAGTGGCCCCTATTGATCTACTTGCAATGCTTTGCTTCCAAACTGCTAGGTTGGCAAGAGGGGTTCAGTTTAGGGCAGGGGACTGTATAGGGAGGGTTCTGGTTATAGGTTTGGTGGCCGCGGAGCCTTGCCTTGGCCTGCTTCTGCTCGGGCGTCCTCACCTGCTCTTCTTCCCCCCAGTGCCGCCTGATCGTCTGCCAGATGAGCAACACCCGCTGCCAGCCTCTCAACTGGCTGCTGCTCCCGCTGGCCGCCGCCGTCCTGCTGGTGATGTCCGAAGCCCTGCCAGGACAGGAGACCTTCCTCCTTTACTTGGTCACCTGTTTCATCACCTTGGCACACATCCATTACGGAGTCTGCGTGGTGAGTGCCGCCCCCGACGCCCTCGGGAGTCCCCTGCGCTCCTTTTTCTGATTCCCTTGTTTTGCTTACAGTCTCTGAAAAGTCACTGGTTCTGACCCACATGAAGGAAAGGGCTCTTTTTGTGCTTGGGAAAGAGAAAATGCAGGCATCCTAGGATGGCTTACTTTTGACATTCCTTTTAAAGACGCCTCTTTAAAAATGCCGAGCAGATGTAATTTTTGAAAGTAAATAGAAAATATTCCTTATGGCACCAGGACTGTAATTTTATCTGAGGTAGTTCCTCTTTCTTGGAAATAATAATACTTTCGTGTCAGATATTATTCTAGGTTGAAAGAGTTTTTGCAGAAGAAACTCCTCTCAGGGAATGCCGAAATGCGTTTCCTTTCATGTCCCCAAGAGCTGGGACAGAGACAGGTGCTTAATCTGTCATGCAGTACCCAGGTCTCGAACTGCTGACTTGCCAGCCTGTCCGAGGCCTAATCTGACAATGGCAAGCCAGCCAGGAGGCGTGCCATACAGAGTCTGAAAACCAGCATCCACTGCTTGTAAATTGATTATTTAATTACCTCTGGGGTTGATCAACTGGAAGACGTCCTCTACACAGAAGCGTTAATTAATTTCTGTGTTAGCCATGCCAAGCTGTGGTTCTGCACATACCAAACGCTAGACACGAAACAGAATGAATTGGTGACAAAGTGACCGTTTTATTCTGAAGATCCCAGGTATGCTCTCTGTATAAAGAGCGGCTTTTATGACTTATAGCCAGAAGAGACTGGTTTTTTTTGTCTAAATATAGTTAATTAAAAATTCCCCAAAATACAAACTTATTTCTATGGCACACTACCAGTGACGAGAAGGAAAAAACAGGCCAAACGGTTGTAAGCAATGAAACATTTTGACAGAATTACATTACCAGTGATGGCCACTAGAGGCCACTGTCTACAACGTAATGTTTACAAGTAATGGAGGCAAACATTTTGCCAGCTCATGTAGAATGATGGAGGCATTTGAAACTCCTCCCCTGCTTCTGTCATTCAACTATTTGTTAAAAGGTTTCCTTATTACTCGCAGATGGTCTCAGAGGGTATCTCCTGTCGATATGAGGATTGACCTATCCTTTCTTCATATATATATATATATATATAAATATATATATATATATTGCTACTTGGTCTAATCCATGTGTCCTATACTAAATCAAGTGGGCTGAATGCAACTCTGAAGTCCGATTCTGCCTAGGACGTCAGGATCTTAAATTAGCAAATCTCACCCTCTTGGTTAGGTTCTTGCGTCGATCACCCGGGGTACATCCTGGCCTGTGTCTGCCACACGAGTATTTCACTCCTGGACAGCAACCAACTCAGGAAACAGACGGGTGGCCTCTGGAGGCAGCAGGGAGATGCCCAGTGGAGGGGGAATGCCCGCATGGCCTCTTAGTCTTGAGTGCTAGAATGTTCAGGCAGCTTCCATGGTGCAAGTGTGAACCCCTGCCATGCATCAATCCACAGGGGGCCGCTGGAAGGGCCACAGTTCCTGTCTGGGGTGTGTATGTAACCTGTCCTCCTCTCCCTCCTCCAGGTGAGCCAGCTGAGTAAGCATTTCAACATCCACACTTTTTCGCTGCAGAAAGCTTGCACTGATTGACTAGACGTGGCAGCAGTGTAGGAGAAGGTTGGCCTGCATTCGGCAGAGGCTCTGTAAATGCCGCCGCAGCTGCCGCCGCCGCCGCCGACACTGGTGTAAATACCCTTCAGCCATCACCATGGAACTCACTCTGATCCACTTTGGACAATCCTGCGGCCGAGAACAGGCGAGGCTTGGTGGGCGGAGGGACCCCCCCTCCATTTCTCTGGTCTTAAACCCCACCCGTCGCCTCCACCCGTCCCCTCCCTCGCTGCTGTTGTGCCAAGTCTCCCCTGGATTGTGCCCGTCCTCAAGCCACCTGACAGAAAGTGGGGGACAGGGGGACGGACGGCTTTCCCTGAACTCACCTGCACCGGAGCAACACATTTGAAATGTCAGACTTCCTGGCCTGGTCTCAGGCAGCACCACGACAGCACCTGCCATGGGACGGCCACAAAAACACTTCACACCACCTGCACAGCACCAAGCAGAGTGAAGAAGGGATTGCTCTACGTCTGGGTTGCACACTTGAAGCCACACTCTTGGGGCCTTCAGTAGGATGGAGGAGCTAACCATTTTAAGGGCCCGGTGGTAGATGCCGGGTTCACGCCGTGACTCACCTGAAGGCCATCTCACCTGTCATCGCCTGCCTTTTGTGTGCTCCGTCCCTTCACCCACACACAAACACACCCCGAGACTAAGCCAGATGCTCCCCCATGAAATCTCCCTTCTGGTGGTGGCTTTCTCTGAGACTGGCCTAATAGAGAACAGAGAGCACCTTTCCCCCCTTTCCTTCATACGGGCAAGCAGGGAGAAGGAAGGACGTTTCCAGGAACACGTCAGGGTCAGGCGTACCACAGGCACCACCACCACCACCACTACCCCACTTCCAGAGTTGCATAGCTCCCTCCAAAGGAGCCCATCCCTTTCTTTGTGGCAAACCTCCAAAGAAGGTGCTCTTGATTTGCCTGCGCCCCGTCCCACGAGGTGGCTTGCTTGGCACGATGTGACCGCTTTCTATCCCAGTTGGAAGCCTCCTTTCTGCTTAGCCCACAGGCCGGCCACATGGTTCAGTGGGCCGGTCATGTGGTTCCTCCCACCAGAAGCAGAAGTAAGACGCGCCTTGCAATATGTTTTGCAACAGGATGAGATAGATCTTTAGGCTGCTATTTTCTCTGCTTAAGCCCAGGGTTCCCAAACTACGGCCCGCAGGCTGGCCCTGGCCCATGGTGTCAATTCATCCGGCCCATATGGGCGCATTTTACTTCCACTTCCGGGAGTGACGAGGGCGGCGCAGGCCAGATGAATTGACGTCAGTGGTTGGGGCCGGCCTGCGGGCCGTAGTTTGGACACCCTTGGCATAGCCGTTGGTTAACCCTCTTTCCTTTGAGTGGCAATGGGAAGACCGAGGACTGATTATTCCTATTCTGTTGCATCTTTATTTAATCAAGACTCCCCCCCACCCCCTTGCGTGTATCCATGTGCTTGAATGAAGAGTGCAGCCTCAACCTAAGCCGTCTTGAAAGGGTGGTGCCCGGAAGAAACCGGAGTGCAGCAGCCAAGGATGTTCCGGTGCCATGCCTCGCCAGGGCAATGGTTTCCTTTCCAGCCCGCCTCCCTTCCCTCCCTCCTGTGGATGCCCGATGATGATGCCTCGCTCGGTCAAATGATTTGCAATTGTGAAATTCGTATTTAATTTGTATTTTTGTAAACGTGGGTCATTATGTCCAGAAACCAGATGCAAACAATGTAAAAAAAAATCCAGGATTTTAACTTAGCTTTATTTTTTCTCTCTCTCTCCTCGTTCCCTTGTTTTGTAAATAGGTCTTTCTACGTTATTATTATTATTATTCTTAAATTTGGCTGCAAAGGCCACTTCTGGGGTGTGAATGAACATTGGAGGAGCTGCTTCTGGTGGTTAGCAGCAAGAAAGCGAACTGATTTCTGAGCATGGATATGATGAAGCAAAAGGGTTCTGATTTGTGCTTTATTGGTTCAGCATTTCGTGGCTGTAGAGAACTGAACCAGAAATGAGGGTGGGAATTGTCTGTCTGTCTGTCTGTCTTTCCTTTCTTTCACTTAATGACTTTGCACAGGGAGGAACATGGGTGTACAGAGGAACCTGAGAGATGCTTGAATACTTTTGACGCTGTAATATATTGTGAATGCAATTCACTAATCAATTGTCCATTGCGCACTAAGAGACATTAAGAAACTTGAGATCTACTTCTGACTCACCTGAAAGTCCCTCCCTGGTTTCCTCCGGACCAGTGGGCTCGGGCTCGTGTGCGTATGTGTGTGAGAGACAGAACTCTTTGGCTTGTGGCCACTTTCTTGGGAGGAATGATAGCTTTTACTTTGGAAAGGCCGTCCAGGGTTGGCAGCTCAGCCTGAAGGTCATGAGGTCACGAGGTGGCCTGCTGAAATGTACTCCTCTAAATGAGGGGTCTTGGGTTTAGGAATGAGAGACTGCCCGCTCTCCCCTTGACCCCCAAGGTCCGCCCTCGCCTGTCCCCACCCGATTCCCTTGCTTTGTTGAAGGGATGTTGGCCAACTCTGGTTCCCGGAAGGCAGATGCCAGGGGTCATCCGGGCTCTTCCAACGCCACCGGGCCACAGAGCAGGGCAGGTCAGAGTGCCAAGTGGGGGGGAAGCCCATCTATGTGTTGAGGAATGGAAGCCCATCTTCTTTATGTTGAATGCCCCCCCCCATCTTGTGGTACAGTTGCAACTAGGATAGATTGCCTGATTTACCAAAGGGAGAAAGGATGCGTTAGTTCAGGGGGTGCCCAACCTTTTCAGGCCGTGGGCTGTTCACATGGTTCGGCGGGCTGGTCACGTCCAGCGGGCCAGTCACATCGTTCCTCCCATTGGGAGTGGAAGTAAAACACGCCTTGCAATCTATCTGAGATAGGTTTTAGGCTGCCATTTTCTCTGCTTAAACCAGGGGTGCCTAAACTACGACTAGTGGCCCGGATCTGGCCCCCAATGGCAATTCATTTGGCCTGTGCTGCCCTCGTTGCTCCTGGAAGCAGAAGTAAAACACGTTTTGCGTCCGCTTCCGGGAGCGATGAGGGCGGCGCAGGCCAGATGAATTGGCATTGGGGGCCAGATCTGGCCCATGGGCTATAGTTTGGGCACCCCTGGGTTTGCTTCGCTGACCATCACTCATGCCGTTTTTGAGCCTAAAACTAGAAGCCCCTTGGAAATCCCTTTGTGCTTGCCCAGAGTCGTCCCATCTTGGCCACAGCTGGAGTTTCTCTTCCCATCTCTGACCAGTGACTTGTCCCAAGGCTAAATTGGCTTGCCTGCCTCTCTCTCCCATCTGGCCTACTTAAGAGGTTTCTCAGTAAGGAATTTGGTGCCTTAAGTGACTCTCCTTACTCAAGTGGAGGGAAGCATCAGCTGTCTTAAAAAAAATGCTTGTTTAGCATTTGCCCCAAGTTAAAAGGGTAAATGGAGCACCTTTAGGATTGAGGATGGGGCCAGGGTGGGTGTGGGGAGATGGATATAGTGTTGTGCTGCTTTAATGCTCTTGCCGCCTCAAATGCATTATAAATTCAATGGGAATCAAATGTGCTTTTTTTAAAAAAAATAACCATTTGTTTTGTCTTTTGTGGTGTGGCCGTTACAGCCTCTCTTTAGGGTTCATCTCAAGTACAGTGGACCCTTGATTAATGACGTGTTCGAATAGCGTCATTTCTGCTTAACGACGCATCGTCACTCGCCACGTGACTATCCGCACAACGACGGAAAACTGTCGTGCGAATTAACAATGTTTTTTATTGTCGTCGTGCGGATAATGACAGCTTTTTGCCGCTAGATGGCGCAGCTGCCATTGAAAACCGCACGACGTTTCCCCTATAGCGACACTACTTGGGGAACCAAGTAGCATTGTTATTCGAGGGTCTACTGTACTAACATTAAAATTATTACTGTGTAGAAGGAACGCATCCTGCGTTCCGCCACTTCCTCTTGGCGTTCAGGATGTGTTTGTGGAGAAGTGGCTTAAGCTTCTGTCAAACGTGTCTCGCTTACGTGGATTCGTCTCCAGGAATCGTGTCTGGGACGGGCGTCGTGAACTTGTTCAGCCTCGTGACCTCCTTTGTCCTTTGAAAAGACGACCCCATCCATGGCAGACCCCAAAGTGGTCCATAGCCTGCCCCACTCTTTGCTTGTGATGACTAGGCAGCTGCTTTGGTCCGTTACACCTCATTGGGTTGGTGATGGGCACGGGCAAAAAATGCAATATCGGCGTCCTGCTGTTTTGGAAATCCCACACTTGGGGAACGGCCGAGTCTTTCCTGAAGAAGGGCCTTGTGTGGAAGTAAGTGGCTTTTATGAGCCACCCAAAGCCCAGTCCAGAAATGGCTCCGTGGCATTGCAGTAGCACTTTCTTGTGGAATTAGAATAGCACAGGTCAAAACACTTGAGTAGAAGCAGCAAAAAAAAAAAACCAACCTCCTGCTTGGCCCAGAATCCTGCCGGCTGGTGGTTGGTGCAGCCAGTTTGTGATGCCCTCGCCTCCCGGAGGGAATCCAGCATCGTTGGCGTCATGTGGCTCTTGTCAGGGATTGCCCCTCGTCTTGATTTCAGAAGTGGAAATCGCTGGGGAGACGTTCCGTAGAGCATTGGGCCAAACCAGTGAGCGGTTAGGAGTTTTGACCAGATTGGGAGTCTTATGTGGACAGGATGAGGTAGATTTTAAGGTGCCATTTTCTCTGCTCAAACCAAGGGTGCCCAAACCATGGCTCATGGGCTGTATCCGTCCCCTGACGCCCTTGTCGCTCCCGGAAGGGGAAGTAAAACATGTACGGGTGCGTTTTACTTCCGCTTCCGGGAGCGACAGGGGCGTCAGAGGCTGGATGAATTGGCATCGGGGGGCTGGCCCACAGGCTATAGTTTGGGCACCCCTGGTCTACCTGGTTGTGGTGTTTTGTGTACAGTGCCATTGCTGTTTGCAGAGCCATCTCAGGACGCAAAGTGTTGTTGCATTGGTAACTTGGGCTACTCCGTCACCCTGGTGCAAGACAGAAGCCTTGAGCTGTTCTGCCTACCTGCCAACTCCTTTCCTCGCTGCAATTCTTCTGGGGAAAGCATTTTTCCACTGTAGATCCAGTCCTTCGCACAAAAGCAGAATTCCAGCCTGCTCATGAGTGAGTGGAATGGGGCTCCCTCCCCATCATCATCCTCATCATCTCCACTGGTCTTGCCCTCTTGGGCATGAGGTACAAGAGATTGTGGGGCAGCAGCAGAGTCGGAAATCATGGGGCGGCGGGTTAAGAATCCCTTTTGCTGAAGGTACGTTTATTCCAGAATTATTACAGGGCTGCTTTTTCCAAAGTGGGCGGACGCTCTCAGCGCATGACTCTTGGGCCAGTTGGTGACTCTTCTTTTTGGCCTGGCCATGAAGGATCTCTTCATTGTTGAGAGAGAAGCTCTTTAGGCCACGGAGTGGAAGGTGGAGGGAGAGTCCTTTAGGATAGGCTCAGAGAACCGGGGGCAGAATTGGGGCAGCTTGTTCGGCTTGCCATGTTTCGTTTTTGTTTTTCCCCCATGGAGGAGCAGGAGCAGCCGTGCACCCCATCCTACCATTTGGCTCTTTCCTTGGGGAGATGCTTTGGTCTCCTCTGCCGCCCGGAAGGGCATCCCCACTTCTTCTTGGGCCAGTGGCTCATGTGTGTCTAGCCCCCCAACCCAACCCCACACTAGGCTCCGGCCAGGGCAAAGTGATTGTACAGATTATGGTGAACAAAAGGAAACGGTAATAGGAAGCTGCCCACTGGCGCTGTGGGTTTCTATGCGCCCCTTCATTGGGACTCACATCGGTCTTAAACGTGGGTGGAGGTGGAGGCTCTTGCAGTAGATTTGAACTCTGATCCATGAAATGCTATTATTACTGGTCAATATTTATTGTATTTAAAAACTTCAGAAAAAAAACTATTATGGAATAAAACCTCAATAAAGAATTTTTTCCAGGCTTTTTAACATCTCATCTCTGTGAGTGTTTGTTGAACAAGAGACCAAAGGGGGAAACTCTGGATATTCTTCCTCCTCCTCCTCCTGGCGACTATCCTGGGCCTTCCATTTTGCCTTCCGCATGGCAGCGTGGCTCCCGTACCATGGATCTCCATCCATGAGTCCCTTCCTAGTCGTGAGCCCTTTTGGCAGTGGATTGTGACACTGAGAGGATGGCACCCTTAAGCACTCCAACACCCATCAGGAAGTGTGAGGGGCTTCTCGGCAGGCCTTTTGAGAGAATTTGCCTCCAGACGTTTGCGTTGACAGTTCCGCCTACGGAGATCTCAAGGCTCAGGAGTTGCAAAAGTTGGAGAGGGTCCCGAGTCCCCTTGCAGTGGGACATGCTGGGTCACCAGGGATCCCCAAGAGGTCATCCAGACCCTCCTGCCCATCTCCCCAAAACTGCATGCCTTAAGCAGCTGCCTTTGCAGTGAAATGGTTTAGAGGGCCTAAGACAACGTGGTGAAAGGTCTTGCTTTGGTGGCCAAGGGGACCCCTGGTTTGGTGGCCCCTAGTCCTGCCCGGGTGTCTGTGGACCACCAGCCCACTCTCTCATCTAAAGTTTTCCAGGGGCCTGCCTGGCCCTTCCTGGGGCTTTGGACGTGGCCCCATTCTGCAAGTGACACCAGTCCCTGTCCATGGGCAGCCAGTCTCCAAACACATCGCAGTCATGACTGTGGCTCCATTGCTTTCCCGCCCACCTTCTTTCCTCTCACACCCTGAGTTGGGGCCCAGGGAAGGACCGGTCTTTCTGCTTCTGGAAGACAGCCACCCTTCGGTCCACCAAGCAAGTGCCTTCATGCTCAGGGTAAGGCAAGATGAGCAGTCTCCATGTCTCGTAAAAAATGTCCCTCCCCCTATCAATGAATGAAATTCATTTGCCTCATACAATGCACCTGACCTTTGCTGGTGAACAATAGCCCAGTTTTTCTCATGCAAACCCTTATGGCGACACCCAGGCATGTGTTCCCACACTCTCATCAGACTTGATCACAGGGCCTCTCGCATTCTGTTCAAAATGAATGAAACCTCATGTTGAGGGTGCAAAGGGGTTGCCATTGAAACGCAGGCTGTTGTGGTTTGAACTCAAAGGGTGTCTCCATCCCTGTGAAGAGACTCATGGGCAAAGCGTGCAGGAAAGAGGCCACTGCAGATCTGGTCTGCTTGCTGGACAGGAGGCAGAGCTGGGCATACGGTTTTGTCTTTTTGTTTAAATTTACTATCTAATTTGGACTTTGGGTGCTGTTGGTTAAGAGGCTGAACTTCATGACTGGAAGGTCAGCAGTTTGAGACCCAAGTTCTGCACAATGGAGAGAGCGCCCATCATCTGCCCCAGTTCCTGCCAACATAGCAATTCAAAAGCAATTTTCAAGTAAGCAGGTACCACTTCTGCAGGAAAGCCAACAGCCTTCCATGTGTTCTGGCATCTAGTCATGCTTGCCACATGACCATGGAAAGGTCTTCAGATGCAGACAGCGCTAGCGCTCTTTGGCTGCAAACAGAGGTCAGACATGACTGGCTTTCAAGCAAGGGAGACATTGACCAAGCCTATAGCCTTCATTCCATAAAAATGGGTCCGTGGGGAGGGTGGTTTATGGTCATAAGAACATCCTTGCTGGAACAGGCCACAGCCCATCCAGTCCAGCATTGTTTCACACAGTGGCTCACCATTTGCTTCAGGGTATTATTCCCAAGCAGATGCTTTCACCTGCTTAGGATCCCCTGGAAATGGCATTGAGAGATATCCTGCTTATCTCTCCAACCCGGAGGTTGTCCTTAGGTATCCATAATTATAGCCATTGATACCCTTGTCCTCTATGAACAAGGCGTGATCTAATCCCTTTTGGAGGAGGGCTAACAATGTCCTTACCTTCATAGGAGATGCCTCTCTCTCCTCCAGGGCTGAGGGGGCCACTTGTCTCCCCACTGCTGCAACCCTTCTGATAAAGACTGGGGCAGGAGCCCAGGAAATGAATGGGAGTGGGTGGGGAGCACAAGCCTGCAAGTTCTGGTGGCCTGCCTTGGTTGCTCAAGGCCAGTTCTTTCCCATCTGCCAAGGTGCCACACAAAAGGCCATCTACATGCAGTATCAGGGTAACCCATCCATTTGGATGCACATTCCACTTCCGATGTGGCTGTGGAACAGATCCTGCTCACTCAGCAGAGCGGGATTGGAAAGGCTGGAGTCCCAGTAGCACAGAGTGGCCATCTTATGGCCAAAGAGCCTGCCTCTGAAGAGCTCCTAGGTTCTTCAGAAAGACTGACCTCTTTTGTTGCCGTCTTCCCTTCCAAGCCAATGTAAGGATAGAGAGAAGTTTAGATGGCAGTTGTATGGTTTGGTTTTCCCGAAGAAGGGTTTCGGACTCAGTGGTTCTCCACAGGGGATCTTCAATTTCCAGAAGCCTAAGTCAGCACATTGGCTGATCAGTGCTTTGGAGGAATTGACTGAGGCTTCTGGGAAATGAAGTCCCAAAACGAAAGGATGAAAAACACTAGGCTATCTTTAGCAAAAAGGTGGAAGGGATAACTTGGGATGGAGGGATTCTTATCTAGTTGGTTTCCAGTGGTTTCGGGAGCTGGGGTCATCATATGGTGGCATTGGTGGGATTTCCCTTCATCACAGCCAAACCTTCCACCTATTCAAGGTCACTTATTATTGGCCACCTGGAGACGAGAGAAGGCCTCTTCCAAGCCACTCACACAGGCAGGACATGCACAAAGCCTCCTCTTCCTCAGCTCCCCCAACATAGCTTCAGGTAAGGACTTGGTGCTAAGGTTTCTGAGTGAAAAGGAAGGGCAGCAGGCTGGTCCTGCCAGGTAGCACAGGCAGAAGAACCATTCAAAACATCTTTTCTAGTCCCAGAAGGAAATGGCTCAAAGCGTCCCTTGAGGTGGTAGGCTTTCTTCCCCTCCGAACCACTCCCAGGAGAGACATGTGAGCTGGGACCTGCTTTCCCCCCAGATCAACTGAGCCACGGACCCCTGACACTACAGTGACAGATGGGAAGATGCAGTAGAAATTTAAAATGTGCAGGGCTGCTCAATATTAATTAAAGTTCCAAATATGACTGACAAACTGCTTCAGAGCAAATGGTTCGGGATGGGGGGAAGGGGGCCTGGCTCTTCTTTTATGTCCTGATCAAACCCTGGACTGCCAAAATGAAGCCACTTTCTTCGCTTTGGGGATGGGGAGCTGGTTAGGAAAGAAATAACTCGCTCAGCATGCCAATGTTCTTTGAGGAAAAGGATCCCCTCATTTATTCTGAAGGAAATCCCACTGCAACACCAGGGTTGGGCCTGTGGTTTGCCAACTCTGAGAACCATGTAAACTACTCAAGGGCCTGTTTCATACCCTTTGACAAGATTTTATTCCTTTATTAAGGCTGATAGGCGCAAAAGTGCACTAGACATGGTTAGCCACCTGGCTTCCTTCCTGATAGGCTTTATGGTGTGGAAGTCGGGAGGGTGCGGGAGCCTGTATAGCCACAGTCTTCTTTTAAACAGTCACACTCCTACCTATGGCCAGCTGTGCTTTTAAAACTGAGCCACCCACCACAGGAGAGAGATTGGCTTTTAGAAGAGGAATAGTCCAAGTCTTTCTGCTGCTCATGTGAAGAAAAAGGGTCTCATGCCATGGTATCTGCTGGGTAAAAGGCACACCCTCCCCCTGGGCACAAACACTGAGATGGAACTGGGGAGGGTCGTCCGTTCAACAAGTTTTCACTCAGGTGCTGCAGGCAGCTAGAAAGTATTTATCAAGGCCACGTGTGGAGGGGGTCCTTCCTGGGAGAACCAGAAGTGGATTTCAGGATGAGTGCAACAGAGCAGTCAGTCTGGCTCTGACAGTGTCACAGCAAACCTCCTGGGCAAGAACGCTTTGTGCCTTTACTGCGGGTACAGCTCCACGAGCATTGCATGGCCCTGCAGAGGAGGAGAAAGAGAAGATGATGGAGCGAAGGCTAAGAACAGAAGGGAGATGATGCTTCTTTCGGTCAACAGGTAAGGAGACTGCAAAGACAGGCTCTTCCTTGCAAACGTCACATCAGTCCCTTGCCAGGGACAGAGGCTCCCCAGATGCAATATAGTAATTAATACCAATCACACTTATCTACTCTCTGGCCGCTTCCGCAAGGCAATAAGCATTATGCCAGTAACATGCTGGGTATTCATTTAATTGACCTCAGAAGAATGGTAGAGGCTGAGTCAACCTAGGGCCCCATCAGGATTGAATTCACAGCCTTCTGACTGCAGTACAGCAGTCTAACCCCTGCGCCACCAGGGCTCTATAATGGCACGTTGCTTACCTGTAACTGTTGTTCTTCATGGCCCCCTGTGAATCCACATCTTAACCACTAAGCCACCGAACATGCAATTAAATTGAATGTGGATTCACAGGAGACCACGAAGAAGAAGAACTACTTGACAGAGAGTAGGGAGAGAAATAGGCATTGAAGATAGCCCAAAATTAGAACACTCTTATATTTTAAAATTGTTATATTTAACAAGGATATAGCAATTGCACCCCTCTACCATCCCCCACAGTGCTTAGTGCACTCTCTGGGTGGCTCACAAGGTGATTAGCATTTGCCCCCAACATGCTGGGTCCTCATTTGACCGGAAGAAGATGCCAAGTCAACCTTGGGTCACAGCAGGATCAAACCCACAACCTTTTGGCTGCAGGGCAGCTGGTTAACCCCTGCACCACCAGGGCTTGAGCCCCAACCCCCAGTGCTTCCTGAGGCTCCTTACCTGTCCTCCAGCAGCACAAGCCGCCACCAGGCCAAACTGCCCCCCTTCCTTCTTCAGCCGGTGAGCCGCCGTCATTACCAAGCGGCATCCGGTGGCACCAAAGGGATGACCCAGTGAGAGCGACCCGCCCCAGTTGTTGAATTTTTCCAGCGGGGGAGCACCAACCTGCAAGCAGGGGGGGGGGGGGGGACACACAGGTACGATGAGGCCATGCCTGCCCTTTGAGTAAGTGCCCCCCCCCCATGCCTCACTCAACCGTCGAGAGAAGGAACAAATAAGCACATTGGGGGAAACCAGAGCACCCCCATCCATCCCGATGGCCCAGCTAACTTAAAAGAGCAGCAAAGACTGAAGTGCAGCGGTGAGTAAAGGTTCAAAAGTCTGAAGAAAGAGGCTGACAGTTCAATGGCTCCCCACAACCTTACCTTTGACTTTCTGCCCATGTAGTTCTGGGCAAACCAGTCTGAATCCATTGCTTTCAGGTTTGCTAGAATTTGCCCCTAAAAGAAAGGGAAAAAGATGACAAGAGACAAGAAAGTCCAACAAGCCTGTCAGACTCTGTGAGAAGAGACGGTGTTGGGTTGTTCTGTCCAGTGAGCCCTATGGAGGAGGAAGCTCAAACTGAATGGACGTGGCTGGTTAACAAGGAAGCAGTTCAAGGAATAATAGCCCCATTAAGCTCTGTAGCAACAATCATTAGTTAAGGTCAAAGTTGCCCCTGGCTCAAAGGCCGACTGCAGGGTTTGCAACCAAAGAGCCAGCGCAGTCTGCATCTGTAGACATTTCTGTGGACATATGATGTGGCAGGTTACCTTTCCCGTCAAAGCAGTACCTATTTATCTACTTGCAACTTCTTGCTTTTGAACTACTAGGTTAATAGGAGCTGGGACAGACGACGAGAGCTCACGCCGTCGTGAAGCACTCGGGTGTCGAACTGCTGACCTGCCAACCTCACAGTTGTCAAGTTCAGCATCTTAACCGCTAAGCCACCATACATGCACTTAAATTGCTTGGGACTTGTGGTGCCCTTTGCCAGGGCCTTCAAGACATAAACGGCTTAGACGTGGCCTCCTCCCGCTTCTGATGCTGCTCAGGGACCCCCGGAGGACAAGCCGCATTTCCCCATCTTCCAGGTGAGCTTGGCTGGCACCTTCCCACAGCCAGGCCCCTCCAACCCTCATACTCACTGCAAAGGCTTCGTGAAACTCAAACACACTGACGTCCTCCATGGTGAGGCCAGCTCTTTCCAGAACTTTGGGAGTGGCATATGTTGGCCTATGGGAAGGAGGGAGAGCCACACTCAGAGCTAGGTAGGCAGGCAGGACCTTCTCGGTATCTGCTCCGGCCCTATGGAACCTCCGGCTACTTGAACTGCGCCTCCAGGCAGAGTTGCTCCCCTTCAGGAAGGCCTTAAAAACGTGGCTATGCCAGCAGGTGTGGGGTACAACTGGTACCACAGTCCTGTTGGCTTGTTTACCCCTGCCCGGGTTTTTATTTATTCCTGCCCGGGTGCCCTTCTTTTTAAGGGGATTGGGGAGGTTTTATGGACGTTTTTAGAGAATTTTATAGTGTTTGGTTTTAATTAGTATTGGGTATGGGTTTTAACTGATGTTGTGAGCCACCTTGGGTCGCTTAGGCGATTATATAAATCCAACAAATAAGTAAATAAAATAAATCTGCCTACAGAGAAAGTTTGCCCAGACTGGCAGGGAGGGCCCTGTCTGCATCCCCACTCCGATGCCCTGGCTTTCCTAGCTCCACCTGCATGGCTGGCAGTTCAGAGCCAGCCTGTTTCTAGAACTCTTGAAAGATGGATCACAATGGGTGTGTCAGGGGCTGTGTACTGTGTGCCAGAAATGGTCCGTGGGGGCCAACTGCCAATCTCATTGGCTACTGGGATGGGTTGCACGCTCATGAAAACAAGAGACACAAAGGCCTTCTCAAACTGCAAGCAAGGCGGATCATTTTGTACCAGTTGAAGAAATTCATATTTGCTTTCCTCAGGTGTTATTTCTGCAAAGCTCCATTCCACACTTCAGACACCCAAGCGGGAAGGCCGGGGTTTGGGGAGGGGGGGGGGGGGGAGAGGCATTTCTTGCCCTCATTTTAACAGATCCAGACTTGATCCCCATACTTAAGTGTGATGGAGATAAAAGAGGGTGCTCCATCAACCCCCTTGAGCATCCCTCCTCCTCCCTCTCCCGGTTGCTTCTTATAGACCCGTGATGGCAAACCTTGGCATTCCAGATGTTCTTGGACTTAGATGTTCTTGGACTTCAATTCCCAGAAGCCCAAGCACCCTGTGAATCCACATGAATGGATTTACTGTGATTCATCCGGCTCGCACTGCCCTCGTCGCTCCTGGAAGTGGAAGTAAAATGTGCCCGTAAGGAGGAAGGGCCTTAACCATATGGGTGCGTTTTACTTCCACTTCCGGGAGCGACGAGGGTGGCGCAGGCTGGATGAATCGCAGTAAACCCATTCGTGTGGATTCACAGGGGCTTCTGGGAATTGAAGTCCAAGAACATCTGGAGTGCCAAGGTTCGCCATCACGGTTATAGACGCCCTCCTGCAAGCGGGACTTCATGAAGGGAGACTCCTCGGCTTTGAGCCAAACCTGTGCCCTGTGAGGCAAGGCCAAGAGTCCCCCTGGTACAGCGGTTTAAGACACAGTTCTCGAGCCAAAACTCTGCTCACGATCTCGATCTCAATGGGCTCAAGGCTGACTCAGCCTTCCGAGTTTGGTAAAATGAGCACCAAGCAAGGTGAGTGCAAAATGATGATTACCATGTGAACCACCCAGGATGACAAGTTCATGATTAAGTGTAATGGCTATTTGCTGTCCTAACCACACTGGGCTGTGATCCTGCCTGCAATGTCGCCCGACCCATGGTAGACTTAACAGATGCTTTGACCCTCCCATAAGCCCCCCCCCCCCCGGTCCTAGAGACTCCCTGTTCCTTCCAACTGTCCTGCCCCAGATACCCTCTGAACCATCAGAGGCTGCCCCAGAGTAAGAAGGGGGAGGGGGGGGAGTTGGGAAGTCTCTGCTTCGGTGCTGGCCTCCAGAATATTATACAGAGCACTTTGGGGGAAGGGAAGAAGGCACACAGCCTACCCCGGTTTTGAGAGAACCCTGTGTGTGCAACATACCCAAGCAGAAGCTGATCCTTGGGGTCCTGGGAGACGTACACAAAATCCCTGAGTAACAGAAGAGGAAAAGAGGGGACTGTGAGATAAGGGGTGGGGAGGAGAAGAAGGCAGGAAAAACCACAGCCCATCTGAAGAGACCCGTTGTTGAGTATTCTAGTGCAGGGATGTCGAACCTCGGCACTCCAGGTGTGCTTGGACTTCAATTCCCAGAAGCCCAAGTCCCTGTGAATCCATGTGAAATCCATTCACGTGGCTTCACAGAGACTTGGGCTTCTGGGAATTGAACTCCAAGCACACCTGGAGTGCCAAGGTTGGCCACCACGGTTCTAGTGCAACTCCAGCATGCAGTAACCAGAGAGACAGGAAAAACTAGCCTGATCTAAAAGTTGTTTTGCATTGTTTGCTTCTAATTACAATTAGAAATGTTCTTTCCTGCCTCAGGGACCACCTGACCCGGTTTGCATGTGTTAACGCCTTTGTTTTTGCTCTGGCCTTCCTCTCTCTTGCTTTTCTGCCTTTGGAAGAGGAAAGATGTCTTTTTGAGCTCTTCCATCTTCCAGGCCACATGGCTAGAAGAAAGCCCACCTTTACTTACCTCATTTTGTGAGTAAATGATACTTTCCTTTCTGTCAAGTATCTAGCCCATGTGTGTTTATTAGCTGGGCTAAAAGGGGGGGAACTGGGAAAGTTGCATTCAAACAAAAGATTAAATCCGCCCCACTTTGCTGTGCAGCTGCTACAGACGACTTAACACCCACATCCCCTGCTCACCGCAGATAGGCTTTTGGTTTGTATCCCATTGCCAGTGCCTTCTCTTCTGACATCAAGAGGACCGCTGATGCGCCATCCGTCTGGAAAGGACAGGCCAGAAAGCTCCCATCAGTCAAGGGGGAAAGATGGGGGGGGGGGGCCCTCCCACCATGGAGTAAAATGGGAGAAAATGCTGAGTGCAGCCCCTGAAACCCTGGGGGGGGGGGGGGGCAGGAAGTCCTGTAACCCCAGCATGCGCAATCACTTAGAACCTGTCCTCCCTTGACTGTCTGAGCCGACTCAGAAACACTGCCAGCAGGAACTGGCAAAACAAGCCTCTGGCGTCCACCCCCAGTTCTGTCTGGTGGCAAACCAACACCTATCCCACCGACACGCCTGAAGAGAGAAAGCCAGAATCAGAAGGGAGGCCCCAAGTGTTGCAGGCCAATGGGAGCCTGGTTGGTCCAGATGCTCAGGGGAGAGACGAAGAGGCCCCCCAAAGGGAGCTGGTACCCACAGCCCCATTCCCAGCAGCCACAGACATGGCTTGATGCGCCACATCATTCCTATCCTATGACCATGGCACGGCCCTTTCTGAAGGAAGGTCTATCTTCTGTAACCATCTGTCCCTGACTCAACCTGATTAAGCCAAATCCTGGAGCCCCCAAAAGGCTGTTGGGTCTAGGATTCTTACTACGCTGACTCTGAGCCAGCTAAGCAATGGAAACGTCTCCCTTGTTTGGAGGAAGGAGGTCCAAGCACCTTACCAGGAAAGAGGAGTTGGCGGCCGTGACTGTTCCGTACGGTTTGATGAAAGCGGGCTTCAGCTGGCCCATCTTCTCCAGCGTGGAGACGCGGACTCCGTTATCCTGCACGACAGTGTCCCTGCCTGCAAGAAACCACCAGATAAAGAGGCCGCAGCTCAGGCGGAGGCAGTGGTAGGTCCACCTGGCCGCCACCTCCTCTGATGTTCTCCCACACCTTCTGGCCTTCTTTCTCTCTCTCTACTCCCTTCTTCTGGGGCACCCCTTCCCCCGCCTCCTGTATCTTCTCCTCAGGGCTTACACCTATTTGGAAAACCATGGGAGGGAGAAGGTGCTCAACTGAGGGGAAAGAAGTTTGGAGGGGGATGAGAGAGAACACAAAGGCTTCTCCTTCACTCTCCTTCACTCTCTGCCAGATGGGCACATTTTACTTCTGCTTCCGGGAGCGACGAGGGCAGTGTGGCCAGATGAATTGGTGTCAGAGGCCTGATCTGGCCCACATGCCAGAGAAAATAGCAGCCTAAAATCTATCTCATCCTGTTGCGAAACAGATAGCAAGGAACATTTTACTTCTGCTTCCAGTGGGAGGAACCACGTGAACGGCCCACTGAAGCACGTGAACGGCCCGCGGCCTGAAACGTTTGGGCACCCCTGCCTTAGAGGGTTTTTCCTTTCTCTCCCAGTCATTCCAACAAGAGCCGTTCAGGGACGATTCTCCTCCCTCCACCTGAGCTCAAAGAAATGCCCGACCCCCACCCTTCCCAACGGGCTCCCCCAAGCAGGTGTCTCACCTGGGACTGTGAAGGGCACCACATCGGTCAGGAGGCCCTGGTCTTGGGCTTTCTTGGCCAGGCTGTGGGACCGCAAAGCGTAGCTGTCCTGTTCCGCGCGGGAGATGGCGAAAGCGGCTGCCAAGCGGTCGGCAGAATGGCCCATGGTCTCACTGGTGGAGAACTCGGCCACGGCTGGGAGCTAAAGAGGGGGAAAGGGAGTCAGAAAGCCCTCTGAGGAGCTGTTCCTGGGGACTCAGGACAGGCAAAGGCACAGGAGCGGGGCCTGAGCAAAGGAGGTTTTCTCGCAGGTAGTACTCCAACCGCCTCTCTTCTCCCCAAGATCCCTGCCACCCATTGTTTGGGCCAGCCTCCATTCGATCCCTTTTCCCTCTGAACCCCCTTCTTCCCTTGGCAGTCGCTTTTTGCAATAGCAAGAACATTTCTGTATTATTACACCATATAAGCACTTAGTGCACTCTCTGGACGGTCCACAGGTTAGCATTTTTGCCCCCCAACATGCTGGGTATTCATTTGGCCCACCTCAGAAGGATGGAAGAGGCTGAGTCAAGCTGGATCCCCATCAGGATGGAACTCACAATGTTTTGGCTGCAGTGCAGCAGTTTAACCCCAGTGCCACCAGAGCACTTTATGTCTTTCGTGTGCCCCCCTCCCCCCGGGTTCTCCTTTAGCTTTCTGCCCCTTAGAAGGTGAGTGAGCGACACACCTCCCTTGGCCAAGCCATCTCCTCCCCAGGGTTCATGGATGGAAGCTGTTCCACTCCACCCACCCTCCCTCAGTGGCTCTAAGCCAGGATTGCCCAAACTATGGCCTGTGGGCTGGATCTGGCCCCTGATGCCAATTCATCTGGCCCTTGCTGCCCTCGTACGGGCGTGTTTTACTTCCGCTTCCAGGAGCGACGAGGGCAGCAAGGGCTGGATTAATTGGCATCAGGGGCTGGATCCAGCCCGTGGGCCGTAGTTTGGGCACCCCTGGTTTAAGCAGAGAAAATGCCATCCTAAAATCTATCCCATCCTGTTGCCAACCATATCTGTTGCAAAACAGATTGCACGGTGAGTTTTACTTCCGCTTCGAAGAACCCTGTGACTGGCCGCTGAACCACGTGACCGGCCCACGGCCCGAAATAGTTTGCTCTAAGCATGAGTGGACTGGTTTTGCTGCTGCCGCCGCCTCTGCCAACCAGCCGGTTGCACCATCTCTCCTGGCTCCTGTTCTTAGCCAATTAGCAAAATAAACAGCCTGAGAAAAGCAGAAGAGAGAAAGAGAGAGAACGTGCTCTTTGCCCTTGTTTCATTTCACTTACCTCCGGCGCAAAGTAATCCGGGCGGATCTTGGAGATTAGAGACAGCCTCTGAAGCAGGGTTTTTGCCCGCGTCAGGCCCAGCATCGTCTTCCTCATCTTCCGGCTGTGCCTGATGGGGACGTCCGACATCAGCTCAACGCCGCCGGCGATCACCACATCCATCTGCCCAGAGGCAATAAGGCCAACTCCTAAATAGGAGACCCACAAAACGAAGGTTGCAAGATCTGGCTGGGCACAACAGGGTTTTTTCCCCTTCACAAGGGAGACACAAGGCCTCCTCTTCCTCTGGCCCTGGAGAGGCCTTCCTGCCACTTCCCCACCACCACTACCTTAACCTTTCACTAACCTGACAGGCCTGACAAAAAGCACCCATTCTTTCTGCTGTCACTGCTCTGGTCGGCCTTCTCTGCCGAACCTTCCAAGCTGAAGGCTGGGATCTGCCCACAGCCCAAGGCAATGGCGGAGCAGCTCAAGGGGCAAGGCAGAAATTCCCTCCCGGGGACCCTTTGTAGCATTCTTCCTTGCCTATTTGGACATGTTTCCCCAAGGGCTCAAAGTCTACCCGTTGGCTTACAATGGTAGCCTCTCCACACACCCCACTCCGTTGACTCCAGAGAGCTCTTGCTTTGCTACCTGTCCTCTTAAGAGGGGCGGAAGGAACCAGTTTGAGGGCAGCTGTTACTCTGCATATCCATTCAACATAAGGCACCTTCATTTATGGGAGGAACTTTGCAGGGGGTTGCCTTTGGGGCTGAAGCCCCTTCCCCTACCCAAAAGCAGGGGCCCGGTACTTCACTGGGGCTGGCTGACGCCAGACAACTACTCCTAGATCTGTGATAGCCAACCTTGGTACTCCAGGTGTTCTTGGACTTCAATTCCCAGAAGCCCAAGTCTGCTGATCAGGGCTTCTGGGAGTTGAAGTTCAAGAACACCTGGAGTGCCAAGGTTGGCCATCAGTGTGCTAGATGAAGCAGTTGCCAACGGTCATTGCTCTGAAGAAGTAAGGCTTCTGGAAGTTGAGAGTCCTGCCATAGAGCAACACTGGGAATACGAACATCTCACTATTCAGATCTTTGTAGTGAGAGTTAGCTCTCTCTCTCTCTGTTGCCTTTCTCTCCCACACTGGAGAGGGCATCATGGGCTCCAAACATGGCCTTGAAGGATGCATGATCCTTTCCCCTGGAGGAGGCAAAAGGGTCCCCTCGGCAGTGTCTCTGTGTCTGTCCACAAACCCAACCAAAATTGCTCCCTTGCTATGAATTCTTTGTTTTTTATGTACCACTTCACAATTTTAAAAAATCTCTCAGAAGGCATTGAGGGAGAATAAACCGAGGCACCTGTTGTCATGGCCTGGTTGGATGAGATGCAAGCCATGGTGACCGTGTGAGCTGGAGTCTTGTCCGAGAAGCCGGCCCCCAGGGCAGCCTAGAGTGAGCACAGAAAGACAGCAGCATTAGGGAGCAGAGCGCGCACACTTCCAGGCCCTTCCTGTAATGCAAACACATTCGCCCCCTCTCTCTGCAGCTTTCACAGACCCTTGTGACAGTAGGGCTGGACAGAGAGAGAGACTGGCTGAGCTTTGTAACTTGAACTCCTCCATGGGTCAACTTGGGAGTAAGGAGAGGCAGGTTATGCCTTCTCAAGCAGAGAAGGTCTCACCTCTTGGAGGCTCTTTGGAAACAGGTCTAGGGCAGCCTAACCTAAGAGCCCTGGTGACGCAGTGGTTAAGCTCTAACCAAAATGTTGTGAGTTCGATCCTGGGGGGTGAAAATCAAGGTTGACTCCTTCCAAGGGTGGTAAATGGAGTCCCCAGCATGTTGGGAGCAAACTGCTAATTACCTGTAAATCACGCAGAGATTGCACTAAGTGAGGCATAGAAGTTTAATTGTTATTGCTAACCTGTTTTGGAAGCTCCCATTCAGAGCCCTTCATTGTCAACAGAGAGGCCTCACCTGACAGCAGCCCCCCTTTGCTACCGAGGGCCAGGGTAGCTCACTGCTTAGGAAGGCATGAAACCCCCCAGGTGTCAAACTCCAGGAGCCAGAGTGTCCCTTCAAAACCTTCTCCGGCAGGCACAACAGCAGCAACTTCTGGGGCCGCTTCCATCGCAGTCACGGAGGATCTAACTGTTTCTGATCACAAAGTCACATCCAGCAAGAGTTTGAGCCACACCCAGGTGACCGAAAGAGCCTCTCTAGGCAGCCCTTACACGGCCAGGTAGGGCCCGGGGGCTGAGAGCCAGAAGCTGCCTCTCGGCTCCGGCTTCCTAACCTGCTCAGCAGAAAGAAGGCAAGGAGGGGAATTGTTTCCCCTCCTGAGAACGAAGACCAACTCTCCCCCAAAAGTGGAAAGTTAGCACACAACTGTTCTTTTTTATACAGTATATAAAAATTGGAAAAATCTCACATTTACATCTTCTAGGGTATTGACGGTTTTTGACAAATGCGACGTATCATTTCCAGGTCAGCTTCTTGCCATTGCAGGTCCATATCCAGTGATTCCAACCATTTCATTATTCTTCCTCCTATCAGCATCCTTTTCAATGACGTTTTTAAATTCTGCTATCTTCTTGAATAGTCCTGGATCTGTACCATCTGTTTAATATTGCCCATCAATTTCCTTTCCTGGATTTTCAGCGTTATCCTTCACATTTCTCTCTTATTAACCTTCTCCCCCAGCTTTTCTATCTCTTCTTTTGTAGATAAGATAAAGTGCCAAGTGGGTTAAAGGTCAGGATGCAGCCAGCGATTAAAACTTTGGACACAAAAGCAGAGCAGCCAAGCCTAAGTAAGCCTGGCCTGCAGGAGACAGAGGCCCTTCTTCACTCTATCCCTGGCTGCCTTCCCAGGCCAAAGGGCCACAGAAGCACCAGAGGCTGTGGAAAAGCTCCCTCACTCTTTCAGGCTGCTCATGAAACCACGGCTGGATGCAGCATAAGGCAGCTGGACAGAAAGACCAATGGCCGGATCAGGAGGAGGCAGGTCCCACCCTGACCCAGCAGGGAAATGCCCGAGTCACCCAGCCTTGGACTCCTGTGGGTAATCAACCACCCACACCTTCACGGATCCACGGCCAAGTCAGGAGGAAGCTGCCGGCCACCCAAAGAAAGCCACAGGCCTCCTTGGACACAAAGGCAGAGCAGCAAGCAGGCCCTCTCAGGCTGCAGCAGAGGAGGATGGAGTGGAGCACTCAGGAAAAGTACAATCCCAAAGAAGATTGTCACTCGCACACATCCCTAGTCTTACAAAGGCCAACAGTAGGAGCTCAAACTGGACACCACAAGCATGGGTGAGCCAAGCTAATAGTCTTGCCTTGGCCCAACCATAGGGCTGCAACAGAACCCAGGCAGGGAGTCCAAAGGTCCCTGACAAGGTGCTCCTTCAAAGAAGAAACGAATAAACATGTTGACAGACTCGGGATGTATTTATCTCCCTTTACAAAAGGGCTCGCGTGGAAGAGGCAGTTTTGCCCAGAGGAATTTTGCAACCAAGCATTTTGCTCCTGAGAAAGGGAGAGGCTTTGCATGGGGTTCTCTCGTCTCCTCCTCCTCCTCTGCCGCCTGCCTGGGATCCAGACAGAGACACCTGGGATCTAGCCAGCATCTTCCCGACATACCTGACACATTATTATTAAGTTTAATTTCTATCCCGCTTTCCTGGCACAGGTGCCGCTCAAAGCGGCTTACAACATACATGAATACAATATCATCAAACAGCAAGATTAATAGAAATAGTTACAATAATATAATACAGATACATCATAAAAACGATAGTCACAGAGAAGCAGTATCCCAGTATTCATGATCCGCACACGTCCCGGCGCAGTAGCAAACCGCCACAAAAAGTCAGTTACACCCGTTCTTGCCAACTTCCTGGACGACAAAAGGGCCAGGAGGCGACGGCTCCTCAGCCGGGAGACTCCTTTTATCTCCCCACCGATGGAAAGAGTGGGGAGAGCGCGGCGGGGAGAGCGCAGCAGCTCACGGCGTCAGCGTCTTCAGTCTCCCAGGCCCATGCTCAGGGCTGCCTTCTGGTCACGACTTTGCCTTGGCCAGACTCTGATGTGTCAGTGCACTTGCACCATCTCGGGCTGCTGCACATCCTGTGACGTCACGCCAGGACAAAGCCTCAGACAAAGTGGGTTTTGAGAAGCCTTCGGGAACTCAAGAAGAAAAATTTGAGAAACCGAGCCAGATGTCACACGCGTGGCCACAAAAGCCAAAGAGTTTTAGATCCCACAGGAACAGCAAGGGTTTTCCATTTCACGGAAGAGATAAGGTCTGTCACAATGACCCAAGGAAAATGCTTCCTCAGGGGAATGCAACCCAAGAAAACTGAGATAGAAATACACCTGCTAGCAGCCTCTTGAGTATGTAAGAGCTGAGCAGGGCTGTTGAGGGGAGGACGTGGTGGAGGCCCTTCATCCACAGAGACACGAGAGGGGCAGAGACTGAACAACGCTAGACTCAAGCACACAGCCGATTCCATCAAGAGACTGGCAGGTCTCCCACTCTGGAAAACTCATCTCTACGTTTCTTTGAAGCCTACAACCACGACTATGCAATTGTTCAAAAGACGTTTGTCCCATATTTTGAAGCAAAGTGGAACTCATTCCACACCTAACTTGTATAAACAGAAATCCACACCCCTGCTGGGCTCCTCCAGAACATCGAAGCATGTCCAAAAAATCGGACACTCGCCAAAAAGGACAGGCTCTTGGTTGCAATGTTGCAGTGGGCTTTTGAAGCCTTTGTAGCTCAAGGGTCATCCTCGTCAAAATCATCATCCTCATCATCACGGACAACTCCCCCCTCGGACAGCCCAGTCTCAGGAAATGGTCAGATCCCACCCTGTGCTTGAGAAGCACTTGGGAGAGGGAAGTTAAAGCTACTCCTCCTCCTACCTGCCCCCAACATGCTGGGGATTCATTTTACCGACCTCCAAAGGATGGAAGAGGTTGAGTCAACCTTAGGTTTGCAAGATTGAACTCATAATGTTTTGGATTCAGTACAACAGTTAAGTCCCTGCACCACCAGAGTTCTAAAAGGACTTACCTACACCTGTCCTTCTACTTCTTCATGAATCCACTGCATACGCACAGTAAACCCATTCATGTGGGTTCATAGGGAACCATGAAGAAGAACTTGATAGAGTGGTAGGGGCAGAAATACATTGTCTGCCTGCCTGCCTGTCCGCCTCCTCCACCCTCTCTGATGCACCTGAGTCCGCCTGGAGCTTTTCCCTTACCATCTAACCTACCTCTCTGCCAACATTGCTGGTTTTCACCTCCTGGATGACAGTACCAAACACAATGTACTCCACCACCTCCTTTGGCACCTCAGTCTGATTCAGCAAGGCCCTGAGGGAAAAAAACATCAGAATTCAAAGCCGTGTGGATGAAGAAGCAAGAACATCAGCGGAAGCTTCCTAGGTACAGCTTCCCAGAAGGGCTTTGCACAGGGATAAGGTCACAAGTGGGCTCTGGGCTAGAAGTCAAGTGTAGAACAGCAATACAATACGCTTCTCAAATGTCGCTTCTTCAATAACATCTGACACCCCCCAAAAAACAAAAACAAAAACTGTTCCATAGACCCTATAGAAACACTACCATACAGGTAAAGCTCTACCAGGCGCTGTCGTTGGATACATTCTACAGCAGGGATTCTCAACCCATGGCCTAGGGAACAGATGCTGCCCACGACACCATTTCATGTGGCCCACCACCACCTCCGCCACACCCGGAAGTGCCATGTGTGGCCGTCTGGCTCCTGAAGTTGTCTGAGGGAGCGTGACCCAGCCCTCGGCTTGAAAAGATTGAGAATCCCTGTTCTACAGGGTGTCCCAAAAGATGCCCTAAAGCAAACATTGTAACTAAATGTACCTTCATTGACAAAATATTCATTGCAACGTCTTACAAAATCCCCCCCCCCACACACACACACACAATCTTCTTCCCCACTCATGGCAAACACATTACAAGATATCTATTGTTATGCAATTTTGCCCATGTATGGAGACACCCTGTAGAATAAAGGGCAGGATGTTCATTTTCTCAGTTTTAAAAATAAAAGCTAGTCCAGACTGACAGATCTTGCATGCAATGAAGAAACTGTTTTGGCATAAATATACTATTGTTTTCTTACACATTATATCTGTTTCTTAACTTAATAAAAAGCGCATCTTCCCTTTCACCACCTTCTTAACAGCATTATCTTTCCATGATGACATCCTCCCATGCCATCATGTATGGCAACCCTATGAATCAGCAGCCTCCAAAAACCCCCACGATTAACAGCCCTGCTTAGACCTGATGAAGTGATTTACACACTATTCTATTTTGGGAAAGGCCACCTGCTGTCACTGTGTGATCTTGCGGCTGAAAGACCCCACCCCACCCACATCCCCAACCCCCAACGGCGGCAGCAAACTTTGCAGCTCTGCAGTGTTGCTGTACCACATCTCTTGTCTGGAAAGATTCCTCTATGAGCTTCTCCATTTGGTTTTTGTACACGACATTCTCGACGGTGCTGTGAAGGAGCAACCCTAACCCTTTCCTTTTTGAGCAAAAGAGAAACCAGAAGCATGTTTTTAGGACAGGTAAAAAGGTCACCCTTGCTTGAAAGCCAGCTGTATCCGAATCTAGGATTCGGTGCTTGTCTCTGTTTACAGCAAAAGAGCCAGTGCTATCTGTGGCTGCAGATGTTTTGGTGGGCATGAGACAAGCAGGACTAGACACTGGAGTCCTGTTACCTTTCCAACCAAAGCAGTACCTATTTATCTACTTGCAATTTCTTGCTTGTGAACTGCTAGGTTGGCAAGAGCTGGGACAGATGATGGGAGCACATTCAGTCATGCAGCACTTGGGTCTTGAACTGCTGACCTGCCGACTTTCCAGTCATCAAGTTCAGCGTCTTAACCACTAAGCCACCACGGTCCCTGTTTTTATGACAGAAGGCCAAAAAAAAAAAAACCTTGCTGATGCCTTTTGTTCCATTTGCTACCCAGTTGCCACTTACTTCAATGCTGCTCTGGCCAAGTCATGTGGCATCAAGTCTGCATACCTGAGGATCAGAAGAAAAGAAAAAAAAAACACACACACACATTAATGAATGAGAAATACAACTTCTTGGCTGTTGTTTTAGTGATTGCACAACCCACAGAGGAAAGCATGGTGCAATAGGGTTTACGTTTCTGTTGCCAAAGCCACAAACTCCCAAGGCTTCCTACGTAAGCCTGCCAAGGAAGCACTGGATACTTACATGGTTCCTGACTGCAGGAAAGGAATGCGGACGCCATCCACCACCACAATATTCTTCACCCCACTTTTAGCTAAAGTTTTCTTATTCTTGGGCTGAGCTGCTGGAAAAGAAGAAGCTCTGAGCAGAGAGATAATGCAATCCAAACTACGG
The DNA here is from genome assembly GCA_035047345.1 of Bradypodion ventrale. NCBI lineage: Eukaryota > Metazoa > Chordata > Lepidosauria > Squamata > Chamaeleonidae > Bradypodion > Bradypodion ventrale. Next base: position 1,288,231 of record JAWDJE010000001.1, on the reverse strand, counting down.
CCCAGGGGCCAGATCCGGCCCCCAACACCAATTCATCCAGCCCGTGAAGCCCTTGTCACTCCCAGAAGCAGAAGTAAAACACGCCTACATTTTACTTCCGCTTCCGGGAGTGACAAGGGCTTTGCGGGCCAGACAAATTGGTGTTGGGGGCCAGATCTGGCCCCCAGGCCATAATGACCAGCCCACTGAACCACGTGACCAGCCCACAGCCCAAAAAGTTTGGGCACCCCTGGTCTAAAAAATAAAACTAGCATGCATTGGAAAGAGTCCTCCACAGGTTTTAGGCAAACAATGTATTTCTTTTCATATCAATGTAATTGTTTGTTCTTGGAATTATTTCCACTCCAACCCCCACCTCACCCCTTTTCAGGTTTTAAAAAGTGCAAGCTACTGGTGTAAAGTTTATCAAACTCCCTAAGGACCTAGTTGTGCCCATCAAACAATCTTATCATGCTGTTATTGTGTTCCACCAAGTCATTTCTGACTCACAGTGATCCTATGAATGAAAGGCATCGTTAACAGCCCCCATCAGATCTGTCAAACCAAAGGTCGCGCCTTCCCTAATTGGCTAGATCCATTTCATGCAAGGTTTTCCTGATGCCAACCATTTCCCCCTAGCATTATTGTCTCTCCTAATAAATCTTGTCATCTCATGATGTGCCCAAAGCTTGCTAGCTTCAGTTTAACCCATGTACCACCACTGGCACAGTTTAGTCATTTTTCACATCTAGGGAGGGTTCAAGTGAGTTTTGAAATCAAAATATCTTTCCTCAACTTATAGAACAAACAAATGAATACAAAAAGCCAACTGGACTTTGGAAACAAACAGGTCTGGAGCAGTGTGGCAGTTTTAAAGTTTGACCAGAATTTCTGCATTAATAGCAAGCATACGCTACATCAGTTGTTTCAATCATGGTAAGTAAAAGCACTTAGTAAACATTTACAAGTAAATTCTTCACAGCCTGCATGGTCAAATAGGCCCTCACTTTTCCAAGCTCTGCTAGAAACACAGCCCCCTCCCCACCCACCCTGGAAAATGACAGCTACAGATATATTAATAACAGGCCAGAGTTCCTGACAGCTTTGCTTGGACATTTAAAGCAACCATTTATATTCATACAGCTTTAAGAGAGCATGACACTTTGATTTTAAAAAAAATATTTCATGTCTCAGTTTATGAAACATTATAGAACTTGTGGTACAGCTACGATAAAGCTATGTAACTGAATCAATTAGTTAGCAATCCTTCTGCTTTACCTGTTGCTTGTGGCTGGGGCGCAGAAGCCAGAGACCTCACAGCTGAAACATAAGAAAAACAGAAAATATGCAAATGTAAAATAAACCAATTCCTTCCCCTAACCTTCTACTGTAATTGCTACATAAACAAAAAGCCAAAGCTAAAACTTTCAGATGTATTTAGATGTACCTGTTTTTAAGAAATGCAGGTGCTTTAGCAAAGCAAATGCCTAAGTCAAAAATGATTTCCACAATTCAAATGGCATATTATTGTTGATGTGTGTCAATTAGTCACTTCCAACGTATGGCAAACAAATGACCTCCAAAAAGTCATATTCCTTTATTGTCACACTGCATGTTTATTCATATGACATAATAACATTGATATTACATTACAGACATAACTTGCTAACACGCATGTTGGTACCTGTATGCACCTGATGAGAGAACAAGACTTACAGAATCTGGCAGCCCAAGGTGTGGCAGCTGAAAAGGTCTTGAGTGCGCAGGTCAGCATGGATGCCATTTTGAAATCTGAAAGAGAAGAAGGGTGTTAGAAAGTCCGTTGTTTATCTTGGCTGGCCTGTTGCCAATCTCAATGGTGGGCATTTAGCCCAGACCAGAGGCCTTTCCAAAAGCAGCCAGCATCACAACATTGCCTTCCCAAACCACTGGTGAGTGTTTTGACAGAGCACTGATGGAGGGGAGGGTGAGACAGAAATCTGAGCCCTTTCTCTCTGCACAGAGCAATGGAAAAGGCAATAATTAATTAAATCACTGAAAGTGTCTTTTTCGTTTTTGATATTTCTTGCAGCAATACTGCGCAATGCAATACTCACTTAATATCTTCAGCAAATGCAAATACACTTCTGGGTGCAGCTTTTTCTCTATGATTTAAGAATATAAAGCAGTATGATACTCTGTAATGATACTCTGTAATGCTCCTTAATGGCTTTTATTTCTGTCTAGATTGGTTATACTTGGTAATTATTGTGCTCATGTCATGACTGGGAGGCGGAAGGTCAGCCGTTCGATTCCCAAGTACTGCAGGACAGCATGAGCTCCCGTCTTTGTCCCAGCTCCTGCCAACCTAGCAGTTCGAAAGCAAGAAATTGCAAGTAGATAAATAGGGGCCACTTCAGTGGGAAGGTAACAGTGTTCCAATTGCTCCGGTTTCTAGTCATGCCTGCCACATGACCATGGAAACGTCCGCAGAAGCACTGAGCACTGAACCCTAGAGTCGGATACGACTGGCTTTTGAGCAAGGGAAACCTTTACCTTTACATGACTATCGGCTTCTACAAAATGTCTCATGATTTTCTTTTAAAAGAATGTCTTTCCTCTCTTCTTAAAAACCTGACTTTAATCAAAATAATTTGTCCCCTGGGAACTGCAGCTTCAAGAGTCTGTCGGGCTAGACATTTAAATGATAAAAAGAAGCAAGGGGCAGTATCCCAAGAAAGGGCAAGCGCCTAAAGAGTCACTCTTGTTCCAGCAGAAAGGCCATTTCCTGGGCCAGTAATTCTGGTTTTACCGAAGGCGGCAGTTTGGCCCCCAACCCCTCTGGAAGGATGTTTGGCTAGTAACTGCCACCCCCTCCCAGCCATGCTCAAGTGGGGGGCTGCTGGCAGACAACACCACATAGTGTGACTGTGGAGAGACACAGAATCCATTGGCTCACTGACTGGTCTGCCCATGGCTGCCAGAGACATGCACCGATCAGGACTTGGCTTTGGGCAACGACAAAGCAAAGAAAAATGGCTTCGTTTTGGCAGTCCTGGGTCTAAATGGGACATGAAAGAAGAAGTCGTGAAGGTGCATAAATGCACAACCCACCCTCCTTCTGTGGGTCCTTCCGCTGTCTTTCTTCCCCACAGCCCTAAACGTGGCAGAAACCACGCTTTCTGGAAAGTGCCCCCCCGGGGGGGGGGGCGCAGTGGTTAAGCTGCTGCTGTGCAGCCAGAACAGTGTGAGTTCAATCCTCATGGGGACCAAGGTTGACTCTGCCTCAGTCTTCCAAAGTCGGGTCAAACGCTTCCCCAGCATGTTGTGGGGCCAAAATGCTCATTACCTTGTCAACCGCCGCCGCCAGCGCTATGGAGGGAAAGCTGTATAAGTGCACATGATGCATTTTAAGAATGTGGTTACATTTTATGTGCTAATTCCACTTGTGAACCACCCTGGGATCCTTCCCCACGCCTTTCAGTCCAGGTACTGCCACCCAGCCAGCCCTGCAGTGTAGGCCGCCTCCATTCTCCAGACGCCTCCCGGACGCTGCAGAGAAGTAACGTCACCAAAAGTAACTCAAGGTAACGGCTGTGAGGTAACGGCCCTTCCAACGCCGCCCCCACACATCCGGGGACCGCCAAGACGAGGCCCTCCGAAACCTCCCCACCGCCCTCCCCTCCCTTTCCTCACCGGCTCTGTCTCGCTGTTCCTGATCCTGACCTTCCCGGGCGCCTGCTTGGCCCCCGTTCGATACCCCGCAGCCACACCCCTCTTGCTGACGTCACCGCGCGCGCCGCTGGCTCGGAAAGACCTCTCAGAAGGTCTCTGTAGGCGTCCTCAATGGTGCCTGAATCCGCGCCCAATTTTCCCTGACGGCCCAGGCCTTCCGCGCCGAAAGTCTTCCCGTTGAAAGCGGAGAACCCTTTTTTCGGAAGGCCTTGGGCGGCGGGTGTCGCAGGCAGGCGAGACCGAGGCCGGCTTGACAGTCAGGCAGCGGCGGAGACACCCCGAGCAGGGCGACGGCTTGTGTGGAAGGGCCCCCCCTCCGCCCCGCGGGCTCTCCCCGCCCCCTTCAGTCAGGGTAGCCTGCAGTCCTCGCTGGCTCGACCTCCCTGCGGGCTAAGATGGCGGCCGCGGTCAGGGCCATCGGGAGCTGGGCGCGCTTCACGGCCGCCGCCAAGTACTGCTGCCCGGCCCGGGGCCGCCACGCAGGTGGGACGGCAGGGAGGGAGGGAGGGCAGAGCGCGGGGGGGGGGGGACGGGAGGCGGAGGAGGGTCAGCTGGGCTGGGCTGGGCTGGGCTCGTTGGCCTCTCGGTTCACATCCTACGCTCTCCATCCTCCTGCAGAAGCGAGGGTGGCTCCCCCTCAAGATCATCTAGACCACCCCAAGCCCCTTCCCTCTCCTCCCCTCTTTCCTGAACGTTTTCTTGGGACTGACCTTGTCCACAATGAATGGGGAGTATGGGGGGTGTAGTCCTTTTTTAAAAAGTGTGTGTGTGTGTGTGCAATGAATAGGGAGTATGGGTGGTGTAGTCCTTTTTTAAAAAGTGTGTGTGCAATGAATAGGGAGTATGGGTGGTGTAGTCCTTTTTTAAAAAGTGTGTGTGTGTGCAATGAATAGGGAGTATGGGGGGTGTAGTCCTTTTTAAAAAGTGTGTGTGTGTGCAATGAATAGGGAGTATGGGGGGTGTAGTCCTTTTTTAAAAAGTGTGTGTGTGTGCAATGAATAGGGAGTATGGGGGGTGTAGTCCTTTTTAAAAAGTGTGTGTGTGTGCAATGAATAGGGAGTATGGGGGGTGTAGTCCTTTTTAAAAAGAGTGTGTGCGTGTGTGCAGACGTTGGCAAGACCAAATGCCTCTTTAGCCTGGCATCCTGTTCTTCGAGGCAAAGGCCATAAGGGCAATGGTTCTGGGTGAAAGCATTTGGGCGGAGGGGTGTGGGGGGTGGGAGAAGAGGGGATAATTAGGAGGGATGGATTGGGTTAACCAAAAGGCATGAGGGGTGGGTGGGTAAGCAGGGTTCTTTTTATCAATTCAACATATCTGTTTAGCTCTTGCTCCATCTGGTCTTGATTTGTGTGAGTTAACCTTTAATGCAGGGATGCCCAAACTATGGCCCGTGGGCCAGATCCTGGTCCCGATGCCAATTCATTTGGCCCGTACCGCCCTCGTCACTCCTGAAAGCCGAAGTAAAACGTGCCCATATGAGCGTGTTTTACTTCCACTTTCGGGAGCGACGAGGGCAGTGTGGGACAGAAGAATTGGTTTTGGGGCCCTGGATCTGGCCCACAGGCCATAGTGACCAGCCTTCTGAACCACATGACCGGCCCATGACCCAAAAACCTTGGGCACCCCTGCTTTAATGGCTTTGTCATTTCTCAAGCTTTTCCATTTGAGTAATTGAAAAAGACATGTAGATTTGTGGGTGTGGGTCAGTACATTTCTGAAGGGTGGCTTAGTAGTGGCTAAAGACACTGAGCTTGGTGACCAGAAGGTTGAGAGGTCAGCAGTTCGTGACCTCAGGACTGCACGATGGAGTGAGCTCCTGTCATCTGCCCCAGCTCCTGCCAACCTAGCAGCTCGAAAGCAAGAAATTGCTACATGTGACCAGATTCCTGTTTGGGTTGTTGGGGGACCGAGCATGGCTTTTGTGCTGTGGGCACAATAAGAATTCAAGGGCCAGGGCGACATTTATGGGATAACATTGTCATCTGGCAAATGAAACCAAGAAGCCAGAGAAACCCCTGCTGTGCAATTATGTTGCCTTAAGTGTCTGAAGAGGTAGGTTTCAAGGCAGTCGCTCGCTTTGTCCGAGACCCACGTGAGCAGCAAAGCAGCTCTGATTCATGAGGCCAGCTTGGAAACCTGGGCAAGGAGTTACGTATTTGTCAGCAGCCCATTGTCAGGCATACATACATAGGTAGGAACCTGGCTCTGTTTATCTATTTGTGTAACGGTGACAGAGATTAGCAGAGGCTGCCGCTCCCCAGCAAAGAAGGCTGGTTTTAGATCTCGGCAGGCAGGCATGCAGGCGCCTTGGCCTGCCTCCAAAGCATTGCATTGCCGAGCATAGTGGAATAGTAGGTGAAAGGTCCCTTCCTTTTGACTCACGGGAACATAGGCCAAGGGCCAAGCCAGCCACCTCCGGTTTTACAATGCTTCTCTTGCATCAGAAGGCACAGCGTCCTTGGCCTCTGACATGGAATGTGTTTTGGATGACTCACCTGGGGTTGGAGGGAGTTGCAGTTGCCACCTGCTCTGGGTCTGGCTTGAGACCCTCGGCTGCTACCTTAGGAACATCATTCAGTTCCTGAATTTCAGGTGCCTGGCATGATCCAGACTCCTTTGGGTAAGCAGTTCTGTCCTGAGAACTACATTGTGCAAGGTGACTACCGTGTTTTTGGCCACATGGTGCCAAAGAACAGCTCTGTGTTCTGTGAACATGCAGTTTCTGTATCTGTGTGGCCTATAAAAATGCAAATGAAAGATCGCACTGATTTCTTTCAGTTCATAAGAACATAAGAACAGCCTTGCTGGAACAGGCCACAGCCCATCCAGTCCAGCATTCTGTCTCACACAGTGGCTCACCATTTCCTTCAGGGTATTATTCCCAAGGAGATGCCTTCACCTGTTTAGGATTCCCTGGAAATGCCATTGAGAGATATCCTGCCTATCTCTCCAACCAATAATCCATAATTATAGCCATTGATACCCTTGTCCTCCATGAACTTGTCTAATCCTTTCTTGAAGCTGTCAAGATTGACAGCTGTCACCACTTCTTCTGGCAGGGAGTTCCATAGACCAGTAATCCTCTGGGTGAAAAAGTACTTTCTCTTATGTGTTTGAGAACTAGTACCCAAAAGTTTCATGGAGTGTCCCCTAGTTCTAGTGTTATGCGATAGGGAAAACAGTTTTCCCTTATCTACTTTGTCCACACCGTGCATGATTTTATAAACTTCAATCAGGTCACCTCTTAGACGCCGTTGTTCAAGAGTGAAAAGGCCCAACCGTTGCTCACAGTTCCTGTGAGCACTTCATTGTGAAGCAAGCACACATCGTTCTTACTGGCCTGTGTTAAAGCAACAACAGAACTTCTCTGCTCTTTTTCGGGCCAATATGACTGAAATGGTTCTGCATAAAGATGGGGTGTGTGTATGTTGTTTCGTGGACTTCTTAGTGTTGGCTCTAACAAGAAACTAAGATTAAATTTAGTTGGATTTAGAGGTCCAGTTCTGAGATATGATGGTCACCTGGAAGTGTCCTTGGTCCTTTGTCTACTATTGGTAGGGCTGTTTTGTATCCGAGCAGCTGAAGAGTCCAGGAATAAGTTGTGGACTTTGTGCCCCCCTCCCACTTTTATGTAAGGGGTCAGTTTAGTCAGGTGGATATGGTAAGTAAACTCTTTGGTAAGATCAGTGGAGCAGCTTCTCTAGCTGAGACGGACTTCTGAGTTCCAGCCAATCTCTCTGGGACTTCTGTGGTTTTATCTGCTTGCTTGAGGTTGACTCCTTATAATTGAAGGAGGCAAAGTTCAAGACAAATAAAATAAATAAGTATGGTTCAAGCTGTGGACTTTGCTTCAGCAGGACGTTGCGACGGGCTCTACTATGGAAAGCTTTTGAAAGGAATTGAACTTTCCTTCAGAGCCTCTAGAGGAGAATTTCAATTTTAATTTATACCCCGCCCTACTCAGCACACGGCCAACTCAGGGCGGCATTACAACATATTAAGGTTACAGTATATAATAAAAATACAATAAACAATCCATATATCCATACAGCAAGACAATATAAGTAGAATATAACAATATAAGACAAAAGTAATAACAAACACACATGGCCTGTCACTCCAACAGGCTGCTAGTTCCTGTGCCGTGGTGGCTTACTGGTAGACACTGAACTAGATGACCAGAAGGTCGGCAGGTCAGCGTTCGAGACCCAAGCGCTATGCGATGGAGTGAGTGAGCTCCTGTCTCTGTCCCAAGGTATTAGTGTTCTGTGTGCGCTTTGGCATCTAGTCCTGCCTGCCATAGGGCCATGGAAATGTCTGCAGACCCAGGCAGTGCTGGCCTTTTGGCTGCAAATGGAGATGAGGCACCGAACTCTAGAGTTGGATACGACTGGCTTTCCAGCAAGGCAGACCTTGGCCTTGCCTAGTTCCTGTGTCATTTTGCAACCCCCACTGCCAGAGGTACCACTACGCTGATGAAGAATATAAGCAGGAGGGGGGGGGGCTTGGTCCTACCTTGCCAGTATCTTGTCCTTGGAGCATTTGATCCTGGCCACAGAATGGTGGGCAAGAAAGGCCTTTGATCTGACAGGGGCAGGCTGAGATCTGTGTGTGCCCCGCTAGAAGATAGAGCACTTTTCGAGCATCTTACACTGAAAGCAATTCTGGTGTAGAGACAACCAGCTTTTCCTCCCGAGAGGGCTGTGGGCCCTTGTGAGTCTCTCCCATCCCACTGAGTCTGTTGGGGCTCAAAATTGCCTTTAGAAAGTGGTTTTAATTCATGACCTTCTGGCTGGCTGAATGGCAGAGGTCCAAGGGAGGAGAGCAGCCCCTACTCCTTCATTAGATGATAATAATGTAATAAATAAATAATATCAAATAATGATGATAATTTACATTGACCCAGCTGGAGCTCTTTGCTTTGAGTGGCCCACGTGTTTCTTGCTTGAATAAACTCCCCGAGCAAGGCTGGTGTCTGTGGTGTCCTTCACTAACACACAACTCATCATGCCTGAGCGTTTACTGACAGCAAGTACTTTTTTTTGCTGTTTTGTTTTCTCTATGACCGTGATGGTGAACCTTGGCACTCCAGCTATTCTTAGACTTCAATTCACAGAGACTTGGGCTTCTGGGAGTTGAAGTTCCAGAACAGCTGGAGTGCCAAGGTTTGCCATCCCTGCTCTGATATGAGAGCAAGTAGTGTTTCATGGGAACTGTACTCTCCATGTTGAAAAGGGGCCAGATTCTTCTCCAAGGTCCCCATGTTGGCTCCTTGGAGTCTGAAATACTTTCTCAAGCCTTCTATTAATTCCAATAATCTTCTGTTTAGGTTATGCCTGCCAAAACCTCAGCACCGCCTCTCCCCTCAATTGTAAGTATTCGTTCTTGGGTTTAATGTGGGTTGATTGTGTTAACTGCTTTTTGGATTCTAACCACCACCACCCCACACACACACAGGATTATATACACACAGGATTATATATATACACACACAGGATTATATTAATTAAAATGGTGGGGGATTGCTGCATGACATTTGTGGGGCAATAAATAAGTAAAAGTCAAGATAGCAATAGCAATTACACTTATATACTGCTCTCTGGTGCTTAGTGAACTTTCTGGGTGGTTCACAAGTTAATTAGAATTTGCCTCCAATATGCTGAGTACTCATTTTACTGACCTTGGAAGGATGAAAGGCTGAGCCAACCTTGAACCCATTCAGATTGAACTCACAATGTTTTGGCTAGTACAGGGGTGCCCAAACTTTTCATGCCATGGGCTGGTCACGTGGTTGAGCGGGCCAATCACGTGCTTCCTCCCACCAGAAGCAGAAGTAAAACGCACCCACGCATGCACAAAATGCTGCCGTAAATGCACCCGTTACTGTCGTAAACATGTTTAAGACAGCTGTGGGATGCTTTATGGCAGCGTTTTACACATGTGTGGGACGGGACGTTTTACTTCCTCTTCCAGGAGTGGCGAGAGCTGTGTGTGCTGTGGGCCAGATCCAGCCCACAGGCTGTAGTTTGGGCACCCCTGCTGTAGTACAACAGTTTAACCCCTGCACCACCAGCTTGCAGCTGTCCATCTTACGTATCACATGTTGGAGAGTATCCTGTCCATCTGGCTTATGTGGTCTTGCCCTCAAAGTGTTGGAGGTTTGGTGGAGGGCTCTTGCTAGGATGAATACATTGCACTGACAGGAGCCACCAAGGGAAGTGGAACAACCACAAAGATCAAGGAAGCACCCATAGATTCCGGTCCCTGGTCTGGAAAAGGTGCACGTGTGACCCTTGCTCGTGCATTGCAGACACCGAAGTATCTTCAACGGGAATCCTGTGAAACCTTCCTCTATTTCAGGAGTCCTCAACCTTTATAAGCCAAGGGCCATTGGGTCACATTTCCTCAAACATCTTCAGGGTCCAGATGGCCATTTTGCCCTTCCTCCATCACATGGCACTTCCTAGTGTGGTGGAGGCGGTGGGGGCCCACATGGAATGGTGCTGTGGGCCACATCTTGCCCATGGACCGCAGGCTGAGATCCCTGCTCTAGTTTCTAAGATTCTTCACAGCCAGGGATGGGTGGCCTCAGCTAAGAAGAGTGACCTGGTAGACTAATTTGATTCGTTATTTGGTAATTTTTTAAAAAATGCATCAAATGTTTCTTATGTTAAACTAGCAGAGGTTGCCCGGCGTTGCCGGGCTGTTTTAAATTGTGTTGGAAGGTTAAATTGTGTTAATGTTTTTAAAAAATTGCTTAGTCTGTAATTTTAATTGTTAAAATGTTTATTTATGTAAAAAAAATGGGCTTGGCTGTTATTAACTGTGATCTGCTTTTTTTGGTTTTTTTTGAGGATTAATAAAAGAACAAAGTATGATATAATTTTTTCAAATTGTTTTATGTAAGCGAATATCATAATAAAATTATGATATAATTTTTTCAAATTGTTTTATGTAAGCGAATAATGTTTTAGTTTTTGGAATTTTTTTAATTAGTTGTACCATAGGTAATAATTTTAATAATGTAAAAGTAAATGTTTTTTACATTCAATGTTTTTAAAATGTGTTTAGATGTTTTGGGTTTTAATTTGAGTTAAAACTCAGCACAGGATTTTTAAAAGTTTCTATTGTATTTTATGTTTGTGATTTGTGTTAAAGTGTGTGTTAGTGTAATTTTTTTGACTTGTTTTTATTGGTGTGACCTTTTGTGTAAAATTGTGAATTTGTGTTATGTTTTTGATTTGTTTTTACTCTTGTGGCCTTTTGTTTGGAGCTGTTGTGTGTTTTTGAATTGTTTTTACTATTGTGGCCAGCAGGTGGTGCTGGTAGGGGTTATTGTATTTTGACTGTTTTTTCTCTCCTGGCCTCTGGGTGGAGCTTCTTCTGGTAAGTAGTCTCTTTCTTTATTCATTTCTTTTCCGGTCCTTGTGGAGGTAGGACATCTTTTGGTAAGTTTGCTTGTTTTCTTTCTTTTGTGTGTGTGTGGGGTGGTAGTGGGTGGGTTTGGAATTTGTATTTTTTGTTTGTTTTGTTTTTGATTGTATTTTTGTTTACTTTGTATTGTTTTTTGGTGTTTTTGTTTGTTTTTGTGTATTTTTGGATGTTTTTGACTGTGTTTTTAGTAATTTTTTTAAAAAATTATTTATTTATTTGGTGGTGGGGAGGGGGCGTGGTCGTTGGGGGTTAGGAAGGGTGGGCTAGGTGGTGGGGAGGGGGGCATGGTCGTTGGGGGTTAGGATGGGTGGGCTAGGTGGTGGGGAGGGAGGCATGGTCGGTGGGGGTTTCAAAGGGGGGGCTAGGTGGTGGGGAGGGGGGCGTGGTCAGTGGGGGTTAGGAAGGGGGGGCTAGGTGGTGGGGAGGGGGCGTGGTCGTTGGGGGATAGGAAGGGTGGGTTAGGTGGTGGGGAGGGAGCATGGTTGGTGGGGGATAGGAAGGGTGGGCTAGGTGGTGGGGAGGAGGCTTTATTGTGTTATGTTGCTTTGATTGTGTGGAGTCATGAAAGTAGATGGGGTTTCCCCTTTAATATCAGTGGGTGGGGGGGTTTGCGACCCCGCTCTCCGCTGGCTCCCCTGGAGTTGGGAGGTTTGTGGGGACAAAAGGGGTATGTCCCCCCCCCCAACCCTTCTGGAGCCAGGAGACCAGGGAGAGTGGATCGATCCCCCCCCTTAAACAACTCCGTTTTTAAAGAGAAGAAACCGCTTGGTTTCTTCTCTTTAAAGATGGAGTTTATCGATCCACTCTCCCTGGTCTCCTGGCTCCAGAAGGGTTGGTGGGGGGACATACCCCTTTTGTCCCCACAAACCTCCCAACCCTAGGGGAGCCAGGGGAGAGGGGGATCGCAACCCCCCACCCACTGATATTAAAGGGGAAACTCCAGTCGGGACCTTCAGGCGCCGTGGGTGAGAGAAAGAAAGCCGGCTGGTGTTTGCTTGGCTGTGAGGCGGTGAGTTGTTTTTCTTTTTAATTTTTCGGGCGCCGGTTTCCTCAGCGTATTGCGCGCTCATGTTGTGCAGGACTCTGGGGCTTGTAGTTATGGGCTTGTGATTTGTGGTTGTGGTGCGTTTTCCCCCCTGCGGCTCGATTTTGATTGGCCACGGCGCGTTTTTCAATGTTCTTTGTGGTCGCACCTCTCAGCCTGATTGGCTGTGGTGCGGCGCAAAGAACATTGGGAAATGAAGTTGTTTCCCTTTTTTCGCGTTTGTGGGGCTCTTGCCCCACTGGCGCATTTCTTAATCTTGCGTTTACCTGGGTACCCAGTTCGGGCGTGTGCACGAATGGTGAGTGCAGGCTAGTAGGGCCTGGCTAAGGAGCCTATGCAAAGTTCCAACGGTTAACCCTCGATTTTATAGGTTAAGATAAAAAAATAGCTTAACTGGAGAGCTCTTTGCACTCTTGAGAGCATTTCGTCATAACCTCACACACACACACACACACACACATACACACAACCACCCAGAAACATTTGGAGCCCTGGGGCACAGGGGAAAAACTGCTGTACTGCAGCCAAACACTGCAGCTGATGAAGTGAGTTCGATCCTGCCGAGGCTCCAGGTTGACTCAGCCTCTCCCATCCTTCCAAGTTTGGTAAAATGAGGACCCAGCAATGTTGGGGACAAAATGCTAATTACCTTGTGGACCACCCAGCGAGTGCACTAAGTGCGATGGGGTGGAATAGAAGTGTAATTGCTACAGGGTAGAGGGACCCAGGGGTGAGAGAGGACCTTCAAAATATGGAAGGGCTGCTTCACTTAAAAGCCACAAGTAGACTTTGGGAGCAGCTCGTGGGAGCTTAAAGGGCCCGGGGTAATGGGAAGCTGCGTGTGGCTGACTCACTGGCTCTTGGTTCCTGCTACTGCTGGCTTAACCCTTGTTAGGATTTGATCCAGGGGAAGCCCTAACACCGTGATGGCGAACCTTGGCACTCCAGATCTTCTTGGACTTCAATTCCCAGAAGCCCAAGTACTTTGTGAATCCACACGAATGGGTTTACTGCGATTCATCCAGCCTGCGCTGCTCTCGTTGCTCCCGGAAGTGGAAGTGAAACGCGCCTGTATGGTTAAGACTCTTCCGGGTTAACCCTTCCTCCGTACGGGCGCGTTTTACTTCCACTTCCAGGAGCGACAATGGCAGCGTGGGCCGGATGAATCGCAATAAACCAATTCGTGTGGATTCACAGGGTGCTTGGGCATTGAAGTCCAAGAACATCTGGAGTGCCAAGGTTCGCCATCATGGCCCTAACAAATGCATCTCTCGCTTTTCTCCCTGCAGCCAGAACACATGTCAACTATGATGTCAAAGGAGATGTTGCTGTGGTGCGCTTTAACTCTCCAAATTCCAAGGTATGTTTCCTTTAAGCCACTCAGGGCTTAAACGGGTGAATAGCTGGGAGAAAAAGCAGCGCAGGAGCCCAGAGGAAGAGGATCCTCATGCAGAGCTGATGGAAGGACTGTTTTGGAAAGGGGCCTCCCAGCTAAAATGGAATTCCTGATTGTCTACAACAGGGGTTCCCAACCTAAGGCCTGCGGTGCCGTTTCATGTGGCCCACCCCTCCAAGGGAATTCAAAAAATAAAATGGCCACCCCTTTGAAACTGTTGAAGCAAAATGCCTGCCCCCATCATGCAGGCAGGGCAAAATGCCCATCCGGCCCTCAAAGCTGACAGCGAGAGTGCAACCTGGCCCATGGCTTGAAAAGGTTGGGAACCCCAGGTCTAGAAACAAGAGCCTCCCATGAAAGGCAAGCCCTTCCTGCCTGTTAAGTTAGTTCATAGTGTACCCCCTGAACATATGTTTTGTTCACAAAACGCCGCTAGGTAGGCTATAACCATTGCCACTTTGTGCATGTGTGACAGATAGGCTTTGACCTGGCCCTTGCCCTTGGGGTCTTTCCTGTTCCGGCGAGCAACTTTTGCCAGTCTGCCCTATTGAACTTTCCCAAAGACTCCCAGGGCCCAGGATGCCTACGTGCCATCCTGCAGATCCCTCTGTAGCAACACCTTGGGACTTACCTGTATTAGCAGAGCCCAGCAAGTATTATGGAGGGTATTGTATTAAATGTGGTAGCGTGTGGCTTATGGCTTAACTCTTGTCTTACCCCCCTCTCCCAAAGAACAGGCGTTGTTGAGGAAGCAAAAATGTTTATTGTTCTTGAAGCATATTGTAGAAATAACAGTTCTTCCTAAGGTTCAAGATACAGAAGTGCAGCATACAAAAATACTAATCCAAAGGGACAGATAGGGAAATCCACACTCAGGCCTTCCTTCCCCCAGAAACAAAAGGAAAACCTGACTAATCTAGGTAGGTAATCATGACTAAACTGGGGTTGGAGTCAGGGCTCGATGGTAGTCGTCCCCCCTCTCCTTTCTGAGGTGTCACTCTCAGAACCCCCAAACTTCAACTAACTTCCAAACCCATGTGCCTAAAGGAAAGACATGAGCTTGGCCCTCCTAATTAGCATACAGCCAAGTAGAGCCCAGGAGGGTTTGTATAAACAACCACTGGTTCTCATAACAAATGTCTGGTGATCCCAGGCTCTGGATGTTGACGTAAATGGACATTCCAGACCTGGAGAAGAAGACAAAACAAAGGGCTGAAGCTCCGAGAAGCTTCTTCTAAGTCCATCTGCCTGATAAGCGCAGCAGAAAGAATTATGAGGCCTTTGCAAGGAAGCAAAGCTACATTCCAAGACAGTTTAAAAAGCAAAGAGACTCCATGTTGAATAACTTGTGACCCAGTCTCTTACAGCATGTTCCAAGTGTCATGGGTCCAGGCCTCTAGGCTGTGAATCCTGGTATCAGTCAGTAATCTGTGTTGCCAGAGGATGATGGGATTAGATGATTGTTTGTGTGGGTGGGTGATGCAGCCAACTCCCTGATCCTCTCCTCGTCTGGTGCCAGATGTCATGGCACCACCTTTGCTCACCTTGCCTGGTGCTCTCCCTGTCCCACTTTCAGTTGAAGGCAGATGCTTCTTTTGCGTCCCGATCAAACCCTGGACTGCCAAAATGAGCCACTTTCTTGGCTTTGTTGTTGGCCAAACTTAAATCCGCATCGGTATATGTTTCTGGCAGTAATTGGCAGACCGGATTCTGTCTCTCTCCCCATTCACACTGCATGTTGTTGTCTGCCAACAGCCCCCACTTGAGCCTGTGGGTCTTGCATTGAGGGACTCTGACCCTCAGCCTATTCAGCGTCCTCTAAGTGACGTAGCGGGAAAGTTGAGGTCCTCAGCTCTATCTTCCTTTAATGTTGTTCCTTGTCCAGGGAGCTCTTGCCATAAAGCTCTTCCTGGATCGGAGCTGGTAGATCTGAGGCTCGTATCCATTCAGATATGGTGAAGTACACAGAAAGACCCTCCTTGAAGATTTTGAATACAACTGGGTGTACCCTGGGTAGCAGCCTTGCTGGCTGATCTTCCTAAAGTGGAATCAAACCAAAGGAATTGAAGGCAGATGTGGCTCCGGTGATCCTGAGACCTCCTCCCTGTTGGACGACTGCAGTGGGCTGAATGGGGGGGGGGCTGCCCTTGAAAGAACGGCTTGGGAGCTACAGGTTAAATGGAAGGGGTGACTCTTGCCTTTGGCCTGACGTGTGTTTTATTCTTAGTCTGGAACCAACTGTGCTGAGTTCTAGTTTGCCTCTAAATTCAGTGTTGCCAGGGTTGGTTTTGGCCTCCACATCTTAAACGACTTGAGGCCAGGGTGCCTGAAAGGCTGCCTCCAGACTCCAGGTTAGCCTGCCTAGAATTGGAAATCCTCAACAGAGGCCTGGTTATTCACCTGCCCACCCCACACCTGGTGCCTCATGCAAGCCAGACCCTCCACCTCAGCGATGGAGTCCTCTCCCAAGAAAGCTTTTTTTGCAGGGCAGCAAGGACAGGGGGTTTTTTTGTGTGTCTTTTGATTCTAAAAACAGTATTGATAGGTGTCTTTTTTTAAAAAATGGTTGATTTTTTTTAAAATGTTGCTTGTAAAGTTCATTTTTGAAAATTGGGAAGTGTTCCTTGTTGTTGTTCAGTCGCACAGTCGATTCTGACCCTTTATGACCCTATAGACCAGTGTTTCCCAAACTTTGGTTTTTGGACTCCATTTCCCATAAGCCTAAGTCAATTCCTCAAAGCACTGATCAGCCAATATACTGACTTAGGCTTCTGGGAATTGAAGTCCCCTGTGGGGCGTGGAGCCCACTTTGGGAACCACTGCTATAGACCATCATCCTCCAGGCACCTCTGTCCTCCACCCTCCTCCTCAGCCCGCCCAGCTCTGTGCCAACTGCGTCCACGATGCCATCTAGCCATCTCATCTTTGGTCACCCTCTTTTTCTTTTGCCCTCCACCTTTCCCAGCATCAAGGCTTTCTCAAGTGAGTCCTCTCTTCTCATTTGATGTCCAAAGTACTTTAGCTTCATCTTTACTATTTAACCTTCTAAGGAGCAGTCAGGGTCAATTTCATCTAAGATTGACCTTCTTGAGAATCCTCAGGAAGAAGAACAATCTTTCAAAGGACCTGCTGTTGGCATTCTTCTACCACTGTACCATAGAGAGTGTGTCAACCTATTATGGTCTGTGTGCATGGTTTGGGAGTTGTAAAGGTAGGGAAAGAACAATGCTGTCCAGGATCATAAAGACTGTGGAGCGGATAATCGGGCATACTCTTCCCACTCTAGATCAAATCTATGCTGCCAGGTGTCGTAAGAAAGCTGTAGAGATTGCGCAGGATCGCACGCACCCCGGAAATGATCTCTTTCAGCTTCTGCCTTCTAGAAGAAGGTATAATAAGGTCCTAAAGACCAGGACCAGCCGCTTGAGAAATTTGAGTTTCTACCCAAAAGCAGTTCTGGCTTTGAATGCAGTGCAATGCAGTCTATGAGGAAGCTTCTGTATAGAGTTTTTAGAGTTTTAATGCTTTTTAGGGGTTAAATGTGTATATGTGGGGTGGGAGTATGTTGATAATTTTGTATAGTTGTATTTTGTTTAGGTTTTGTTGGGTAGATAAGTGGTTTTTCAGTCTTGTTCTGTGAAGGACAATGACAATAAAGATCTATCTATCTATCTATCCATCCATCTCCCTCCCTCCCTCCCTCCCTCCAGGGGACTCTCTAAAGTCTCCTCCAACACCACAACTCAAAGGCATCTATTCTTCTGCTTTCAGCTTTCCTAATGGTCCAGCTCTCACACCCATACATTACCACTGGGAATACCATTGCTTTGACTATGCGGACTTTTGTTTGCAAGGTGATGTCTCTACTTTTCACTATGTTCCCCAGGTTTCTCATAGTTTGTCTCCCCAGAATCAGTTGTCTTTTTATTTCATGGCTGCAATCTCCATCTGCAGTGATCTTGGATCCTAAGAAAGTAAAATCTGTTACTGCTTCTACTTCTTCCCCGTCTATTTTCCAGGGACTGATAGGGCCTGTTGCCATTCTCTTGGTTTTCTTGATGTTGAGTCTCAAGCCAGCTTTTGCCCTCTCTTCTTTCAACCCATTCAAGAGGCTCTTTAGGTCTTCCTCACTTTCTGCCACCATTTAAAGAAAAATTTGTAATCCACAGTTTAGAGCAGTGGTGGCGAACATACGGCATGCAAGCCAGAGGTGGCACTCGGAGCCCTCTCCGTGGGCACCCATGCAGTCACCCCAGCCCAGAGTATGCCCTGCCCCTCAGGCCAGCAGCCCAATGGGAGCACTTCCTCCCTCCCCCCAGCACAGAGTTCACCCCACCCCTCTGCCCAACAGCCCAATGGGAGCACTTCATCCCTCCCCTGTTGCTGTGTTGGCACTTTGTAATTAAGTGGGGTTTGGGTTGCAGTTTGGGCACTCAGCGTGTAAAAGGTTTGGCATCAAAAGGCGAGGGGATGCCGGGCGAGCCGCTGCCGCCGCGCTCCTGGCCCCGGTGGGGGCGAAGAGGCCCTTCGGCCACACCACCTGCCGCCGTTCCCGGGCCCCGCCCTCCCCCCTCGCCTTCAGACTCAAAAGGCGAGGGGGTGCCGGGCGAGCCGCTGCCGCTGCGCTCCTGGCCCCGGTGGGGGCGAAGAGGCCCTTCAGCCGTACCGAGGCTCTTCTGGGCCCCCGCCATCGGCCCAGGATGGGAGCCACTTGCGGTCATCGGCCCCTCCTCCCTCCGGCCCTGTGTTGACCGGAGGGATAAAAGGACGCTGCACCGCAGCCGGGGACGCCGAGCCGAAGCTCTCCTGGGCCCCCGCCTTCGGCCCAGGATGCGAGCCACCTGCGGCTCTCTCCCCGGGCCAAGTCGGTCAGGGGAGATGGGAGCGTTGGCGCTCTCTGTGGTGAGAGTGGGGGGTGGGGGCAGGGAGGGAGACAGAGGGACTGAGGCTGATGTTTGCCGCAGCTGGGGAAGTTGGGCTGGGCACTATATGGGATGTGAGCTGTGCTTCATCCCTTGGGGATTTTGCTAATATGGATTACTTTTGATGCTTTGTACTTATGTATTATGTGTTGTATTGATATTGTGCTTTTCCCCTGAATTTATTTGATGTAATTGAACTGTATTATTATGTGTCATTGTATTATTATATTGTATTTATTGTCCGCCATGTAAACCGCCCTGAGTTGGGTTACACCCGAGTGGGCGGTATATAAGCGTGAAAATTAAATTAAATTAAATACTGGTTTAGAGGCTGTAATTCACCAGTATATTAAGCTGCCAGGACTTCAAAATCTCAGTTGACACAGAACATTTGTAATCCACAGTTTAGAGGCTATAATTCATGATTTATAATCCACCAGTATATTAGGCTGCCAGGATTTCAAAGTCTCAATCAGCACAAATGTTTCACTGCTAGGGAACGGGGGGGGGGGGGGGGTGTTCCCTATTTACCTCCTTTCATATTTACCCTCCTTTCACTGATCTCCTCTTTCTGCTATCTGTCAGTTAATCACTCCGAGAACCTCCAATTGATCCTGACTTTATTCCCAATCACTTCTTTTACTAACCTCAGAAGGATGGAAGAGGCTGAGTCAATCTTGATCCCTATCAGGATCAAACTCACAACGTTAAGATTTTTAGTAAAGCTGTTTATGAAATGGAATGAATTTGGAAACTGATGATATTGATGACTGAGTTTAAATGAATTTTTTTTGGATTTTTTTAGACATTTTGTCTTAGTTGATTGAATTGACTGAACCTGCCCTATTTCATTGAATTGACTGAACTTAATTATTTTAATTGGCTGATCAATTGTATGATCAATTTTTTTATTGAACATTTGGGTTTGTTGCTTATTTTTTAAAAATATATTGATAATTAATTGAATGAGTTGCTGTGGAAGAGGTAAAGATAAAGAGGAGAAAAAATTAACGTGGGTGAGAGCACAGCGAGAGTCATCATCTGATCGGAGTTATCGAAGATTAGTGAGAATGGAAGAGGAAAGCAAAAAGAAAAGTTTAAAGCAGGAGTTGAAAGAGGCAGAAGAACAAGAAAAGATTAAGCAGCAACAACAACGAGGGAAATTATGGAGGAGTCTAAGAGTGAATTTGAAAAGATTGGGGCAAGATTGGATAGTATGGAGTTAAACCTGAAAACAGGACTATAAAAAGATTTGAAAAGATGGGAGGAAAGATGGCTTAAATATAAGGAAGAATTGATGAAGGGGCAGGAACAAACACAAGAAATGTTATCTGAATTCATAAAAAAATGTGAATATTGACTTTGGTGAACTTAAAAAGGAACAAAAGGAGACAAAGTTAGAAGTGGTACAATTGACAGGAAGGGAGAAAGAGAAAATAAATTTTGGAATATTTGGAAACCATTTGTGGATCACTCCCTTATGGGAGAGGAAAGAAATAGACCTGTACCTGTACAAAGGGTTTTTTGGAAATAAAACAATGGGCTATTCTGAGCTCCAGGGCAATGTAAATATACACTGGGTGAATTATAATGTGTAACTACTACTGCTCATTCCCTAACCTAGATAGTAATGAATTGTAATTTGGAAAACTCTAGTTATTGTCAAAGATTAAATATAAAGTTACAATTAAGTGTTATTATTATTAGACAGAGGTTTAGTGGTATTGGAATTATGAATAGAGTAATGAAATGGTATTAGGTTAGGGGACGTTTTAGTCTGTTTAAAAAGGGAAAAATTTGTGTTGAGTGCTTATTTTGTATTTTATTATGTGTTATGTATTGTATTGTAACCTTTTTTTCTTTTGGAAAATTTATTGAAAATAAAAATTTATAAAAAATAAAAAAAGGAAGGGAGAAAGAAAGAAATGTCAAGGTAAAAAGTCAGGAGAAGAGGCTTGAGCTGGTGGAGGAGCAATTAAGATGCTCAAATATAATTATAAGACAATAACCAGAGAAATCTCCTGGTCAGCTCAAGACTAAAATTGTACCTTGGTTAAATGATTTGGAAATGGAAATAAGTTTCAGTCTGGAAGACATTGTAAGTGGTTATCGATTGACCCCAAGAAAGAACAAAATAGCCAGGGCCATTTGTTCTTCCTTGGAGCCAGAAGAGGAAGCCCAAGTGGGTGCTCCAAAGGCACACACACCCTTCTCCCCATGAGTGTCATTCTGCCCATTCCTTCCTTTATTCCAGGTCAATACCCTGTCCAGGCAAATGCAGGCAGAGTTCACAGAAGTGATGAATGAAATCTGGGCCAATGACGCCGTCAGCAGTGCGGTCCTCATCTCAGCAAAGCCCGGCTGCTTCATTGCGGGGGCAGACATCAAGTAAGTGGGGTGGGAGGGGGGGGTAGGCGGCTTCTGGCAAGAATCTTCTTTCAGTGGGTTTGGTAGAATCAGCCAGAGAACAAACGCTGGTACTACTGGGGTCACACGACGGCTACTACACCTGCCTGGGGGCATTTGGGAAGAATGGTGTGAAATAAGCAAACTCCAGGGAGTCCACAGAAAGAGCCTCCTTGAAGATTGTGGTATTTTTGAACCACAATTGGGCGTACCCTGGCAATGGCAACCCTTGTTTTGCCGGCTAATGTTTCTCACACTGGCTCGGACAAAAGGGTGGGTTCGTTTTGGCAGTTTGGCCTAGACACGGATGAAGAAGCAAACTCCAGGAGGCAAAAAAACACAACTGCCAGGCTGGTGACAGGAACAAAGACCTTCAAACATGTTTTCTCCAGCCCCGGCAGGCTTCCATGGGTTGCCTGTCCCCTTCCATATCAGGCACAAGGCACTCTCTTTAACATACAATAAGAACATAAGAACAGCCTTGCTGGAACAGGCCACAGCCCATCCAGTCCAGCATTCTGTCTCACACAGTGGCTCACCATTTCCTTCAGGGTATTCCTTAAGCAGATGCCTGCTTAGGATTCCCTGGAAATGATATTGAGAGATATCCTGCCTATCTCTCCAACCCGGAGGTTGTCCTTAAGTATCCATAATTATAGCCATTGATACTCTTGTCCTCCATGAACTTGTCTAATCCTTTCTTAAAGCTGTCAAGACTGACAGCTGTCACCACTTCTTCTGGCAGGGAGTTCCATAGACCAGTAATCCTCTGGGTGAAAAAGTACTTTCTCTTATTTGTTTGAGAACTAGTACCCAAAAGTTTCATGGAGTGTCCCCTAGTTCTAGTGTTATGCGATAGGGAATACAGTTTTTCCTTATCTACTTTGTCCACACCGTGCATGATTTTATAAACTTCAATCAGGTCACCTCTTAGACGTCGTCGTTCAAGAGTGAAGAGGCCCAACCGTTGCAGCCTCAGATGGTAAGGAAGGTGTTCCAGTCCCCTAATCATTCTGGTTGCCCTCCTCTGCACTTTTTCCAGCTCCATAATATCCTTCTGGAGGTATGGCGACCAGAACTGTACACAGTATTCCAGGTGGGGCCTCACCATAGATTTATAAAGAGGCAAAATGACACTTGCTGACTTATTTTCTAAACCCTTCCTAATGATCCCTAGCATTGAGTTTGCTTTTTTCACTGCTGAGGCACACTGGGTTGACACCTTCATTGAGTTGTCCACCAGGACACCAAGGTCCCTTTCCTGGTTTATCGCAGAGAGTTCAGACCCCATCAGTTTATAAATGTAATTGGGGTTCTTTGCCCCAACATGCATCACTCTGCACTTACTAATGTTGAAACTCATTTGCCACTGTTTTGCCCACTCCCCCAGTGTCGAGAGATCCCTCTGGAGCTCCTCACAATCTCTCACAGTTTTCACTACCCTGTATAATTTAGTGTCATCAGCAAATTTGGCTACCTTGCTTTTTACTCCTACCTCTAGATCATTTATGAAGAGGTTGAAAAGCAGGGGTCCCAGTACTGAACCTTGGGGGACCCCACTCTTTACTTCCCTCCACTTGGAGAAGTGTCCATTTAGTGCTACCCTCTGTTTCCTGTCCCTTAGCCAGTTGCTGATCCAGGACAAGACCTGTCCCTTTATTCCATGACTGGTAAGTTTATTCAAGAGCCTTTGGTGTGGGACCTTGTCAAAAGCCTTCTGAAAGTCCAGATAAACAATGTCAACTGGATCCCCCTTATCCACATGCTTGTTGACACTCTCAAAAAATTCCAACAGATTAGTGAGGCATGATTTGCCCTTGCAAAAGCCATGTTGGCTCTCCTTTAGCAGTGCCTTCTCTTCTATGTGCCTATTAATTCTATCTTTTAGGATGGTTTCCATCACTTTACCTGGGACACATGTCAAACTGACAGGCCGGTAATTTCCTGGATCACCCCTGGATCCTTTTTTGAAAATTGGTGTTACATTCGCTACCTTCCAGTCATCAGGCACAAAGCCTGATTTGAGGGAAAGATTATATATTTTGGCTAGGAGATCAGCAATTTCATCTTTAAGTTCCCTGAGAACTCGTGGATGGATGCCATCTGGTCCTGGGGATTTGTTAGTGTTTAGCTTAACAAGACATGCAAGGACCTCCTCCCTGGTTATTTCTATCTGGCTTAATTCTTCGGTTTCCCTCCCTACGAAGATAGGCTCTGTTTTGGGCATGTGGTCTCTGTCTTCTTCAGTGAATAATACTGAAGCAAAGAATTCATTGAGTCTCTCTGCAATCTCTGTTTCCTCTTTAATAACCCCTTGCCTTCCATTGTCATCTAATGGTCCAATGGCCTTCCTAGTTGGGTTCTTACTTCTAATGTACTTAAAGAAGTATTTGTTATTTCTCTGAGTATTTTTAGCTATACGCTCCTCAAAGTCTTGCTTTGCTTTCCTGATTGTTGCCTTGCATTTGTTCTGCCAGAATTTATGTTTTTGCCTGCTGTCCTCATTCGGACAAGCCTTCCATCTTCTAAATGAGCTTCTCTTGCTCTTGATCACTTCCCGAACAGCTCCTGTAAGCCACATCGGAGTCCTCTTGGACCTGGCAGTGCCCTTTTTCCTTTTGGGTATGCATTCCAATTGGGCCTCTGTTATTGTTTTTGTAAACAGCCTCCATGCCTCTTGGAGTGTTTGGACTCTCTCAATTTTCCCTTTCAGCTTCTTTTGTACTAGTTTCCTCAACTTTGGGAAATTTCCTTTTTGAAAATTTAAGGTCTCTGTGTTAGATTTTATCAGTGACTTGCGGTCTATGATCAAGTTAAACATAATTGAGTTGTGGTCACTGTTCCCTATTGGATCAGTCACATTAACATCTTGCACCAGATCCTGAGTATTACTCAGGATCAAGTCAAGGATTCTTGTACCTCTAGTTGGGTCTTCAACCATCTGTCCCAGGGAACAATTATTGAGCATATCTAGGAACTTTATCTCTTTATCATGTGCTGAACAACAACAGTTCACCCAGTCTATGTGAGGGTAATTGAAGTCCCCCATTATAACCAGGCTTCCCTTCCTGGATGCCTCCTTTACAACATTCTCCAACTGCCAGTCTCCCTCAAGAGTTTGGGTCGGAGGCCGATAGTATATGCCTACTGTTAGACCATCCTTGTGGCCTGGTACTCTTACCCACAGAGCTTCTAATGGTGACTCCAAATCACCTAGATATTCCAATTCATACGATTTTATCACTTCTTTGACATACAAGGCCACACCACCTCCCATTTGCCCCTTCCTATCCTTCCTGTACAGTTTGTAGCCTGGGATAACTGTATCCCATTGGTTATCATCCGTCCACCAGGTTTCAGTGATACCAATAATATCAATATTCTTATCTATTGCTAAGTATTCCAGCTCCCCTATTTTGTTCCGGAGGCTTCTGGCATTTGTATACAAGCATTTATATATGCTTTTCTGACACAGTCTTTTGTGTCCAGTTGCATTGTTAGACTGCCTCTTGCATCCTTCTGCTAGAATGCTAGTGACTAGCTCCTCGCTCTGCTCAGTAAATTTTGCATCATCCTCACTACTCAAGTACACACTTTCCCGAACCGGATGCTGCCCAGCTCCTGTCAGCTTTCCCCCAGTTATCAGTTTAAAAGCTGCTCTGCAGCCTTTTTGATGTTGAGTGCCAGCAATCTGGTCCCATCATGGTTCAAATGCAACCCATCCCTCCTGAACAGATTTGGCTTGTCCCAAAATGTTCTCCAGTTCCTGACCAATCTGAAGCCCTCCTCTTGACACGACCGCCTCATCCATGCATTGAGGCTTCTGAGCTCTGCCTGCCTGGTAGGTCCTGCGCGAGGGACAGGCAGCACTTCTGAAAATGCTACCTTGGAAGTCCGGCACTTCAATCTTCTTCCTAACAACCTGAATTTGGCTTCCAGGACAGACTGCTTGGCCTTCCCAACATCATTGGTACCAACGTGTACCATGACAACTGGCTCGTTCCCAGTTCTCTCTAACAATCTATCTAGATTTCTTGTGATGTCTGCAACTTTTGCACCTGGCAGGCAAGTCACCATACGGTTATCATGTGCATCACAAATCCATTTCTCTGTATTTCTAATTATTGAATCGCCTAGTACAAGGAGCCTCTCTCCTGCAATCTGTTCATCTACATGCACCTCATCAACCATATTAAGGGAGAGAAACTCAGTTTGTTCCTGTTGTTTATCTTCCTGGATCTCATCAAGTGTGATGAAGGAGAGATCATCAGGTGGAAACAGTTGTTCCTCTGTGTGTTCCTCATCAGGTGTGATGAGGGAAAGAGCCTCAAATTTATTCTGTAATTCTGTAACAATGCCCTTCACGGTGTGGGACCTTCCTATCTGTCGGAGTGCCTCTCCTATAGAACTTCCACCTGCACCCTCCATTCCTCCCAAATGGCATTGCTCCAGGTACCGACACCGAGGAGGCCAAGGAAGGTGTTGATGAGGAATAGAGGCTTTTCGATAGCAGCACCCACATTATGGAATGCTCTGCCGGTGAAGCTACGCCAGGAGGCCCCATTGCTGGATGTTTTCAAGAAACATCTTAAATGGGTACTCATAAAAGAGGCTTACAAGAACTTTCTCCCTATAGCCAATGAGTATGTGTATAATTGGACTATAATAATAATTTCACATCAGAAATTATTCTGGGTTGAAAGGGCGTTTCCTGAGCGGAAGAAACTCCGCTCAGGGAACGCCCAAACGAGGCTCCTTTCATGTTGCCAAGAGCTGTGCCAGTACCCGGGTCTCGAACTGCCAACTTGCCAGTCTTCCAGCTAACAAGGCAAGCTTCTTAAGCACTGGGCCACCCCAGATTCTATCCATTGTTGGATGTATATTTATGGTTTTTACTATTGTAAACTGCCCAGAATGGGAAAATATCCAAGATGGAAAGTATAGAAATATAACAAACTAAATAAATAAAGTAGTCCTGGGTCTCTTAGAAGGTGGTTTAAATGGCTTCTCCAGAGGTGTAGAGCAGGGGTGCCCAAATGTTTCAGGCTGCTGGCTGGTCATGTGGTTCAGTGGGCCGGTCACGTGGTTCCTCCCAATGGAAGTGGCAGTAAAGTGCAATCTGTATTGCAACAGGATGAGAGCCATTTTCTTTTTGCTTAAACCAGTGGCACCCAACCTGCAGGCCGGATCCGGCCCGTGGGCCATAGTTTAGGAACGCCTGGTGTAGAGCTTTGACTGAGGACAGGCGTATCCAGTGGCCACCCCTGGCTTCGTTCTGCAATGACACAGTTCTCTCTCTTGGGTTACAATTCTCTTTGCAGCATGATTGAAGCCTGCAAATCCAGTCAAGAAATTTGTCAGCTTTCTCAGGAAGGGCAGAAGATTATGGACAGGCTAGAACAATCTCCCAAGCCCGTGGTTGCTGCCATCAGTGGTTCGTGCCTTGGAGGAGGTCTAGAGGTATGGGCCAAGGGGCTCTTTGTAAGGTCGGGACGTGGATTGGCATTTTATATAGGCAGGGGTGCCCAAACTTTTTGGGCTGTGGGTCAGTCACATGGTTCAGGGATGCCCATACTACTGCCCGTGTGCCGGATCCAGCCCCCAACACCAATTCATCCAGCCCACGCCACCCTCGTCGCTTCCAGAAGCAGAAGCAAAATGTGCCCATACCTTGGAAGGATGGAAGAGACGTAAGTTTAACCCCTGTGCCATCCAGGCTCTATAAAGTTTGGCCACTCCTGCTCATAGCATATAGTGCAGTCTCTAGGTGGTTCACACGTTAATTAGCATTTTGCCCCCAACCTGCTGGGGACTCATTTTACCAACTTTGGAAGGCTGAGCCAACCTGGAGCCCTGGTCAGGATCAAACTCGCAACATTTTGGCTTCAGGACAGCAGTTTAACCCCTGCACTACCAGGGTTCTCTGCACTCTAGTGGGCCCTTTATCCTTGCCTGTTGGATGGGCAGTGGCTGTGGCATTCAGCTTCTGAAAGAGTCTCTCTTGGCATTGGTCTCAGCCATTCTGATCCAAGGGGAATTCGGGGAGTAGAATTGGAGGTTTTGCCCCATGGCCCTTGCCGCTTCGAGTCGCCTTCGGGCTGAGGGAAGCGGGATATAAATAAAACTAATAATAAAACTAATAATAAAAATAATAATAATAATAATAATAATAATAATAATAATGGCCCTTCTCTACAGAAAACGAGCCCCCAGCATGTTGGGGCAAAATGCTAATGAACTTGTGAACTGCCCAGAGAGGCCACTAAGTGCCATGGGGAGGTATAGAGGTATAATTTGCTATTACTATCCTTGTTAAATACAATAAAAAAATTAAATATAACAATTCTTGTTAAATATAACAATGTTCTAATTATGGGTTAGCTACAATGTCTGCTTCTGACCCTACGCTCTGTTAAGTTCTTCTTCATGGGCTCTGTGAATCCACACAAATTCATGTGGATTTGCAGGTGACCACAAAGAAGCAGAACAGTTACAGGTAAGCAACCTGTCATTATAGAGCCCTGGGGGTACAGGGGTTAGACTGCTGTCCTGCAGCCAAAACATTGTGAGTTTGTTCCTGACGAAGTGCTTCTATGGGGCAGGTGTGTAGAAGTCTCATTGCTATTGCTTTTACACAGGGGATCTTGGGAGAAGGGGAAACCTCTGTGTGACATTGTTGGTGCTTAATGAACCTGGTCCTTCCCTCTCTTCCAGGTGGCCCTTGCTTGCCAGTACAGAATCGCCATCAGAGACAAGAAGACCATCCTGGGCACCCCTGAGGTCTTACTGGGGCTGCTGCCTGGGGCCGGGGGCACTCAGAGGCTGCCCAAGATGGTGAGTGAGTGAGGCTCTTGGATCCAACCGGGTATGGCCAGGGGTGGAAGTTTTATCTGCCTGCCTTCTATCCCTCGTGGGTGAAACTTCCCCCCCTCTCTCTCTCTCGTAGGTGGGTGTTCCTGCCGCCTTCGACATGATGCTGACCGGAAGAAACATCCGCGCTGACAAAGCCAAACGGATGGGACTGGTGGAGCAGCTGGTAGATCCTCTAGGTTAGCCTCACAGAGACCCCCTCCCTGCCCCCGCCCTCCATATGTCCAGGCATCCTTCAGAATGTCTCTTGTGCATGTGCAGCCGCTGTTGGACAAGGTTTTGTGATGCTGATGTTCCCGGAGGATTCTTGTCATTCACTGAAGGTGTCGAGCTATATTCCACCAAGGTGGCCTTCCCTCCATCTCCAACCACCCCACCCACCAAATATTCCAGAGCCTTTCTCCAGCCAGTAGGTCTTACGGGCAAGGCGATAATTCCCACACCTCTTCCCTTTGGTCTAGAGTAAATTAGGCATTAATAAAACTGTTCTGCAGGTGTTTGCATTCAGTATAAATATAAACGTACATCTCTTTGGGATATCTAAGAGTAAACAATATAGAACAGTGGGGGTGAGTGGGGACAAAAATGTTATACTTGCTCAGACTAACACGGCTACCACTTCAAACATCCTTTTGGGGTGAGGTGATTTTTTAAAAATTATTGTAACAAAATATAGAGGGGGGGATCACATATATGACTCCCCTGTGAATCCACAGGAATGGGTTTACTGTGTGTACGCGCAGTAAACGCATTCGTGTGGATTTACAGAGACCATGAAGAAGAACTTGATAGAGCTTAGGGGTAGAAATAGACATTTTAGATAGCCCGTAATTAGAACGATATTATATTTAACAAGAATACAGCAATAGCAATGACACATACTGTATATACCTGCTCCCCATTGCACTTAATGCACTCTCTGGGTGGTTCACAAGGTAATTAGCATTTTGCCCCCAACTTGCTGGGTCCTCATTTTCCCAACCTTAGAAGGATGGAAGGATGAGTCAACCTTGATCCCCCTGGGCAGGATCAAACTCACAGTGTTCTGGCTGCAGTACAGCAGCTCAATCCCTGTGCCTCCTGTCTTCCCAGTGTAATGAAGTCCCCTGTCCTTGGGACTGGCTTCTTGCCTTTCCAGTCAGAGCGGGTCCTTGACGTACCTTGACCGTCTTTCCCTCTCCAGGCCCAGGCCTCAAGAGCCCAGAGGAGCGGACGCTGGAGTACCTGGAGGAGGTGGCCGTCACCTTTGCCCGAGGTCTGGCCACCAAGGAGGTGTCTCGGAAGAGGAACAAAGGGCTGGTTCAGAGTGAGTAGGGAAGCCTCAGCCTCTCACCCAGCCCTGCTCGTGATGGTGGGTGGCAGCGGGACCCCTGGGCTCGGTCTCCTTGAGGCTGCCTTTGGTCCCCCCCCCCCCCCGGGGGGCTGCAGCTGCTTTGCCTTCTTGCCTTGCAGGAGTGACGGATTACGCCATGGGAGTGGCCTTTGTGCGCCAGCAAGTCTACAAAATGGTGACGAACCGTGTACAGAAACAGACCAAAGGGCTCTACCCAGCTCCTTTGAGCATCATTGAGGTAATTTGGGTCCCTGCGAAGATCTTTGGGGCTGTGGAGAAAGGAAGGGAAAGGCAGTCAAGTTGTTATTATTATTATTATTTGCCTTGACTGTCGCTGGAGCTCATTCTTAGCCCTCCCTCCACTGGTCCGGGGGCCCAAGTTCTGTTCTGCTTCTGTTGGTGCCCAGCTGAGCTTCCCCGTTCCGATGCTTGTGAAAAATTGGCATTTTTGCTCATGAAGAGACGTTTGAGACCTTGTCTCTTCCTCTCTGAAGTTGACCCCTCCCTCCATGAATGTGAGTTTCTGGCCGGGAGTTGTCAGCTAAGCTCAGTGCCTGGGCTTTGGCTGCATCTGCACCCTTCTCCCTGGCCTGTTCAGCGTGCCTTGCTTCATTAAGCCGGTGTTTCTGATCTCCTCAGACGTTTTCCTTTGGTCAGCAATAGATAGGTCCACTGGTTTTATTTGTCTGCCACTCTGACCATGGTTAGCTGCTTGGCAGCGACGGCTGCAAAGTGAAAGATTCCTGAAAGCAAATCTTTTCCTCTATGTGGGTGAGTGTTATCTTTTCAGTGAACAAGTCTCTCAAAGCTGAGGAGAGCAGATCTCCTGCTCTCAATGGAGAGATCCCAGGGATCTGGTTTAGCAGCGCAGCCTGGCTGGAATAAAGCAGCCAGGGCCATTTCTCTGAGGTTTCTGTGCCAGCTGGGCATCTGTTGTGGCCATTTTTTAAAAGCTCAACATGGTTGGGCGGAGGTCTGGCCAGGTTATCCTGCCATGGTACTAGCATAGACCCTACTTTCAATGACTCAATGCCGACTGTCAGACAGCAGTTAATTAACCTGACCACTCTGAGGACGAATGACCTTGGGTGGCGAAGTCCACAGGGAAGGGTGATGGTCCCCAAGTAGATTAAATCCCACTTGAATCCCTCTTGATGTAGGGCAGCAGCTTCATCCATCCTAGCCTGGGACTGAGGAGGACTTTGTGTGCCAAAAGGGCCCAGGACCAGAAAGTGACTCACAGAACTGGATCAGTGGTACATTGGGTGTCATGCTGCGATACGGAAGGCCATTGCATTATATTGTTCCCAGGGCAATCTTCATGGCTGACATCATGGCGAATATTCGGAATCAGATACGGCACTTGAAGAAGAAGAATTGTTAGCTGGGTTACAGAAAACATGAATTGCCAAGTAGTAGAGAAACGTTATAATTTTTCTGCCTCTTGTCTTGGTTTAGGTTGTGAAAACTGGCTTGGAGCAAGGCAACGAAGCAGGCTACCTTGCCGAATCTGAGGTGAGCATCTTCTGGCCTGCTCTTGCAGGGACAGCTCCAGAGAACCCGACTGCAAATGCAGGCCCAGGGCAAGGCAAGAGGAAACCAAGGGGGTGTCTGTCTTGAGATGCCTCTTGCAGCTTAAAGCGCAGGTGCTAAAAATGCCTTTTGGAACTCCTGGTCTTTTCAGTGGTGAGACATTGGCTGGAACCAGGACATGTGCTTGCCCCCCTGGCTCTTGCTCTGACAGGTAGGCTGGGTCCTGTTCCAGTGTTGATATGTTGTGGCCCCAGGTCATGCTTCATGAGCAGTGGGCGAGGGGGAATTGGTGAGGCTTGTGCATGAGGAGTGAAGATGGTGATTATCTGGAACCCCACAAAATGTCAAGCAGGAGAAAAAACACCCCTTCCTCCACAACGTGCTTTTAGCTGGTGTTCTGGCCTAGGATTCTCTCTTGCCTGTCCGTTTCCCTCCACATTCTGTGGGCACAGCAGTGCGCTCCCATGCTCAGAACTAGTGACTATGCCTCCCTCCCTCCTCTCCTCTCCTTCTCCTTTACCCCTTGCAGAAATTTGGGGCGCTTGGGATGACCCCAGAATCCAAAGCCCTGATAGGGCTCTACCACGGGCAGGTGCAGTGCAAGAAGAACAAGTTTGGGCAGCCGAAGCAACCTGTCAAGTAAGTCCAGCTTGGCTAGACCTGTGGCCTTTGTTTTCCTTTCCCAGGGAGGCAGCCAGAGGGCCGCCATTGTCACTGGCCAGCTGGCCCAAGCCACAGGCAAAAAGGGCCAGAGCCCAGCTACTAAATCTGCTGGCACAGGGTGGCCCCCATTAATCCAGGCAGCCTTTGAATGGTCCTGGACCAATGGGAGAGAAGGCAGGCAGTGGCTCTGAGTCCCCAAGGCTAATGTCAGGGCTGGAGGGGGCGGGAGGTCGCTGCCTCTCCATGGGTGGAAAGCCTACATGGGAAGGAGCCAGGGCTCCTGTCTGCTAGGACAGAGATGGCCAACCTTGGCACTCCAGGTGTTCTTGGACTTCAATTCCCAGAAGGCCAAGTCTCTGTGGATCCACACAAATGGGAGTGACGCCAATTCATCCGGCCTGTGCCGCCCCCGTCACTCCTGGAAGCAGAAGTAAAGCGTGCCCCAGGCTCCATAAACATTCTAATTGTGTGGATTCACAGAGACTTGGGCTTCTGGGAACTGAAGTCCAAGAACACTTGGAGGGCCAAAGTTCGCCACCAGGGTGCTAAGGAGAATCTCTTTTTGTTTCTTCAGAAGGGATGCCAGATGCCAAGGAGGCCTTTGAGCTGACCCATTCATTCTTCCCACCAGCCCTCCTTCACAGCTGCTGTGTCCTTCGCTAGAGTTAGATCCCAAAACACATTAATGGACACCGCGGCAGAGAGCCAGTGCAATGGAGTGGTTAGAATGTGGGTTTCAGACTCAGGGGAGTCCCCATTTGGCCAAGAATCGGGGTATCTTGGGCCTGTCCTACTCTCTCCTGGCCTACCTTCAAGGTTTGTTGCAGGATGAAGTAGAGAAGAGGGGGTTCTGAGGAACTGCAGAATGGACTCACGCAAAGGTGCCCTTCATTTTGGCAGTTTCACATCTGGCCTAGAGGTAGCAGCAGAAAGTTAGTTAGTTAGTTATGATGATTAACTGAAAGATGGGGTGTAAATGTAGAGAATAAATAAATGGCACAAAAAGTGTTTGCTAACTGCAGGTATGCCCCTGGTAGGAAACAGAGCCATTCTAGGTGGGACGTCATGTTTCCATGACAAGGACCAAGAAAAAACCCCTTCTCTGCCATCTCCCTGTCCATGTGCAGGTGTGATGTGCTGTCTCTTTTTGATCCACCTTTCCCCTCTCCATAAACATTCTAGTCAACATTTTGTTTCCCTCCTGTGCTGCTATTCGGGTTCTGTGAGAGAGTGAATCGTAGGAGGGTGTGATGCGTTCATATGTTGAGAGCGATGTGTGGAGTTTTGCTGCAAAGCTTTCTGAAGCCTGTTCGCATCAAGGACCCCGTTGGGGGTCTGGCCCAAGCTAAGAGGGCAAGTTGAGATCTTGCACGCACATGGGTTCTGTCTGGGCAGTGCTTATTTTTGGGGAGAGGGGACGGTGTCTGTGTTGACAAGTCTCTTTTTTTCTCTCCCCACGCCACCTTTCTCTTCCCACAGGAATCTGGCCATTCTGGGAGCGGGTCTGATGGGCGCAGGGATTGCCCAGGTGTCTGTGGACAAGGGACTCCAGACCATCCTGAAGGACACGGCTCTGGCGGGCTTGAGCAAAGGACAGCAGCAGATCTACAAAGGGTAGGTTCCCCTACAACAGGGGTGGCCAAACTATGGCCCATGGGCCAGATCCAGCCCCTGACATCAATTCATCCAGCCCACGACGTGTGGGTGCATTTTACTTCCGTTTCCTGGAGCGACGAGGGCAGCGCAGGCCAGATGAATTGGTGTCATGGGGCAGATCCGGTCCATGGGCCATAGTTTGGGTACCCCTGGTTTAAGCAGAGAAAATGGCAGCTTAAAAATTATCTCATCCTGTTGCAAAACAGATTGTAAGGCACGTTCTACGTCCGCTTCCGGTGGGAGGAACCATGTGACTGGCCCACCGAACCACCCCACAGCCTGAAATGTTTGGGCACCCTTGCCCTGCAATCTGGCAGTATTGGCTTGTGGACCAGACATCTGTTGAGAGAACACCTTGGAAGTAGTAAAGCTGAGAGGGAAATCTTAAGAGCATGAAGCACCCCTAGTGTTTCACCTTGATCCGGGGCACATGATTATGCATGGATGTACCTCTCTCAAGTATCATTTTGGTTTCACCTAGTTCACCTTTCTCTTCCACTCCCCTTCTACTTTTGGGAGGTATATAGATTGATTGCAGTTTTATATCTCCCATTTTGGATACAGCAGAACTCCATATAACGAAAATAATTTATTCTATGAGGCACTTTGTTACACGATTTTTTTTGTTATATGGTGCATGCATTGTACAACAAAATCCCTATGGGAAAAATAGTGCAATGAAAAACTCTATGGAAAAAAATCGTACAACAACAAAAAATATAATTTTACGATTTTCCCCATAGAGATGCATTGCATCATATAACAAAAATTTTCATTATACGGGGTGCAATGTTTTTTTCAAACACTCTTCGTTGTACAATTTTTTGCTCTAAGAGGCATGTGTTATACGGGGTTCTACTGTATTTCACACTCTGGGCGGTGCACATACAAATAACAAAACATAATAAAGCAAACAACAAAATTAAATAAAGCCACCAAATAAGTATATCATAAAACAAAATAAATAAAATACTTGCCGTCTGTGGGTACAAAGAGGGTCAACTGACCAGCTAGTTTATTGTTAAGGGTGTAATGTTCTTGAAGGCATGGCAGCCCCTGGTCAGAATCAGCCATTGCGTTGCGTTCGGCACACGGCCTTCGGGAGCCAGGCTTGGTAAAAGCAACTCCTGCCTCTTTGAGCTGCTGTATTTTGCTATTGTTCAGTAGAACCTTCGAGTTGCCTCCGTTGCAGCTCTTTCCAAGTTGGCTTCCAAACATTTCCAAGTTCTCTGGACATCAACATAGAAAATCTAAACACCAAAGGAGCCTGAGGTTGCGCAGAGGCGAGATAAAGGAAGAGAGTAAAAGTGGAAAGGTTGGGAAGTTTTCGAGGGGTGTGGGTGGGTTCGAAGGGTCTTCAGGTGATGTGGAGATGCAGAGCTGTAGTCCCCTAGTTGGTAAGCCAACATCACCCAGTGGCTCTCCTGGAAGTGGAAGCCGGCTGCAGATTTCAGCTCGACTGTTTCCTCTGCTTTTCCTCAGCTTGAACGACAAGGTGAAAAAGAAGACTGTGACCTCCTTTGAGAAGGATATGATCCTCAGCAACCTGACGGGGCAGCTGGACTACAAGGGCTTTGAGAAGGCCGACATGGTGATCGAAGCGGTCTTTGAAGACATCAACATAAAGCACAAAGTGCTGAAAGAGGTGGAGGCGGTGAGTGGGGGTCCAGAGTAGTAATTCGCAATGACACTTCGATAGACCACACCATACAAGCCTCTAGTGCAGGGGTGCCCAAACTTTTCGGTCCCCAGGCTGGTCATGTGGTTCAGGGGGCTGGTCACTTTGGCCAGTGGGCGGTATCCAGCCCCCAGCACCAATTCATCCGCCCCCCGAAGCCCTCGTTGCTCCCAGAAGCGGAAGCAAAATGCACCTGTACAGACACATTTTACTTACGGGAGCGACGAGGGCTTCGTGGGCTGGATGAATTGGCATCGGGGGCCGGATCCGTAGTTTGGGCACTCCTGCTTTAGTGCCTTCTCTGGGTGGTTCACAAGGTCATCAGCATTTTGCCCCCAATTAACATGCTGGGGACTCATTTTAACAACCTTGGAAGGATGGAAGAGGCTGAGTCAACCTGGATCCCTGTTGAGATTGAACTCACAGTCTTCTGCCTGCACTACTGCAGTTTAACCCCTGTGATACCAGGGCTCTATAATGAAAGGTTGCTTATCTGTAACTGTTTTCTTATTCATGGTCACTGTGAATCAACACGAATGGGTTTATTGTGCATACGTGCAGTAAACCCATTTGTGTGGATTCACAGAGGCCATGAAGAAGAACTTGATAGAGCGTAGGGGCACAAATAGACATTGTTAAATTTAATAAGGATTGTTATGTTTAAAAATTGTTATATTTAACAAGAATATAGCAATAACAGTTACACTTATACATTGGCCCCTAGTGCTTAGTCAACTCTGGGCAATTCACAGGTTAATTATCATTTTGCCCCCAACATGCTGGGTCCGCATTTTACTGATTTCAGCAGGATGAAAGAGGCTGAGTCAACCTTGTGTCCTTGTCAGGATCGAACTCACAATCTTTTGGCTGCAGTACAGCAGTTTAACCCCTGGGCCACCAAGACTCTTTTACTTTGGAATCTGCCAAGGGCGGAAAGTCCCTGAGTGGCCTCTCAGTTCCTGTAAGGCGGAGTGGGGTGGGGGGTGTTGTTGTCCTCCAAAGGACAGTTTTGGGCACCAGAAGTGCTGGCTGTTGCCTCAAAGCTCCCTCCCATGACAGAGATCTTAGTTGCAATAAGGGTCTTGTGGGTTGTCGAACTAACCCAGAACATCCAGTTCCAGTCTAAAAAGCAAGATTTGGTGCCAGGGTTGTATGACCTCGGCTGCTGTCATTGTGGGGTGTAGACCAGGCGCCTCTTTCCAGGGACGCTGGGGGGTCTCTGCAGAATTGTAACCCCACTTGAACTGCAGGGAAGAAGTGGTGACAGCTGTCAGTCTTGACAGCTTTAAGAAAGGATTAGACAAGTTCATGGAGGACAAGGGGATCCATGGCTATAATGATGGATACCTAAGGACAACCTCCGGGTTGGAGAGATAGGCAGGATCTCTCTCAATGCCATTTTTTCCAGGGAATCCTAAGCAGGAGAAGGCATCTGCTTGGGAAGAATACCCTGAAGCCAATGGTGAGCCACTGTGTGAGACAGAATGCTGGACTGGATCATGGGCTCCTGTGGCCTCTCCCAGCAAGGCTATTCTTATGTTCTTATGATTTCACCCACCATTTCCTAGCTGTAACATCTGCTTTCTCTCTCCAGGTAATCCCTCCTCACTGCATCTTCGCCAGCAACACATCTGCTCTACCCATTCACCAGATTGCCACCCCCAGTAAAAGACCGGAAAAGGTGAGCCTGGGAGCGTCTATGCAATGCTTCTGGGTTCTCAGAAGACCAGGGTCCTCTCCGTTCTTCCTTTCCTTTCCCTCTTTCCTTCCTTTCTCCTATCCTTTCTCCTCTTCCCTTTCCTTCCTTCCTTCCTTCACTTTTATACACTGCTCTTTTGATGCAAGCAGCATTCAGAGTAGCTTACAATATATGCATAGAAGCAAAATAAAATCTAGGAGGGTGCCATGTGGCTTGTGCCCAGAGGAGAAAGGGACCCCTTTTCTCTCTGCTCTCTTTCTCCCTTTCCACGCATCCAACCCCATCATGTCTACCTTCTGGAAGCACCCTAAGGCCAAGATCCGGGGTTCCCACATTTCCTCCCCTTGGACAGGTTTGCCCTCTCCAGGCCCAGGGTTCTCCCTTGAGCAGGACCCCCCACCCCCCTCCACAACAAAGGCCACCGGGTCAGCTTCTCCCCATATGACCTGCGGCCAGACTCTGTCTTTGAACCTGGAGGTGATGACGTTAAGGAAAGCTCCAGGGCTTTTTTGGGGGTGGGGGGTGGGGAGGATGAGATGGGTGTGTGTGTGCCTTTCTTTTGTGACAGGGCGGTGCTAGGCTCTTTTGAGTTCTGAAAGGGGACCATTTTCACACAGTGGCCTTTCCAGAAAGAGCTTGGCAGTACATAGTCCCCACATGCATGACGGAGCCAGAAGGTTGTTCCCAACCCCTCCACCATCCAGAAGGTGGCTTGTTTCTCAGCCTCTGCCCTGGCTGGCACCCCCAACCCCACCCCACCCCACCCCACCCATCCTGAGCCATTTTCTGAATTGATCTTCAAATGTTTAGTGATCCTATGAACCCCTTTCCTCCCATGTGTGTTAAGACAGAACATCCCTTTCTTATATTAGTAAGAGTTGGTCAGCTACGACTGTGTCTGGCAGTGATTTCTCCAAGTGAAGGACATGCTTTGTCCGGACCTTTGACCCTCCAGGGATGGAGCAGCCTCCTCTCCCCTGAATGCCTGGGGTCCAGCCTCATTTGGGAAGGAGGACCGGCTCCTCTCTGGCCAGTCCTTGGTACCAGTCCGTAGTCAGGGCGGCATAAAGAGTTGCAGGGCGAGAAAGAGCGTGATCTGATTTGGGTTCCCTGGCTTCGGAGGCTTCTCCAGAACTGGCAAAACATCCATTTCCCCCGACCGGATGCTTTGCCAAAAGTCTCCGTTTACAGCCAAATGTCAGTGTCTACAGACATTTCCAGGGTCATGCGGCAGGCATGACCAAACACTGGAGTGCATGGACACTGTTTACCGTTCCCAGTGAAGCTGTACCTCTTTATCAGCTTCCAATTTCTTGCTTTCAAACTGCTAGGTTGGCAGTTGCTGGGACGGACGACGGGAGCTCACTCCCTTGCACAATACTTGGGTCTCAAACTGCTGGCCTGCTGACCATCCAATAATCAACTTCTGTCTTAACCACTACGCCACCACAGCCCCGCACTAAAAGACAGTACAGTAACATAAGAACACCTCGGATAACGACCGCATAGTATAACTAAAATCAGATAACGACCCGATATTTTGGGGGGGAATTGCATCGGATAACGCTATTTTAGCATTATGCATTGCATCGTTTTTCTGTGCTCACCCGCTGCCTCTGTAAGGGCCAGGGGACCCGATCCGCGCTGTTTCCGACGTCCTCCGACCTTCCCAGGCGCTGCAGCCGAGGAAGGAGTTTCCCCCCAGCGTTTTACCTTGCAGCAGTGCCTGGGAAGGTCGGAGGATGTCGGAAACAGCGCGGATCGGGTCCCCTGGCCCTCACAAAGGCGGCCAACCTTATCTCTTTTTTTGAGATATCCGATACATGCGTCGGATAACGACCAGACTTGTGGAACCAACTTTGGTCGTTATCCGAGGTATTACTGTACTGTAGTTACCATTTTATATTTAAAAACCAGAATATTAAAACACATTTAAATACTAAGCCATATTAAAAGCCAGTGTTAGCAACACTTTAATCCAGTTTCAAAGATTCCCTAAAATCGGTTGATGCAGTATTCCTAAAAAAAAAATCCCTCCAATTTATCCAAATCTCTAAAACGCCTTCCTGCAGGGGAACGTCCATGCCCCCCCTCCCCACATGTCCTTCCCTTGTCACACCATCCGGATTCTTTTTTGGGGGGGGAGTTCTTTTCTTCCTCATCTTGGGTGCAGCCACTAAAGAGACTCCCTCTCACCAAACAGTCCTGGTGGTGATGGGACCCTGAGCCCAATTCACCAACCTCTTCATGGGGGTGAGGTGGGTGCTGTCTGTGAAGTTGCTTGTGCGTTTCCACTCCACTCCAGGCAAGAGGGGTGAACCCTGTCGTCGTCGTTCCCCCTGCCCCTCTTTCTGTACTGCAGGTGATCGGGATGCACTACTTCTCTCCGGTGGACAAGATGCAGCTGCTGGAGATCATCACCACCGACAAAACCTCCCCGGATACGGCGGCGGCGGCCGTGGCCCTGGGACTCAAGCAAGGGAAGGTCCTCATTGTGGTGAAGGTGAGGTTTAGGAACAGCTTTGCAAGGCTCAGGCTTCGATCCTGAAGGTGG
The DNA here is from genome assembly GCA_035047345.1 of Bradypodion ventrale. Lineage (NCBI taxonomy): Eukaryota > Metazoa > Chordata > Lepidosauria > Squamata > Chamaeleonidae > Bradypodion > Bradypodion ventrale. The sequence continues at coordinate 1,249,349 of JAWDJE010000001.1, read as the reverse complement.
TCCTGGTGGGGCATTAAGGTGAAGGAAGGCTGTCCGTTTCTGCCTCCCCCCCCCCCTTGTGGAAAACTCTAAGCCCCCTCGCCTGCCCTGGGCCAGCTACCCTTCGCCATGGGAAGAAAAAAGGAGGGAGGGAGAGAGGCATCAGGGCACAGTTCTTCCAGCCTATCCGGAGACGGTAGTGGCAACCATCGGGGGACCATCAGAACTCCCGTCCTGGGCCCGGAGATGACAGGGGCCCGGTGCCACCGGGAAACCACTGATGTGCGCATGTGCAAACAAACGATGCATGTGCAGGAAACCACATGGGCATGACCAAAAGGGGGGGGGGCATACCGAGCCCGGCAATTTCTGGTGCCGGCCCTGGTGGCAACAAGAAGGCCACTGCTGCAAAGGATGCCTCTCATCCCTGTATGCCCATGAAGTGCCATCTGTTTTCCAGCCCTCCATTCCTGGCCAAGGTGTTAGACAAGCCTTAAGTCCCGGCTTGGTGGTGGCTTTGGTCTTTCCTGGATGGGCAAACTCAGGTGATCCTGCTGGGCTGGGGAGGGAGAGACTGTTGTTCAACACGTTTGGGTCCCTGCCTGGGGTCCCAGTTCTGCCCTCCGTGTTGCTAAAAGCACATCCATGAAGCAGCTGGGAGTAGCTATCCAGACCCCTTGGGCTTTGGAGTTTATGGGTGGCACTCGGTTCTTTCCTGCCCACATCGAAGGAATGTGTTTTAGTCGTCCAAACCTTTGTCTTGGTGTCCGTAGAAGACTGGGGTAGGGGGGTGGGGGCTCTTCTGGCCGGTCAGAGGGAATCTCCCTCCCCCCCCCCCCCTGGGGTGAGGTGACCCTCCTGCTCAGAAGTCAGGTTCATGGCTTGGATGTGCTTTGCCCAAATCCTGCCTCTGGGTCGCCACTGTTTTTCCAGCAGAAGGAAGGGGCCTGTTTGGGCTGTCAAAACGAGTGTGACGGCTGTGCCCATCAAATGTGGTGTTAGCTGTGGGGTGTGGGGTGTCGACCGACCTTCAAGGGTTCAGGAGGCTGAGTGAGTCCAGCCTGCTGACTAGAGTTGGGTCAACACTGACCTGAAATTCCATGCTGCCATGTGTGGCTCTCTTGGATGTGAGGAGGCCATTGGGGTGGGGGGGGGCACAATTTTTTTATTTATTTCCCCCCACTTTCTTGGCTTTGTCACTGCCCACAATTTGGGCCCAATTGAAAGTGTTGCTAAAGGAAATGGGTGCCCTTGCTTGAAAGCCAGTCATGTCTGACTCTAGGGTTCAGTGCTCATCTCTGTTTCATAGCCAAAGAGCCAGCGCCGTCTGCAGACGTTTCCGTGGTCATGCGGCAGGCAGGACTAGACACCGGAGCGCACGGAACGCTGTTTACCTTTCCCACCAAATTAGTCCCTATTGATCTACTTGCAATGTCTTGCTTTCAATATACAAGGTCAGCAGGAGCTGGAAAAGAAATGGGAGCTCACTCTGTCGTGCAGCACTCAGGCCTCAAGATGCTGACCTTCCGGTCATCAAGTTCAGCGTTTTAACCACCAAGCGGCAAAGTCCTGAACAGCTTTGGGCCAGGATAACTGCAGGCAGGCAGGCAGGGGAAAAGCTTGCTTTGAGGGCAGGCTTTTCGTCAGGAACTGGCGGTCAGAAAAAAGGGTTTTCAGCGGGATGGGTGGGAGTTTTTGCCTTTTCGAACATCATCATCATCATCATCATCATCATCATCATCATCATTATTATTATTATTATTATTATTATTATTATTATTATTATTATTATTATTATTATTATTATTATTATTAATTTATTGGATTTGTACCCCACTCTACTCAGCATAGGCCAACTCAGAGCGGCTACAACAAATTAATATATGTACAATATAACAATATAATGATACAAATAATAAATAATGCAAAATAAATAGTCAGTACACTTACAATAAATTCACAGTAATACAAAGTATCAGCACAAGATCAAAATATCAGCAATCAACGTATCAATAATTACAATTAGAGTTACAAGGCATGAAAGCATCAAAACATGCAATATCAACAATATTACAGGAACAAAAGGGAAAACCTCATTTAAGAAGCCCCACAAAGTCCGACAGCAACAGAATCGCGACAGGAACAAAGTCCGCCAACCGCCCTGGTCCTCCTCCTGGCCGATAGAAGGGCCGGGAGGACTTGGTGGCGTCGGCGTCTTCATGCTCCCCGCGGCCTCTGGGAGCTCCTTTTATCCTTCTGGCGATGACGGGGCCAGGAGGGCGTTTAAGTTGCTTCAAATGGTTTCAATCGTGGATTTTACTATATAAGAGTTGAATTCCTTTTTTTGATTTTGTAATTTGTTGTGTTTTAAACTCATTAAAGATTCATCTTTTAAATATTGACTGGGCAAAAATCAGGATAGCAGAACGGATGAGTGGAGGGGGGGTGGCTGGGTAATTTAGTGCCCACGTTGCCCACCTTGGCAAACTGGTCCTCACTTTTCTGCTTCCTTTCTCCACAGGATAGCCCTGGTTTCTACACAACCAGGTGCCTTGCGCCAATGCTGGTGGAAATACTCCGGATTCTCCAGGTTGGTTCCTTTTGCAGGCAGACCTGGCCTGCTTCCGCACGATGTATAGCAGGGATGCCCAAATTATGGTCTGGGGGCCGGATCGATCCCCCCCCTCCTAAAAAAACCCTCTGTTTTTAAAGAGAAGAAACTGCTTGGTTTCTTCTCTTTAAAGACGGAGGTGTTTGGTTTTTTTTTTGGGGGGGGGAATTGAACCACTTTCCCTGGTCTCCTGGGTCCAGAAGGGTTGGGGGGACGTACCCCTTTTGTCCCCACAAACCTCCCAACCCTAGGGGAGCCAGCGGAGAGGGGGATTGCAACCCCCCCCTACTGATATTAAAGGGGAAACTCCAGTCAGGACCTTCAGGCGCCGTTGGTGAGGGAAAGAAGGGCGGTTGGTGTTTGCGTGGCTGTGAGGCGGTGAGTTGGTTTTTTAAATTTTTCCGGCGCCGGCTTCCTCAGCGTTCTACGCGCTCATGTTGCGCAGGACTCTGAGTTTGTGATTTGTGGTTGTGGAGCGTCCCCCCCCCCCCCCCTGCGGCTTGATTTTGATTGGCCGCGGCACGTTTCTCAATGTTCTTTGTGGTCGCGCCTCAGCCTGATTGGCCGTGGCGCGGCGCAAAGAACGTTGGGAAATGAAGTTGTTTCCCTTTTTTCGCGTTTGTGGGGCTGTTGCCCCACTGCCGGTTTTTTCAATCCTTCGTTGACCTGCGGACCCAGTTCGGCCGTGTGCACGAATGGTGGGTGTGGGTCATTAGGGTGAGGCTTAGGAACCTATAGCAAGTTCCAACGGTTAGCCCTTGGTTTTATAGGTTAAGTTAGATTAGATAGATAATTCAATACATCCATCGTGTGTTGCAACGGACATACTGAATGTGTCCACCTGGCTGAGAATCTTAACGGGTTTATTTTGGGGGGTAGCTTTTGTATTACGAGCATCCTAAAAATCATGCTCGGTCTTATTTTCAGGGAAATAGGGCACGTCTCCGTTACTTAATTCCACAGGAAAGGTCCGACTTGGGAGAGTGGAATCTCCCTGCCTGAGAACCAACCCTCGGCCTCCTCCTGTGTGGATGTAAAGTCCCAGCGCCTATGAGGAACAAAGTGTTTGGCTGTTAGGAGGGGACGGGCTCTTCCTGACCCTTTATTCCTTCCTGGCTTCCAGGCCGATTTGGACAGCCTTGTTCTCCGCCCACACCTGGTTCCAGTTCTGATCCCTCCTTTGGGTCTAAGGCAGGCTTCAACCTGCCAAAATGAGCCCACCTTTTGGTGAATTCCCTCCACCCTTCCTTTCACCTGATCTAGTGCAAGAGAGATTAGCCAGCACCAGGAGGTGGGCGTTGTGCATTGGGGTAGGCCTGACTGTGTTTAGGAGGACCCGGTCTCCGTGCCGCTTCCTAACGCAACCCCCCTCCTTCCCTCTGTCTGTCGTTTTCTGCTCTCCGTGTAGGAAGGCACTGACCCGAAGAAGGTGGATTCCCTCTCCACCAGCTTAGGCTTCCCCGTCGGGGCGACCACCCTGATTGACGAAGTGGGTGTTGACGTTGCCATGCACGTAGCCGAGGACCTAGCAAAGGCTTTTGGGGAACGGCTGGAAGGAGGGGACGTGGAGCTGCTGAAGGCCATGGTCAACAAGGGCTTCCTGGGTAAGTGGCAGAGCCAGGCTTTGAGGGTGTCTTTCGGGAGCCGCCCCGCCCCCCGGGCAATGAAACCTCACCTGTCGACAGCAGACAAGGAGCCTGCTCTTGGCTTCTGAAAGGCACTCGTGGTCATTGGAGGTTAGAGCAGTAGGATGATGGAACCCATGGGGATCTCAGGAGGCATTGAGTGCTCCACCACCGGAAGCATTCAAGGGAGAGGATTGGAAAGCAGCTCCTCTGTCAGATCTGCTTTGATTGGGATATTCCTGCCTTGAGCCACACGGGTCGGTCTGGAGGGCTTCAAAGGGACCCTTCTTCCAACTCAGTGGTTCTCCTCTGATTCTAAGTTCGCTTCTGGCTGCAGCTCTTCCCTGCTTGAGGCTCCTAAAACGCCCTTCCTAGCAGCTGCCCCACTTGCTCATTCCCCACCACCACCACCACCACCCCCTCTCCCTCTGGTCAAAGCAGCAGAATGTCCCCAGACTGCCCAATTCCCTTCATCTCTGCCCACTCCTCATCTTTTTTCTTTTTGCCCTTTCCTCGGCAGGCCGCAAATCTGGGAAGGGCTTCTATGTCTATCAGAAAAAGGCCAAGAACCGGAGTCTCAACAACGGCATGGATGAGATCCTGAAGAAGTTCAAAGTGGCGGCCAAGCCAGAGGTGTAAGTCCTATGCCCGTGACGGCGAACCTTTGGCACTCCAGCTGTTCTTGGACTTCAATTCCCAGAAGCCCAAGTCTCTGAATCATCACGAATGGGTTTACTGCACGGATGGGTTTGCTGCGATTCATCCGGCCCATGCTGCCCTCGTCACTCCTGGAAGCGGAAGTAAAACGCGCCCGGACGGTTAAGGCTCTTCCGGGTTAATCCTTTCTCCATACAGGCGCATTTTACTTCCGCTTCCAGGAGTGATGAGGGCAGCATGGGCCGGATGAATCGCAGCAAACCCATCCGTGCAGTAAATCCATTCGTGATGATTCAGAGACTTGGGCTTCTGGGAATTGAAGTCCAAGAACAGCTGGAGTGCCAAAGGTTCACCATCACTGTCCTATGCGAAGGCCTGGGATGGGACAGAGATAGCTGCAGGATGAGGCCCATGGGGCGGGGGGGGGGGGAGACGGCAGCTGCAGTGGCCGATGAGTCTTCGCTCCAAGGTGGGGACGTCCTTCCTTCCCAGAGCTTGGGATTGTGGGTGTTTTCCTATCATTCCCAGGACCCACTTCTGGCAGCGTACCTTCCCTTCCCTTCCAGAGGGTTTCCCTGCACAGCTGATGTTGTGCAATGGCCTCCTAGCAGCTGCTGTCTGCTGCAGCCCAGCCAAGAGGCAGGATAGTCCCTGATCCCCTGCTTTCCCTTCCCGCCAGTTCCTCGGACGAGGACCTTCAGATGCGCCTGTTGTCCCGCTTTGTGAATGAGGCAGTCCTGACCCTGCAGGAAGGCGTCCTCAGCAACCCCGCGGAGGGGGACATCGGGGCCGTCTTTGGACTGGGCTTCCCACCTTGCTTGGGCGGTAAGTGGCCATTTGCTCGTGGTGTAACGGGTGATGAATCGCATCTCTCCCTCTCCAACCAGACAACCTCCAAAGAAGTGGGTGGTCTCTTATAAGGACCCAAACTCCGCAGGTCCCTGGGATGGGTGGGCTCGAGGTTGTGGTTGTCAGAGTCTCCCTTGGACTCTGTTGGGCAGCGTGGAAGGAAGGAGTGGCTCCGTGGCCACCTTTCCTCAAACCCAGCCTGTGCTCGAAGGGGAGGAGGCTCTGAGCCCACAACCATCACAGGAAATACAGGGCAGTGGTGGTTCTTTGTGGAGCTTTTAGGCTAAACTCAAGGGCCTCCCTCACTTGAAAGCCAGCCGCGTCCAACTAGGGTTCATTTCCAGCCAAACACCCAGCGCTGTCTGCATCTGCAGATGTTTCCGTGGACATGTGGCAGGCATGACTAGTCACCGGAGTGCACAGAATGCTGTTTACCTTCTGTGCTGAAGTGGTACCTGTTTATCTACTTGCGATTTCTTGCTTTCAAACTGCTAGGCTGGCAGGAGCTGGGGCAGGCGACAGGAGCTCACTCTGCCATGCAGCACTCAGGTCTCAAACTGCTGGCCTGCCGACCTTCCAGTCGTCAAGTTCAGGATCTTAACCGCTAAGCCACTGCATTCCCCTGCCCTGCTTTGGGGTAAACTTCCTCACCATTTCCTCGTTTCTTCTCTCTCCTGACCAGGCCCCTTCCGGTACGCAGACTACTACGGTGCTCAGCGGCTGGTGGAGCGCATGAGGAAGTACGAGGACGTTTACGGCAGCTCGTTTACGCCATGCCAGCTGCTGCTTGACCACGCCAAAGACTCCAGCAAGAAATTTCACAAATGAACTCATTGCAACCTCCGCCGTCCATTGAAAAGGGGGGGGGGAGAAAAGGGGGACCCTGTGCCTGAGGGTGACGGCCCCGATCCTTGAAGTGCCTTAGCCAGCCAGGTGCTCCTTCTAACCCAACCTTGCCAGTCGGGACGTGGGTCAAAAGAGGGGAGCAGCAGCCAGGAGAGGTTTTGTATCCCAACCCAGACCGGCCTGCCCCACCTGGCCGCCTGGCTCCCTGTACCAATAGTGGCTGTGGCAGCATTCACAATGCTGATGTTTCTGGGCCCAAAGACCCAGAGCCTGCCCTCGTAATCACACACACACACATACGCACACGCACACACAGAGAATGTCTGACAATAAATCCCCGTCTCTTGTTGTGTAAAGACTCTCTTGTTCATCATATTGTCGTGAAGAGCGTTAAGAAGAGGCTTCTGCCTTAAGGGGAATGTGGGCTGGTTTGGGGGAAAGAGTCCTCCTCCTCAAGTGGCAGCAGCGGCAAGAAAGTGACATGGCCAGGGTTTCTCAGGAAAAGGTCAAGGCCGCCCTGGCTTGAAAGCCAGTCGTATCCGACTCTAGGGTTCAGTGCTCATCTCCGTTTGCAGACAAGGGGCAAGCGCTGTCTGCATCTGCAGACATTTCTGTGGACATGTGGCAGGCAGGACTAGACACTGGAGTGAACGGAATGTTGTTTACTTTTCCAGCCGAAGTGGTCCCTATTTATCTACTTGCCATTTCTTGCTTTCGAACAGCTAGGTCGGCAGGAGCTGGGGCAGAGACATGAGCTCATTCCGTCGTGCAGTCCTTGGGTCTCAAACTGCTGACCTGCCAGCCTTCCAGTCATCAAGTTCAGTGTCTTAACCACTTGAGCCACAGCAGGAAAGGATCCAGAAGTAAAAGCGCTTGGAACCACACGTAAGTATTTGAGGCACTGAAGCCACGAATAGACAGGAAAGAGATTCCCCAAGAACCTCTTCCAGGTGTGAGAAGGAATACGCATGCATGCACGCACGCACAGACAATGCACAAGATCTGATTCAGCCTAAGGCAGTCTAGAGAGAAGGGTGGGGATGTTCCTTCGTCATGCTAATTCATGGGGGTCGCAGTGTAGGGCATCCAAACAGAAAATGCAGAGCAATTCCTTCTGTTCTCTCTGTGCCAAAATCAACTGGGTTCTCCCTATGCGCAAGCGGTTGTGATGGCCGGGAGGTTAGCTCTGGATTGGCCCTGGTCGAGTAGGGCGGGGTATAAATCGAATAAATGAATGAATTGGACCAGGGCGCGGGGAAGCGGCCTGCCTCTGGCCAGATGTTGCTTCCACCGTCAGAGAGGAGGAGGTAATTCTGAATCCCAGTTGCTGGGGAGCCCCCCATTCACCAGGCAGCCTTCCTGGAAGCCCCGCTGTGGCAATGAAGACACACACAGACTGGTTTTGGGGAAGAGCCAGTTTCCGGAGTCCCTTCTCATCACACACCCCTTGCAAATCTCTCCCCCCCCCCAAAAAAAAAAAATGCCCCGTGGCAGGCTCATATATTTTTTTAAAAAAATAAGCATATCAGAGGAAACAAAACAAAAAGACAAAAAAAAAGTGTTGTGCCACTTTTTAAAGACTCACTGCTGGATTTTAACATGAGCTTTCGTGGACCAAGCCCACAAAAGCTCACGTTAACATACGACATATCAGAGAGTACCAGTCTGGCCAGGTTATCCTGCTATGGTGACAGAGTAGACCCTACTGCCAGCAACTCAATGCCGATTGTCAGACGGAGGTGTAACTCACCTGACCACCCTGAGGACTCACGGCCTTGGGTGCCAAAGTCCATTGGGAAGGGTGAGGGTCCCTAAGTGGACTGAGTGCCAACTGCATCTATCTGGATGAAGGACAGCAGCTCCGTCCCCTCCTGGCCTGGGGCTGAGGAGGATGTTGCGTGCAAGGAGGGCTCAGGATCGGAAAGTGACTCATAGAACAGGATCAGTGGTACTATGGGAGTCATGCTGCGGTGTGGAAGGCAGCAGATGGAAGGGTCACTACACTATATTGTTCCCAGGACAATCTTTATGACTGATCGCCATGAAGATCGGCAATATTTGGATTCAGATACAGAAGAAGAAGAAGCTATCGGAGAGTGAATAAAACAAAAAGGCCAAAAACCCACTGTGGCACCTTAAAGACTCACGGCTGTATTTTAATGTGAGCTTGTGTGGCTCAAGATCCACTTCGTCAGACGTAAGAGCGAGACTTCATGGCATCCGTTTATGCGCATCAGGTCCAGAGGCACACGACGGTTGGCCAGCACAACAGATTAGTACACAACGCAATGTGGGTTTTTTTAAAAACTGGTAATAACAAGGGCTGCAGTGGCTCAAGTGGCTAAGACGCTGACTGGGAGGCGGAAGGTCAGCAGTTCGATTCCCGAGTACTGCAGGACAGAGTAAGCTCCCGTCTTTGTCCCAGCTCCTGCCAACCTAGCAGTTCGAAAGCAAAACATTGCAAGTAGATAAATAGGGACCACTTCGGTGGGAAGGTAACAGTGTTCCGTGCGCTCCAGTGTCTAGTCATGCCTGCCACATGACCACGGAAACGTCTGCAGAAGCAGACCGCAGGCTCTTCGGCTTTGAAACAGATGAGGACTGCAACCTAGAGTCGGATATGACTGGCTTTCGAGCAAAGGAAACCTTTACCTTTACTAATAACAGAAGACCGTGTAAAAAGCCACGCTGATTTGCAAACCTCTATTACACCAACCCTTGCGTGTCTGTCTACCTCTGTACCTGATGTAGTTAAACAGAGGCCATGAAGACTCACGCTTAGGTCTGATGAAGTGGACTCGATCCATGAAAGCTCACATTAAAATACAACAGTGCGTCTTTCACAGTGAGTCCACAACGTTTTTTGTCTTAATGTTTTGTTTACTCTCTGATGTGCTCGAAACACAGACAAACAGGGCGACCATTCATACAAATGCCAATTAAATAAGCTGCTTTATTTGTCTATGGCGGCAGCGTTTAGAGAAAGAGATGCAAACAGTCTGTCTACCACATCCTCATCTTCTGCTAAGAAAGGCGTTGCAACAAAAGTCAAGGTTGGCCGGGAGGCCGGAGAGGGAACAAAGGCAGTGGAGGTGGGCCGGGCAGGGGTCTAGCAAGAACCAGGCCCTGGATGGGGAGCAGGGCTTTAACCATAGCTGACCGGTTGGTTGTCTACATCTGGTGGCTGAAGTGCAGTTGGCAGAGTAATAATGGTCAGCGGCCGGAAAGGTCCCTTTGGCCTCTGGTTCCCCTGGGCCGGAGGAGCAGACGGACGCCAGAGTCTGCCCACAGGAGCCCAGGAGATAGTTGCAAAGGGGACCTCCTTGGTTTGTGTGGATCTCATGCCAAACCTGGGCCCTAGCAGACCCCCCTGGACCACAGCTATCCCACGCAGCTCAGGGCGATGGTGCTTGTAGTCCAAAGATACTGGGAACTGGGGCCGCCGCCTGACTCTTGTGCCACATCGTACCACCCGGGGACTCTGAAGCAGCAGCAGCTTCACCCTGAGGAGGGCAGGGGGCTGTTATGTGGCGTTGGCACATGGGGCGGCGAAGCCTCCGGTGGTCTCACCAAGGCGGTGGCAGAGGTGGGGAGAGACTCACCTTGCGCATTGGGCTAATCCAGGCACTTGTGTGATACAACATGCCAACAAAGTGAGGCCAACGCTTCGTCCTTGCCCTTCAAATGGCTTCTTGCCACCCTCAAGAGCCGCTGCGAACAAGGTCGACAGACTTCCGCAGGTGAGCAGGGAATGTGCGCGCGCGCAGGGGGGGGGGAGAAGCAGAGGAGGTGGCGCTTCTTTGAGATGAAGGTCTAAAAAAAGTCTCCTGGTCCTCCAGGTTGTCTGACCAGGTTAGCCTATTATGGTCATAGAATAGACCAGGGGTGCCCAAACTACAGCTCATGGCCCAGATCCGGCCCCCCAATGCCAATTCATCTGGCCCACACCACCCTTGTCACTCCCAGAAGTGGAAATAAAACGCTCCCGTATGGGCACGTTTTACTTCCACTTCTGGGAGAGACGAGGGCGGCGTGGGCCGGATGAATTGTCATCGGGGGACGGATCCAGCCCATGGGACATAGTTTGGGCACCCCTAGTATAAGCAGAGAAAATGTCAGCCCCAAAATCTATCTCATCCTGTTGCAAAAGAGATTGCAAGGCACGTTTTACTTCCGCTTCCAGTGGGAGGAGCCACGTGACTGGCCCACGGCCCGAAAGGTTTGGGCACCCCTGGAGTAGACTCTGCTGCCAGCAACTCACCGTCAACCCTACATACCTACTACACCCCATGGTGGTAAGTCTTGGCTTCCAGCTCACCCCACGTGCACTGGAAGCCTCTTAGCCCCTGAGGAGGAGGAGGAGGAGGAGGAGAAGGAGAAGGAGTCCTCCTGCCACAGAAGAGCAAGCAGCTGTTAGACTTCTACACACCTGCTCCTTAGGGGCGCTTAGTGTTCTCTCTGCGCAATAGTTCACAAGGTAATCTTTGCACACCCACCACACTTGGGATTCATTTGGAGGATGGAAGAGGCTGAGTCAACCTTGATCCCCCTTAGGATTGAACTCATGACCTTTTGGCTGCAGGACAGCTGTTTTAACCCATGCGCCCCCAGGGCTCTGGCTCGCCCCTCAAGGGTGGCTGCGGCCATGCCAGGCTCTCCCAGCCCGCCTAGATCTTGGGTCTCCATCCCTTGATGAACTGCATGATCTTCTTGACCTGAAGCTTGGTCAGGCGGAAGTCCTCCGAGAGGATCTCCTCGGTTAGCTGGACGAAGATGCTGCCGTCGATGCGCTCGCGCCCAAAGAAGCTGACCACGTCCTCGGAGAGGCCAATGAAGCGCAGGCACCGCGACACCCCCTCCAGCGACAACCCGGACAGGTCGGCCGGGGGCTGCCAAGGTGAGCCGTCCCCATTGAGCCGGGCAGGTTGCACCTCGGCCACCCCTGGGCCCAGGTAGAGCCGGCCCACCCCGCTGCCTTCCGAGGCCCGGATGGCAGCGCTGTCGGCCAGAGACCTGGGTGGAGGAGAGGGCCGGAAGTGGGGGTCTCCTTCAGGGGAGGAAGGCCCCTCCTTGGGGTCAAAGGTCTCCGTGGAAGACCCCGAAGCGTTTGACCACTCCAGGGATTCTGGCCACTCAGACGGTCCCGAGGGGGCAGGGCTGGAAAAGGGGTTCAGGGCCCCGAAAGGAGCAAAGCGTCTCTGGGGGGGCTTCAGGCGGGGGCAGCTGTGGTAGCTCTTGACTGCAGGAGCCTCGCCACCACCCAGCAGGGGTGTGGATCTCCCGGTGGCCACGCTGGGACCCAGATCGCTGTAGGGCCACGGCTCTGGCCACGCAGAGGCTGGGGGCTGTCCCGGGGGGCTGGCCATTGGGCGGCCGGAGGGCTCCCCTGCCTTGCAGTCGCCCCACGTGCAGGGGTAGCAGTAGAGGGAGTAGGCGTCCGGCGAGGGGGAACAGCTGCCGCTCCGGGGTCTTGAACTGGGGGAGGAAGCACACAAGAGTCCTGGGGTCAGGAAGGAGGCCAGCTACATTACCTCCCCCGTACACCACGTCAGAGCTCTCTCCCTCCCTCCGGGGAGGATGGAGGCTGCCCGGTGGCTCACCTGTACCTCTCCTTCATGGTCCCTTGTGAATCCACACGTACGTGCAGCAAACCCATTTGTGTGGATTCACAGAGACGCAGCAAACCCATTTGTGTGGATTCACAGAGACCACGAAGAAGATCGTGATAGAGCCTAGGGGCAGAAATAGACATTGCAGTTAGCCCGTAAACTAGAACACTGCTATATATTAACAAGGCTGCTACCTTTCCCACTGAAATTGTATCTATCTATCTACTTGCAATGTCTTGCTTTTGAACTGCTAGGTTGGCAGGAGCTGAGACTGACAACGGGAGCTCACTCCGTCGTGCAGCACTCAGGTCTAGAACTGCTGACCTGCCAACCTTCCGGCTGTCAAGTTCAGCATCTTAACCACTCAGCTACCGTAGGCCCCTCTTTTACCAATAGCAAGGGCACTTCTATGCCCTGCCCCATGCGTAGCACTGTCTGAGTGCCCTCTCTGGGCGGTTCACAAGGGGGCATGACTAGCATTTTGCCCTCAACATGGTGGGGACTCATTTGACCAAACTCTGAAGGATGGAAGAGTCAACCTTCCATCTCCGTCAGGATTGAACTCACAGCATTTTGGCTGCAGTAAAGCAGTGTAACCCATGCGCCAACAGGGCTCTGGTCCTTTGGCCATCTTGCCGGGTGTCACCTGGGTTGTCTTGGTCAAGGTGTCCCTCCCGTGGCCTCCAACCATTGGGTCTCCATACAACTTAAGAGGGCTTTGGCCTCAGGGCTTCTGCTGCCTCTTGGGGGCCCATGAGGCCAGCTGGGAGCCCCTCTGAATGCCACACCACCACGTACCACCTTCCTCCAAACACCCCCAGCCACACCACACCACCCTGGCTGAGCTTCTGCTTTCAGCCCCCATTCCTCCTCCTCCTCCCCTTTCCGTTACTCACGTGTCATGGATTCCGGAGGAGTAGAAAGAGAGGCTAGAACTGGGCGAAGCGGCAACGGCCTGGAGCCTGGGAAAGCGCACTGGCACGGGTGGGCTGGAGGTGGCCGAGGCCACGTAGCCCCCTCGCGGGGGCACAGGTGGGGCGACGAGGAGGCGGCATTCCTCCCTCACCTGGAAGAGACAGAGGGAGAACTCAAACAAATGCAGGAGGGAGGAGATCCCTTTTTTATATAGGGTCACTTTAAAAATAAAACACTGGAAGCTTTCGTAACTCACAGGTCACTTCTTCGGGCAGATGCGCGTGCATGGCTTGGTGTTCAAGCCAGGCTGGTTTGCTTGGATGTTGCATGGGGGAAAGACAGCAGGCTGCATCTTTTTTAAATCCCAAAAAGAGGAAGCCAGAGACTTCCATGCTCCCCCCACACACCCCTTGGGCTAGGGTTGCCATTTGTCCCGGAAAACCGGGATTGTCCCGGATTCAAGGTTGGAAAAATAGCTATCATTATATTATATTTGGTTTTTTTTAAAAGGCTATTTTGTACTTCTGTCCCGGTTTTATGAGCGAGAATTATAGCAACTCTAACACACACACACAACCCGGCCGTCTTTGAAACTGAGAGCTTTGGCGGGGAAAACAGGAAGACCCATCATCGACAGCCATGGGCGACCAGAATGCCAAGGCCCCCTCTTGAGTGCCAAAATCTGGGCACCAAGCAATGCCCTCTCCGTGCCCACACTGGATTCCCCAGACAGGTAGGTCTGAGAGATTCAAATCTGCATCCATGAAGTCCTGCAGATGAGTCCATGGGATTTCCATAGAAAAACACACCCTCCAAAAAACCCAAAGAATTTTCCAAGGCCGTGATGGCAAACCTTGGCACTCCAAATGTTCTTGGATTTCAATTCCCAGAAGCCCCTGTGAATCCACACAAATGGGTTTACTGCGAATCATCCGGCCCATGCCGCCTTGTCGCTCCTGGAAGTGGAAGTAAAATGTGCCCGTACAGTTAGGGCTGTTCCGGGTTAACTCTTCCTCTGTAGGGCCGCATTTTACTTCCGCTTCCGGGAGCGATGAGGGTGGTGTGGGCCGGATGAATCACAGCAAACTCATGTGGATTCATGGGGGCTTCTGGGAATTGAAGTCCAAGAACATCTGGAGTGCCAAGGTTCGCCATCACTGTCCCAAGGTAACATGGGCTGCCCAGTGCAGGTTGGGAAGGAACTGTGGGAAAAGGGTAGCCCAGCAAGGCCCCACGAACACAGGAGGGGAGGCCGAATGGGATTTCCCGCTCAACAATTTCCAGAACAAAACGAGTCTTGCCGTCCCGAATATCATTCTGGGCAACATCCATGTAATGGGACAAGGAGTTGCTGAGTTATAGTAAAAGGAGCAGAGCAAGCAAGGTCAAAGTTGCTTTTCAAATGCAATAAGTAGTGTTTTGGTGGACTCTGGTGACTTAGTGGTTAAGACACTGAACTTCACGACCAGAAGGCCAGCAGTTCGAGACCCGACGGGGTGAGCTCCTGTCTCTGTCCCAGCTCCTGTCAACCTAGCGGTTTGAAAGCAAGACATTGCAAGTAGATAAATAGGTCATGGCGCCACTTCGGTGGGGAAAGTAACAGCGTCTCATGTACCCTGGTGTCTAGTCATGCCTGCCACATGATCACAGAAATGTCTGCAAATGCAGACAGCCCCGGCTCTTTGGCTATGAAACAGAGATGAGCACTGAACCCTAGAGTTGGATATGACTGGCTTTTGAGCAAGGGTGACTTTTACCTAAGTAGCTTTCTAAGTAGTATTTCCTTTAGAGATCCTTTAAAGACATTTGAGAGGCCTTCCTCTCCTAGTTTTATCTCATTCTACTATCAATCCTAAGTGATAAGAGGATCATTCTTTGGTTTCTCCCTTGCTCGAAAGCCAGTCATGTCCGACTCTAGGGTTCGGTGCTCACCTCTGTTTGCAGCCAAAGATTCAGTGCTGTTTGTGTTTGCAGATGTTTCCATGGTCATTTGGCAGGCATGACTAGGCACCAGAACACACGTAATGCTGTTACCTTTCCCGCTAAACCAGTACCTATTTATCTACTTGCAATTTCTTGCTTTCAAACTGCTAGGCTGGCAGGAGCTGGGACAGACGAGGAGAGCTCACTCAGCACTCATTTATGTAGCTGCAAATATTTGCATGATGCAGTTTCAAAACTGGCCACAAGATAGAGCCGCACAGTGTCTGTAGGATCCTGATAATCCAGTTCATTAATAGAGCATAACACAATGAATTATATTTCCAAGACTAGGGAGCTGAAAATGAAAACCTAAGAAATCATGCTGGAAGATGAGACTCCCAGGTCAGAAGGCACTCACTCAATCAGCGGCTGGAGAACAGCAAACTATAAACAGCCCCATCACCAATGAAACAACCCAACTAAAGCCAAAAGAACTTTGGAGCTAGCAATGTACATAAAGCAAATTAAAAGTCTGGAAACACGCACGGGACATATATAATTAGTACATACGATGGGTAGAGTATGAATCAAAATAACTCAAAATAGTAAAAAAATAAAATAAAACTAAAACATCTATTCCTGATGGATGAGAAGATCATGTAAAGAAAATGTTGGTGTTGGTTAGTTCAACCAGACAATAAACCAAAGGATGACTGGTGGAACTCTTCAGTTTGTTTGTGACAAATGGTAAATGTAATTTAAAATACCTTTTAAAAAATTTAAATGTCTCTAGAGTTAATTAGTGTACAAAAATAAAGTGAGGGGACTGATGAGACATAAGAACAGCCTTGCTGGAAGAGGCCACAGGAGCCCATGATCCAGTCCAGCCTTCTGTCTCACACAGTGGCTCACCATGGGCTTCAGGGTATTATTCCCAAGCAGATGCCTTCTTCACCTGCTTAGGATTCATTCCCTGGAAATGGCATTTATTGAGAGTTATCCTGCCTATCTCAATATGATCAAGATGAAATGAAGGGAAGATAAAAACATTATGTTGAGAATGTACATAGAAAGGATGGAAAGAGCACAGAACCTCCCTTTCCCCCCCCCCCCCAGAATACTAGAGAACTAGCAGTTTTAGAAAATTAAGTGAAAACTGTTTCCAAAGCAATTGGATGGGAAAAATCACAAAGAGATGGGATACCAATAAAGCTGCAAAGATGAATCAATAAACAATAAAGCTATTTCAAGCTGCAAAGATGAATCTATAAACAACCTATAAGAATAGACTAACAACTAAAGATGGAGAACCTCCATACAGTCAGCAAAAACAAGACCTGGAGCAGACTGTGGTTCAGATCACAACCTACTGATCACAAAATTCAGGCTTAGACTAAAGAAAATAGGGAAAACAAAGAGACCAGACAGATATCACCTAGACAGCATCCCTAAAGAATACACGGTGGAGGTGATGAACAGATTTAATGGCTTAGACTCAGTAGACAGAGTAACGGAAGAATTATGGACGGAGATGAGGGACATCATGTAGGAAGCAGCAAAGAAAACCATACCAAAAGAAAAGAAGAGTAAGAAAGGAAAGTGGTTGTCTGATGAGGCTCTTAAAATAGCAGAGGAAAGAAGGAATGCAAAAGTCAAAGGAGAAAGGAAAAACTACAACCATTTGAACACAGAATTTCAAAGAAAAGCAAGGAGAGATAAGGAAAACTACCTAAAAGAACAGTGCAGAGAAATGGAGGAAAACAACAAAAGAGGCAGAACCAGAGATCTTTTCAAAAAAATCGGGGAAATTAAGGGAACATTTAAAGCAAAAATGACCATGATCAGGGACAAAGACGGAAAGGAGCTAGCTGATGCAGAAGAGATTAAGAAAAGATGGAAAGAGTACACAGAGGAACTTTACAAAAACACTCCTGATAATCACAATGATGAAGAAATTGTACTTGAGCCAGACATCCTGGAGAGTGAAGTCAAAAAGGCCCTAAAGAGCACTGCAAACAACAAAGCTAGTGGAGATGATATCAAGAAAACCAAGATAATGGCAACAGGCCCCATCAGTTCCTGGAAAATAGATGGGGAAGAAGTAGAAGCAGTGACAGATTTTACTTTCTTAGGATCAAAGATCACTGCAGATGGGGAGTGTAGCCATGAAATAAAAAGGCGACTGATCCTTGGGAGACAAGCTATGAGAAACCTGGGGAATATAGTGAAAAGCAGAGACATCACATTGCAAACAAAAATTAGAATAGTCAAAGCAATGGTATTCCCAGTGGTAATGTACGGATGTGAGAGCTGGGCAATTAGGAAGGCTGAACGCAGAAGAACAGATGCCTTTGAAATGTGGTGTTGGAGGAAGGTTTTGAGAGTCCCCTGGACAGCGAGGAGAACAAATTGGTCGATCCTAGAAGAAATCAAACCTGACTGCTCATTAGAAGGTCAAATAGTAAAGATGAAGATGAAGTACTTTGGACATCAAATGAGAAGATAGGACTCACTTGAGAAAGCCTTGATGTTGGGAAAGGTGGAGGGCAAAAGAAGAAGGGGGAGGCCAAGGATGAGATGGCTAGATGGCATTGTAGAAACAATGGGCACAGAGCTGGGAGGGCGGAGGGGGATGGTGGAGGACAGAGGCGCCTGGAGAATAATGGTCCATGGGGTCGCAAAGGTTCGGAGTCGACTGTGCGACTGAACAACAACAACAACTATAGGGAGTAGAGAAATTGGAAATGTTCAGTGCACAATACGATCCAAACTAGGAAGATACTAAAGAGATATAGGAATGATTATTGTGTGCTATCAAGTCAGTTTTGACTTATGGCGACCTTTCTTATGGTTTTCTAGGTTTAGAGTACACAGAGGTTGTTTAGTCTTACCTCCTTCTGGGGGCACACTGGGATATTGTAGCTTGCTGAAGGCTACACAGGTCGGATCTTCTCCAGGAAAGACACAATGCTCTCGATCTTTACTCCCAACTCACCAGGTGCTCCTTTTAATCAGGCAATTCCCACCAGCTGATCACATTAAATTCTCATTCAAGCAAAGCGATGCTCAGAATTTTACAACAAAGACTATCAGCAATATGGAGAGAGAGAGAGACGAGAGACTTTCAAGCTGAATTCAGAAAATGGAGACGGACTAGAGCTTGTATTGCCAATGGCCTTGGCAATAACACCTGAGTGTACCTGTCCGTCCGAGCATCCTACAGACTTCTGTGAGGTTCTCCAGAGGCCAAAGGGTCTCCCAAACCCACTTCAAGGTCAACCTGCATAATCCGGGTTTCACAAAGATCTCACACAACTGAAAAAAGCTCAGCATCTTAGAGCTCCCCTAATTCTCTTTGGGGTGCATATTCCAAAACCCATGCGGTTCCTCTCTGGGGCCACGGTCTGGGACCCACACCGAACCGTCACAGCCCTTGCTATAAAACAGGGCTGCCCAAACTATAGCCCATGGGCCGGATCTGGCCTTGACACCAATTTATCCAGCCTGCGCTGCCCTCGTTGCTCCCGAAAGCAGAAGTAAAACGGGCACATTTTACTTCTATTTTCGGGAGTGATGAGGGTGGTGTGGGCCAGATGAATTGGCCTCGGGGCAGTATTTTGGGCACCCCTGCTATAAATATTCCCTGTTAAATTAATATCTCTCTCTCTCTCCTGGGAATCCTTCCTAATTTTTATTTTGGGGATCGATGGAGGTTGCTTACCGCTTCAGATTTGGGGGGCACAGGGGGCGGAGCATCTCCCATAGGCTCCTCCCTCAGCAGGCTCTGGCAGCATGGGGAGCCCAGGGGCGAGGAGAGGCCAGCAAAGGAGATGAGGTCCCGCTGGCCTTTGTGGGCCTTCTCCGGCCCTAGGGGGCGGCTGGTGGGCTCCGCGTAGTTCTCCGAGCCCTGGTGGGCCCACAGCTCCTCGTAAGGGAGCTCCGGCGTCCGGAAGGGGGGCTCGGCCCAGTCAGGGGTGGTGTATTCCCGATCATTGGAGTCTGGGCTCTCGGGGAAAAGGGTAGAGTGCTCCTGGCCAGGGGGGAGCACCGTCCGCTGGTTCTTCACAGCCAGGCCGGGGTCTGGGCCAGGACTCTGGGCTGAAGCGCTGTAGAGGCAGAGCGAGAGGCGCTGGAAGGACTGGGCCAGCTCCTCCCGGGCGTAACTCTGCAGGCAGAGCCGGACCCGCCGCGGACTGGCCCCTTCCTCGGACAGGTCGGGCTTGGCCTCCCGCACGGCCTTGGAGTACTCGTTGGGGTCAAAGCACTCCTGGCACAAGGCGGCGCTCTCAAGCAGCAGCTGGGACAGCTGTGGGTCACTGCTGCCCCCACCCCCACCCCCACGTAGGGTGGCCTCGGGCAGCAGGAAGCGGGGCATGTCGGTCAGCAGCAGCAGGTGGAAGGGGGCCACCCGGTCGGGGCGCAGGAGGCAGCCCAGCACCACCGTCTTGGAGATGATGCTGACCAGCTTGTAGCAGTGGCCCTCCCGGATCAGGTGCAGGTCGTAGGGGTTGCGGGGCGGCCGGCTGGGCACGCTCACATTGACCGGCAGCCGGACCTTCTCGATGATGCTCCGGACAGTGTGCTCCCCTTCCTGCATCTGCAGCTCCAGCGGGGAGCGTGTGCTAAAGCGCCCCTTGCACTGGAACGGCAAACTGAGGCTCTCGTTGGTCCGGTGGTTCATGCAGATCAAGCAGGGCATTTTGCCCTTCAGTGGCTTGGCATTGGTGCTGGCAGGGCCAGCGCCACCCGTGCCAGGGCAGCCAATGCCACCAGGGAGCCCTGCTTTACCCAGCTTCCGCAGCAAGGTGTTGAAGCGCGACTTCTCCTTGGCGGCTTTCGCACACAGGATCTCTGCCTGGCCCATGAGCGTGAGTTCGTCCCCCGCATGGAGCGTGAAGTTGTAGACCTCACTGTCCTCGCTGAACTCCCCGGACACAACCTTGAGGGAGAAAGGAAGGGAAGAGAGCAGGGTTGGAACTAGGAGGGAAGGAAGGAAGGAGGCCAGCCAAGCAGCATCCTCAGCCCTCGAGGTTTGGGCATCTTGGGGGTGACAAAAAAGCTCTCGCAATGTCACAAAGGCAACGCAGAGGAGGTTTGGAAGGGGCAGCAGGCACAACCTCTGGACTGGTTGGCAGGGGAAACTGGGCTCAATGGGCCTGGCATATCCTGGAGGACACAGGCATCTGGGTGGCAGGGCAACCCCAGGAAGCTGGAGCTGTGGCGGGGCTGAAACCTTCTGCATTGGACAGACAGACAGACAGACTCAGCAGCTGCTGTTCTCTGTAGGGCTTCGGTTGCATGCAATAAGAACATAAGACCATCCTTGCTGGAACAGGCCACAGTCCATCCAGTCCAGCATTCTGTCTCACACAGTGGCTCACAGTGGTATTCCCAAGGAGATGCCTTCACCTGCTTAGGATTCCCTGGAAATGGCATTGAGAGAGATCCTGCCTATCTCTCCAACCCAGAGGTTGTCCTTAGGTATCCATATAATTATAGCCATGGATACCCTTGTCCTCCATGAACTTGCCACATCCTTTCTTAAAGCTGTCAAGACTGACAGCTGTCACCACTTCTTCTGGCAGGGAGTTCCATAGACCAGAGATCCTCTGGGTGCAATATGCTCTACACACGCAAAACAAGTTGACATGGCTGTGAATGAAGCCCTGCATAGAGTGACAGGATGCCTCAAGCCTACCCCAGTTGAGAAAACAGACCCTCTGGTTGGTGTCGCTCCACCTAAGATCAGGAGAGAAGGAAGCTTGGGAACCAGCACTGGGTTGTGTCCAAGGATGTAACATCTCCTGTGTAGGACAAACTTATTGCCTCCTCCTCCTCCTCTTCTTCCTCCTCCATCACACACCCCCCCCCCCTTTGCCCTGAGATCTGTGTCCCTTCTTGGGAAGTCCAGGCTGACTTGGAAGGTTTCACCGGAGGCTGTGAGAACTTCTCCTCCTCCAAGTGCCATTTCTGATTCTGAACATTGGCTATCCTCTTGGCGACCAGCCATGAAGACTGTCTTGGGAGCAATATCCTGGGCAACGAAGGCCCAATGCAGTTTGGGGTTGAGGCATCTGAAACAAAGGCTGCTCCTGGATGAACCTGCCCTGAATTTGAGACATTAGGAAAGACACCGTCCGTCACATCAATATCAAGGCTGGAGCACATGTCAGCCAAGGACCTTGGTTGAAGCTCCCCTTGGCTTTTCTAGATCTCCCTTCCAGGAGATCCTGAGGACCTCATTGAGCTTCCGCAGGACAGCCAAAGCTGTATTACATTGAATGGGCTTTAGCTTTAGGAAAGGTCTCCCATGCTCAAAAGCCAATCATGTTCCACTCTAGGGGGGCATTGAATGCTGTTATCTTTCCCACCGAAGCGGTACCTATTGATCTACTTGTCATTTCTTGCTTTCTAACTGTTACTGTAGGACGGCAGGATCTGGACAGGATCGGGAGCTCACTCTGTCATACAGCACTCAGGTCTCAAACTGCTGACCTTCTGGTCAAGTTCAGCATCTTAACCACTAAGCTACACTTTAGAAGTGTTATTAATAAACATGGTTAATAAGCAAACAAAGTTGCCGAGAATTCTTTTTCCTCTCTGGTCAGATTGGCCAAATCACCCCTTTGGAGTGAGAGAGAAGGGTGGTGGTGGCATCCCCTTGCCCATCCTTTGCCCTGCGGAAATGACACCACTGACCTTGACGCTGAAGGTGATGGCCTCCATGACAAAGACACGGTCCGGGAAGATGCTCGCCACTTCCTCCACACTGTTGAAATACTGCACGGGCTCCCGGATGTCTCTGTCCTGATCAAGCAGCTTAAACTTCCCTGCAGGATTAGAAAACCAAACACACACGATGGGTTAATGCAGGGATGCCCAAACTACGACCCTTGGGCCAGATCCGGCCCCGAACGCAAATTCATCCAGCCTGCAAAGCCCTCATCGCTCCCGGAAGCAGAAGTAAAATGTGCCCATCCAGGCACGTTTTACTTCCGGGAGCAACGAGGGCTTCATGGGCCGGATGAATTGGCATGGGGGGATGGTTCTGGCCCATGGGCCATAGTGACCAGCCCCCTGAACCATGTGACCAGCCTGTGGACTGAAAAGTTGGGGAAGCCTCGGTTAATGGATGCCATTGTTGGCCAACCGGCTACGGAAGCCTGTCCTGTTGGCCACCTCACTTCCTCCCAGCCCTGGCTGCCCAAGGGGCCGCCTGACCTAGATGGCCACCGGTAATATTGGTCTGAAAGCTGCCCAGAGAAGCATCCTATGGCAGTTTGCGCACAGTGGATGCAGAAGGGGAACCCTGCCTGCTTCCAGTGCTTTGCTGTGCCAATTGCCAAGCCTTGAAAGGGGAGGCTCTGTTTTGAACTATCACTGCTAATGCATCACCCGGAGGAGGTGGAGGATCAAGGCTGTGGTGGTGGCTGTGGTGGTGGCGGTGGTGGTGGCGGTGGCGGTGGAGCCCCCCTGAATGTCTTTATCCAACTCAGAGCTTGCAAAATTCACTCTTTTGGAGTACAACTACCAGAATGACCCCACGGAGAACTGAAAAGGCCAACGGTGTCAATGGAAATCTCACTTCTCTACTGCCCCATAGAAGCGCTTCGTGCACTCTCTGGGTGGTTCACAAGGTCAGTAGCATTTTGCCCCCAACATGTTGGGTACTCGTTTTACCGACCTCGGAAAGATAGACAAGGCTGAGTCAACCTTGATACGGTCAGAATCAAACTCACAATGTTTTGGCTGCAGGATAGCAGTTGAACCCCTGCACCACCAGGGCTGTGTCCTTTAAAACCACTTCTGTGGATACAAATTTCACACAGCAGATATGCGTTATGTGGGGAGAAGGCCTTGTTTTCTCTATCCTAAATCGAATAAGAATAATCATTGCATGCTGTAAAATCAATTCTGGCAACCCTTTTCAGGAGTTTTCCAGGTAGAGAATTACTCAGACGTGCTTTGCCATGCCCTTCCTCGAGGGGCGCCCTCAGACTACGGTGCAACTTGCCCAAAAGGCTACCAGGGTTGGCTCCTCCGCCCCCCCCCCTGAGCTTTTCTACCTGGGACAGAAGTCCTGCAGAACTGAGATCCCATCCATTACAGGGGGGGGGCTGCCTGACCCCCCAGCCCAGGTCAGCTCAGCCCCTGCAGGCAGTAAACCCATTCATGTGGATTCAAAGAGACTTGGGCTTATGAGTATTGAAGTTCAAGAACATCTGGAGTCCAAGGTTTGCCATCATGGGCTTATGTGATCATAGACAAGAGGTCAAGGTTTTTCCACCCATAGCTCTTTGTGAAGCTGTGTTTGCTCCTTCTGTGGATGGGAGTCTTACACACACACACACTGTCACCCCTAACGGCCGTCCTAGCGGCCCCGATTCCTACACACACACACACACACACACACACACACACACACACACCGGCTTCCCCACCCCCACGTCTCCCAGGACAGCTGTCCGGCCGGGTAGCTGCTTCCCACTCACAAGGGCAAATGGCAGTGATGCTCTTTGGTGGAAGCAAAGCCATTACGGGGCATCTCAATGGCCAGGCATTGATCGCAGCCGGAGGAAGCGGGCGGGGGCGGTGGGGTCAGAGTGGCCAACCTTCATAGGGAAAGGTGGTCCCCCTGGCCAGCTCATCCATCCGGGTCAGTCCAGAAGGGACTCAGGCGGCGCCTCAACCCGATTCATCCCGCCGGCTCAGCTTTGGAGTCAAAGGAACAGAGTTTGGTGCCTTTTGCCAGGCTGAAGACTGGAGGAAGTTCCAGCCTGGCCTCAACTTTCTTTTTCCCCTTGGGGTGACCCAGAGATATTTCCACTTGGGAGGGGGCTAGATCTCTTCAAAAGAAGCCCCTTAGAAAGGAGGGAGGGGGGTACTCTTTGACCCTCTGGTCTATGGTTACCACCAGTGGCTCATGATTGTTCATGGAGAGGCGTTTTGCCCATGTTCAGAAGTCTTCTAACCTCATTTCCCCCTTGGGGTCTCCCACACTCACATCATGTGCTGCCCTGGGGGAGGCTGAGCCCTCCTGCCCACTTGGCTCAAAGCTAACCCTGAGCAGGGTCGCCTTGGCCAGCCTCCTGTCCACCCCGCTTGGACCCTCCCCTCCCTCCCTTCCCCTTCCCATCCAGGTCTCCCTCTGCAAACATGGTTTCACATTCATTCCATTGCTGTTCAGCAACATCCTAGTGCCAACAAGAAGGTGGTCAAAGGGGGGGGGGGGAGGAAGATGGGGAGCCCAATGAGAGGGGTTGCCAGGATGATGATGATGATGGGGGATGGGAAGACGGGGCCCAGGGTTGTTGCCTCCTGCCTTGTTTCTCCTGGAAGCAGCTGTTGCCTTTCCTGGTTCTTCCCCAGGGAAGAGGGGATTTGGGAAAGGGCAGGGGGGGGGAGGCATCCATGGAAGCACCAGCTGGGGAAGGGGAACAAAAGAATTGAGAGTGGGGGGAGGAGGGGGTAGAGAAGGTAGGCCAGATCTGGGGCCATCATCAAACCCTCCGCCACCACCTCCCTCCCTCCCAGCCGAGGCCCAGACATTCCAATTGCTGAGATTTAACCATCCCTAACATGGTGGCAAAGTGGTTAAGACGCTGAGACTGATGGCCAGAAGTCAGCGGTTTGAGACCCGAGGGCTGCATGATGGAGTGAGCTCCCACCGTCCGCCCCAGCTCCTGCCAACTGAGCAGTTCGAATGCAAGAAATTGCAAGTAAGATAAACAGGTACCACTTCGACAGGAAAGGTAACAGCATTCCATGCACTCCGCATCTAGTGATGCCTGCCACATGGCCACAGAAACATATGCAGATGCAGATGGCTCTCTGGCTGTAAATGGAGATGAACCCTAGTTGAGTCAGATACCACGGGCTTTCCGATCAAAGGAGACACCTTGGCCTTTAACAAACTAACTAATATCCTGGGTCCCTTGTTCTTTGCTCCAGCTGCATTTTGCATGCACACACATCCTCTCCCGCTCAAGAGACAGAACAATTCTCAGATAATTGCATCAGGCCAAAACTCCGAGACGGGGTATCTTTAGGGGACCTTCCTTTGGCAGAGAACGCAGGGTCATGGCAAGCAGGTTAGGGTCTAGGCAGTTTATCCAAAGTCAAGCAGGGTGTTGGTCATAAGAACATAAGAACAGCCTGGCCGGAAGAGGCCACAGGAGCCCATCATCCAGTCCAGCATTCTGTCTCACACAGTGGCTCACCATTTCCTTCAGGGTATTATTCCCAAGGAGATGCCTTCACCTGCTTAGGATTCCCTGGAAATGGCATTGAGAGATATCCTGCCTATCTCTCCAACCCAGCGGAGGTTGTCCTTAGGTATCCATTATAATTATAGCCATGGATACCCTTGTCCTCCATGAACTTGTCTAATCCTTTCAAGACTGACAGCTGTCACCACTTCTTCTGGCAGGGAGTTCCATAGACCAGTAATCCTCTGGGTGAAAAAGTACTTTCTCTTATTTGTTTGAGAACTAGTACCCAAAAGTTTCATCGAGTGTCCCCTAGTTCTAGTGTTGTGCGATAGGGAAAACAGTTTTTCCTTATCTACTTTGTCCACACCGTGCATGATTTTACAAACTTCAATCAGGTCACCTCTTAGACGCCGTCATTCAAGAGTGAAAAGGCCCAACTGTTGCAGCCTCAGATGGTAAGGAAGGTGTTCCAGTTCCCTAATCATTCTGGTTGCCCTCCTCTGCACTTTCTCCAACTCCATAATATCCTTCTGGAGGTATGGCGACCAGAACTGTACACAGTATTCCAGATGGGGCCTCACCATAGATTTATAAAGAGGCCAAATGACACTTGCTGACTTATTTTCTATACCCTTCCTAATGATCCCTAGCATTGAGTTTGCTTTTTTCACTGCTGAGGCACACTGGGTTGACACCTTCATTGAGCTCTCGTCCATCAGGACACCAAGGTCCCTTTCCTGGTTTGTCGCAGAGAGTTCAGACCCCATCAGTTTATAAATGTCATTGGGGTTTTTTGCCCCAACGTTTATCACTCTGCACTTACTAATGTTGAAATTAATTTGCCACTGTTTTGCCCACTCCCCCAGTGTCAAGAGATCCCTCTGGAGCTCCTCACAATCTCTCACAGTTTTCACTACCCTGTATAATTTAGTGTCGTCAGCAAATTTGGCTACCTTGCTTTTTACTCCTACCTCTAGATCATTTATGAAGAGGTTGAAAAGCAGGGGTCCCAGTACTGAACCTTGGGGGACCCCACTCTTGACTTCCCTCCACTTGGAGAAGTGTCCATTTAGTGCTACCCTCTGTTTCCTGTCCCTTAGCCAGTTGCTGATCCAGAACAAGACCTGTCCCGCCCTGAGTCGGGTTCTGCCTGAGTGGGCGGCATATATAAATACGACTAAATAAATAAATAAATAAATAAATAATTCCATGACTGGTAAGTTTATTCAAGAGCCTTTGGTGCGGGACCTTGTCAAAAGCCTTCTGAAAGTCCAGATAAACAATGTCAACTGGATCCCCCTTATCCACATGTTTGTTGACACTCTCAAAAAATTCCAACAGATTAGTGAGGCATGATTTGCCCTTGTAAAAGCCATGTTGGCTCTCCTTTAGCAGCGCCTTCTCTTCTATGTGCCTATTAATTCTATCTTTTAGGATGGTTTCCATCACTTTACCTGGGACACATGTCAAACTGACAGGTCAGTCTTTGCACTGAAGCATTAGACCGACCCTGGAAGCTGCAACAAGCTTGCTTATAAGCCTCCCAGCTAATCACTATCAGCTGGGAGCCTTCTCTGGCACTTAGTTTGAGCTTGCCTGTGTCTCATGTGTAGCTTCTTTCTGCACTTTGCCCTGACTGACCTCTGATTTGACAGGCTATCTGACGGGGGCAACAGACTTGGTCCAGAAGCAGGCTGAGATTCCTAGCTCAGGACATTCTCAGGGTTGACTGGTTGAGGCCTAAGGCTCCCACGTGGGGCAGGAAGACACACACACACACCTCCAATTTCTTCCATGCTAGTCTCATCCAGGACTACCCCATGCTCATTGTGCTCTGACCTGAATTTCCCCCAAGAAAGAGGAAGTAAAGATCCGGAAGATCCCTTGTGGTGCAGGGGTTAAAACTGATATATTGCAGCCAGAACATTTTGAGTTCAATCCTGTTGGGGACCCAGGTAGACTCAGCTTCTTCCATCCTTTTGAGGTCAGTAAAATGAGGACCCAACATGTTGGGCGAAATGTTAATTACCTGTAAAACCGCCCAGAGAGGGCAGTAACTGCTATGGAACAGGAGTGACCCCTGTTTCAAAGGGACCAAAGTATCATTCGCTGAGAAGGGAGCGAAGCCTGAAGCCTTCCTTCCTTCCTTCCTTCCTTCCCTGCCAGCTGAGGTTGCCACCATCTGCTCTGACTTCTAGGAATGGACACAACCCCCACCCCACAAAACAGGTTAACACACTCCTCGCCTCTTTCCCTGTCCTCTCCCTCTCCCTGGGGGGCAGCGATTAGCCGCCCCCCCTGCCTGCCCGGCTCCCATTATTTATTCATTCTTGCACATCGTTACCAAAGATGGGAAGCACTTAGCAGGCTCATTAAGGGCCAGGCATGATCTCAGACCTCCCATCAATTCCCATCGCCTTCCTCCTCCTCCATCTGTCCAGCAAGGCCAGCTGCCTCCCAGCCCATGGGTCCCACAGTTCCCCTCCCTGAACCAGGTAAAGGTAAAGGTCTCCCTTGCCAATCGTATCTAACTCTTGGGTTCAGTGCTCATCTCTGTTTCATAGCCAAAGAGCTAGCGCTGTCTGCATTTGCAGACATTTCCATGGACATGTGGCGGACATGACTAGACACCGGAGTGCACTGAACACTGTTTACCTTCCCACAGAAGTGGTACCTATTTATCTACAGTATTTGCAATTTCTTGCTTTCAAACTGCTTGGTTGGCAGGAGCTGGGGCAGAGGCAGGAGCTCACTCCATCATGCAGCACTCGGGTCTTGAACTCCTGACCTGCCAACCTTCCAGTTCTCAAGTTCAGCGTCTTAACCACTAAACCACCACAGATGCTCCTGGACCAGACACAAGCCCTAATCCTGCACCCGTCCTCACCACCACCTTGAGATGTGAGTCAATGGCATATCCTGTTTTAATACCACCAGAATGGACAAGAAACGTAGCCCTAATCCCAAGCCTGCTCCGGGACAGGATTTAGGATGGGATGGAGCCCAGGTCTCAATGGGTGGGTCTCCCCTCGGACATTGGGCTGGTCATGCCCTGCCCAGCTTATCTCCCTCTCAAGGCCGCTCAAAGAGTTGACGTGGGTGGCAGGAAAGGACTCCAGAAATCAGGGGTGTGCTGGGCACCTTAGGAGGGCGGGCGGGCAGGAAAGTGACTCCTGAGCATCTCTATCTTCTGACCTCATTTCTGAGTAAATTATATTTTTCTTTCTCCCAAGGATCTAGTCCAGGTATGTTTGTTAGCGGGGCTAAAACTGGGAGGCATGCATGGGAACATAAAATTGCCCCAAACATGCCTGCCCTTCTTTGCTGTGCTGCTGTTAGGATGGGGAGGTGGTCCCTGGTCCCTGCCACGTCTTGGCCACGGTTCCTGGCATCTCCTCCTCTTCCCTCCTTGCCCTGCTGGGCCCTTCGCCCGAGCAGAACCAACACCTGCCTGGCTGGTACCCTCTCAGACTTCGGCTCAGGTGCATGGCTTGTGGTCCAGATCCATACACAGTGGCCCACACCCTGGCCTCTTCTCACTCAGGCAGGGATATGGGTTTAGCCCTTGACCCTAAATACTAAGAATATGTATTTGTTTATTTCATTTATTTATTTATTTATTTGTACTTCTATCGCCTGTCTGTCTGATCGTACTTTTCCGTACTTCTGTCCCCTGTCTGATCGATCGATTATTTGTTTATTCATTCATTCATATCCCACCCATCTGGGATATTCTCCCACTCCGGGCAGCATACAGATTTTTAAAAAATTTCAATACCAACACAAAATTAAAAGTAAATAATAAACGCAAGCAGATACATTTATAAATACAACAAAACAGCACATATTGGCAACAGAATAGGATAGTTGAACCTACAGCTCGGCAGTTGGCAGGATGTCTTTAAAAGCCGCTTTAAAATGAATTGATCTTCATTGTGAGTAAAGAAGGAGCCTGGGCCACCTTTAAGAAAGAGGAATCCTGCTGTGCTTGCCACCATCCCTAGGCAAAGGGGGAAATTTGTCCTAAAAGGGAGTTAGCACAAAGATCCCACAAGAGTGGCCACAGAACTGATGGCGTGA
Organism: Bradypodion ventrale; assembly: GCA_035047345.1. Classification (NCBI taxonomy): domain Eukaryota; kingdom Metazoa; phylum Chordata; class Lepidosauria; order Squamata; family Chamaeleonidae; genus Bradypodion; species Bradypodion ventrale. The sequence goes on along the minus strand of JAWDJE010000001.1, from coordinate 1,220,044 downwards.
TGCAGAATCCAGACCCCTGAATTCATTCGAGTCCCCCAAACACGGTGCCACCTTCTCTTTCCCTGCTCCCGTGCCCCCCAAATCCCCTCTCTTGGACCCCCAACCCAGCCCCGATCTCCCAGCCCTTGTTACCTGGGTACTGGAGGGGGATGTCGATCTTTGGCCCAATGACGTAGTGGCCTTCTTCCAAGCTGTGGGCCGTCACTGTTGTCCACTGGCGGCAAGAGTGGAGGAAAAGCACGTCTCGCTCGCTGACCCCTTCCACATACTCTCCTGTGGACGGACGGACGGACGGAAGGAAGGAAGGAAGGAAGGGTGTGAGAGGGGCTCACAGGAACACACCAAACTCACACACACACACACACAAAGCACCCTTCAGTTTTCTCTCCCCCTCCCCCCCCCAAGGCAAAGATAATGGGGAGGAGAGTGTCCACTTGACCCTGCAGGGAGGGTGGGGACACCAGAAGCCTCACTGAGCTCTTCTGGCAGATGAAAGATGGGACAGGTAAAATAAATACAGGTGATGGCTAGGAATCCCCACCTCCCCACATATATAACCCAGATGCAAGCATGCCTAGGTTGCCTGCAAGAGCCCTGGTGGCGCAGAGGTTGAACTGCTGTCCTGCAGCCAGAATGTTGCAAGTTCAATCCTGACCAAGGCTCGAGGTTGACTCAGCCTCTTCCATCCTTCTGAGGTTGATAAAACAAGGGGGCAAAATACTAAGGACCTTTTGAACCGCCCAGAGAAGGGGCTTCTAAATATAGGTAAAGGCAAAAGTTGCCCTTGCTCGAAAGCCATCCGTATCTGACTCTAGGGTTCACTCCTCATCTCTGTTTACAGCCAAAGAGCCAGTGCTGTCTGTTTCTGCAGACGTTTCCATGGACATGTGGCAGGCATGCCTCAACACTGGAGCGCACGGAACACTGTTTACCTTCCCACCGAAGTGGTCCCTATTTATCTACTTGCAAATTCTAGCTTTCAAACTGCTAGGTTGGGACAGATGATGGGAGCTCACTCCATTGTGCAGTACTCTGGTCTCAAACTCTGACCTTCCAGTCTTCAAGTTCAGTATTTTAACCACTTGAGCCACTGCTGTCTAATTATGGGCTATCTACAATGCCTATTTCTGTTCCTACACCACTATCAAGTTCTTTGTGGTCTCTGTGAATCCACATGAATGGGTTTACTTAGTGGTGCAAGGGTGATGCAAGGGTTAAACTGCTGCCCTGAAGCTAGGATCTTTGTGAGTTCGATCCTGATCAGGGATCAAAGTTGACTCGGTCTCTTCCATCCTTCCAAGGACGGTAGAATGAGGACCCAGCATGTTGGGTGGCAAAATGCTAATTACTTTCTGAACCCAGGTCTCACCAGGTCCCCTGATCGCGTACCAAGTTTTCTTTCATACCAACTCAGTTCTTTTACCTGCTTCCTGGGAGGGGACAAGGGGGACCTTTTTCGTCTTTAGTCCAGTTAAAATTAAAAGTAGATTTTCTTCGGCTACCCATGGACACAGAGAATCAGCCCCAGCCTCGAGAGAGTGACCACCACCCCACCACCACCTTTCCATAGGGTCATCAAGCCTCCTACTGGACCAAGGTCAGCCCTCTTCCTGAAGACTGGGCAGTCCAAGGCCTTTCCCAAAAGAACTCAGCGGAGCTGTTCAGTTGCCCCACACACACACACACACACACTCACACACACACACACACACACACACACACACACACCACCACCACCACCACCACCACCACCCCGCCACCCAGGACTCCCAGCACCACCATAAGCAGGTCTTCTGGCCCGTCGGCCCCACTTGAGTGCAAAAGTTGGTCCATGAACCCAATTTAGCTGAGAATATTGCCCTGAGGGCATCCCACCCATGGCCAGGACTCGGTGGGCAGGACCGTAATATGAGGGAAAGAGGAAGGCAGAAGGAACAAGTGGAGGAACAAGCAGCAAAGGAAGCCATGCCCTGACCTTCAAAGGGCCTTCAAGGGGCCACCCATTCATAGAAGAGACCGGATGGCACCTGTCGGCAGAACTGTTTCTGGACTGGCATTTTGTTGTTGTCCAGTTGCACAGTCGATTCCGGCCCTTTGTGACTCTATGGACATTTGCTCGCCAGGCAACCCTTATCCTCCACCCTCCTCCTCAGCCCACCCAGCTTTGTGCCCATTGCATCTACAATACCATTAGCCATCTCATTTTCTGCCGCCCCCTTCTTCTTTTGCCCTTCACCTTTCCCAGCATCCAGGCTTTCTCAAGTGAGTCCTCTCTTCTCATTTGATGTCCAAAGTACTTTAGCTTCGTCTTTACTATTTGCCCTTCCAATGAGCAGACAGGGCTGATTTCTTCTAGGATTGACCTATTTGTTCTCTTTGCTGTCCAAGGGACTCTCAGGACTCTCCTCCAACACCACATCTCAAAGGCATCTATTCTTCTGCACTCAGCTTTCCTAATGGTCCAGCTCTCACACCCATGCATTACCACCGGGAATGCCATTGCTTTGACTATGCGGACATTTGTTTGCAAGGTGATGTCTCTACTTTTCACTATGTTGCCCAAATTTCTCATAGCTTCCTTCCCAAGAAGGACGGGGAAAGGTGAAAGATGTTGGGAGAGGCATCATCATTATTCCTGCCACCCGTCCCATCAAGTGGGCTTCCTCCCAAATGTTGGACTCCTCCTCGTCGTCGTCCCCCCCAAAAAAACAAAAAAAACCCAAAAAAGTTGGCTGCGGAGAGAGGCAGGTTGTCCTGGAAACAGCCCTTTGTTCCTGCTCAATGGCCAAAGCAGCCACTGTGTGTTGTTGATCCTCAACCAGGGTTGGAGGAGGAAGGAGGCTCTCCCTCGCCAGGGGCCAGCAGGGTGGGCAAGGGGAAAGCTGAGCGGGCCAGCATTCACTGGGGACAGTTGGTAGCCAGGCGGCATCAGTGGAGGAAACCGAGAGTACGGCCCCAATCTCTTACCGAGAAGAAGTGTTGGTAAACCCCCTTTCTTGCCCAAAGACCAGCATGGGAGACCCCACTCCCTGTTCCTCTCAGCACTCAGCCTACCCACCCCAATGCTCTCTAGATGCACGGGACTGTGACCCCCATCCTCCCCAGGCAGCAGAGGAAGAGCAAGTGGGACCACCGGGCCTTTTGGCCAAGAACCTGCTCATGTCATGAAGTTTGTTAGGACGCTTGTGGGTGAAGGGATTTCCTCCCCAATTTGGATAGGCTTCATTACAATAATCCTGCAAGGTAGGGCCATTGTATCAGCCCATTGGGAAAGCAGGTCCTGAGGCTGATATGCTGGGTTTAAGGCCCCTTCGGAAGGACTTCCCTGGGCCCCTGTTTGCCCCATGGCACCTTCTGTTGGGAGAGAGAGAGAGGGTTGACCTTCCATGGAGCTGGAACTGACGGGTCCCCGAAGGCTCCCCAGGGGGACTTAAGCATGTTCGGTGAGCCTCCCCCCCCCCCGAAGCTGCTATGTAAGGCCCCAAGCTAGGCAGGGAGAACCCTTGGGCCACCGAGCCACTAGATCTGTGATGGCCAACCTTGGCACTCCAGGTGTTCTTGGACTTCAATTCCCAGAAGCCTAAGTCTTTGTGAATCCACACGAATGGGTTTACTGTGCACAGTAAACCCATTCATGTGGCTTCACAGGGACTTGGGCTTCTGGGAATTGAAGTTCAGGAACACCTGGAGTGCTGAGGTTCACCATCACAGCACTAGATGGAAAGGCTTCCATCCCGGAGGTCTCTAAAGGTCAAAGCAGCTGCCAGGCCAGAGGGAAGAACAACGGAGCGCCATGGGGGTCATCACATACAGCCAGACCTGCCACAGACAGGACTCCACCCCACATGCCAGAGGGGGTCCAGGAAGGGCCTCTACAGTTGCCCTCAGAGACAGGATCCAGGAATCCTCCCCCTTGCAAGTGTACCTTCCATGTCACTTTCTCATAGCAGTTGATAAAACGACGCTTGCCCTGGCTATTTGGTGTGGCCAAACAGCTTGAGTACAAAGGGGAACTGAGTTCAGTTTGAAACCAGCCATGGTATCACATGGGGTGGTGGTGGTGGAGGACTCAGTTAGGAGGAAGGCTCTCACATGCCTAATAAGTACCGTATATACTCGACTATAAGTCATCCCGAATATAAGTCAAGGTACCTAATTTGGACCTCGAAAACTAGGAAAATAGATTGACCCAAGTATAAATGGGGGGGGGGATGCAGCAGCTGCTAGTGAGTTTCAATAATTTCAATACATGAAAATACAGTAAAATTAATTAATTTAGACATTTGTGTTGGTATGTTTTTGAGTGTTTACATGGACCTGAGTATAAGTCGGGTCCCATTTTTGAACCATGTTTTGGGGGCTAAAAAACCCGACATACTCGACTATATGCAGTAACTCTGGGAAGAAGCATCTTCTCTGCAGAGACCCTCGGGGGGGGGGGGGCATCTTTGGCTTCTCTTTCTTAGACCCCTTTCTCCCAACAGATCTGCACCAGTTCTCCCTTTACATAGAGAAAGTGGGAGCTTAGAGCCAGTGGTGGGCCAGGAAAGGGGGGGGCGCATCAGGAGGGAGGAGGACAAGGCTGTCCAACAAAAGGCACCAAACTTGTTATCCTGAGCCTATGGAAGTCGGTCACAGGGAAACTGAAATCCTGGCAGCTGAACAGGCTGTGGGGGTGGGAACAACAAAGAAAGGTTGTCTCCAGGCAGCTGGGAAGCCTCCCCAGAAAAGCCCCACAGGGGAAAGTGGGGCAGGGGTGGACAAACACACACACACATACACAGAGAGAGAGAGAGAGAGAAAGTTCATAAGCGCCACGACTCGGTTGCCATGAGCCCAAACCATCTCCAGAACGTATTTTTCCACTCCCTTCAGACATCTACCCTGAAAAAAAGCCCCATTTCTAACACTGAACAAGTGGGGAAGGGGAACACCCTGAGACTGTGTAGTCCACCCACAGCCTTCAGCCTGAAAAGTGGGTGGAGTGACACACTGCACCTGGCCCTCCCAAAATCCCGCCCGTGAGCATCCTTCTTTGGCGTGCAAAGGAAGAGATTCACCTTGTCCAAACACTCCAAGAGGCATGGAGGCTGTTTACAAAAACAATAACAGAGGCCCATTGGGAATGCATTTTACCCAAAAGGAAAAAGGGCATTGCCAGGTCCAAGAGGACTCCAATGTGGCTTACAGGAGCTGTTCGGGAAGTGATCAAGAGCAAGAAAAGCTCATTTAGAAGATGGAAGGCTTGTCCAAATGAGGACAGCAGGCAGAAACATAAATTCTGGCAGAACAAATGCAAGGCAACAATCAGGAAAGCAAAGCAAGACTTTGAGGAGCGTATAGCTAAAAATACTCAGAGAAATAACAAAGACTTCTTTAAGTACATTAGAAGTAAGAACCCAACTAGGAAGGCCATTGGACCATTAGATGACAATGGAAGGAAAGGGGTTATTAAAGAGGAAACAGAGATTGCAGAGAGACTCAATGAATTCTTTGCTTCAGTATTCACTGAAGAAGACAGAGACCACATGCCCAAAACAGAGCCTATCTTCGTAGGGAGGGAAACCGAAGAATTAAGCAAGATAGAAATAACCAGGGAGGAGGTCCTTGCATTTCTTGTTAAACTAAACACTAACAAATCACCAGGACCAGATGGCATCCATCCACGAGTTCTCAGGGAACTTAAAGATGAAATTGCTGATCTCCTAGCCAAAATATATAATCTTTCCCTCAAATCAGGCTTTGTGCCTGATGACTGGAAGGTAGCGAATGTAACACCAATTTTCAAAAAAGGATCCAGGGGTGATCCAGGGAATTACCGACCTGTCAGTTTGACATGTGTCCCAGGTAAAGTGATGGAAACCATCCTAAAAGATAGAATTAATAGGCACATAGAAGAGAAGGCACTGCTAAAGGAGAGCCAACATGGCTTTTGCAAGGGCAAATCATGCCTCACTAATCTGTTGGAATTTTTTGAGAGTGTCAACAAGCATGTGGATAAGGGGGATCCAGTTGACATTGTTTATCTGGACTTTCAGAAGGCTTTTGACAAGGTCCCACACCAAAGGCTCTTGAATAAACTTACCAGTCATGGAATAAAGGGACAGGTCTTGTCCTGGATCAGCAACTGGCTAAGGGACAGGAAAGAGGGTAGCACTAAATGGACACTTCTCCAAGTGGAGGGAAGTCAAGAGTGGGGTCCCCCAAGGTTCAGTACTGGGACCCCTGCTTTTCAACCTCTTCATCAATGATCTAGAGGTAGGAGTAAAAAGCAAGGTAGCCAAATTTGCTGATGACACTAAATTATACAGGGTAGTGAAAACTGTGAGAGATTGTGAGGAGCTCCAGAGGGATCTCTTGACACTGGGGGAGTGGGCAAAACAGTGGCAAATGAGCTTCAACACTAGTAAGTGCAGAGTGATGCATGTTGGGGCAAAGAACCCCAATTACATTTATAAACTGATAGGGTCTGACCTCTCTGCGACAAACCAGGAAAGGGACCTTGGTGTCCTGGTGGACAACTCAATGAAGGTGTCAACCCAGTGTGACTCAGCAGTGAAAAAAGAAAACTCAGTGCCAGGGATCATTAGGAAGGGTATAGAAAATAAGTCAGCAAGTGTCATTTTGCCTCTTTATAAATCTATGGTGAGGCCCCATCTGGAATATTGTGTACAGTTCTGGTCGCCATACCTCCAGAAGGATATTATGGAGCTGGAGAAAGTGCAGAGGAGGGCAACCAGAATGATTAGGGGACTGGAACACCTTCCTTACCATCTGAGGCTGCAACGGTTGGGCCTTTTCACTCTTGAAAGACGGCGTCTAAGAGGTGACCTGGTTGAAGTTTATAAAATCATGCACGATGTGGACAAAGTAGATAAGGAAAAAATGTTTTCCCTATCGCATAACACTAGAACTAGGGGACACTCCATGAAACTTTTGGGTACTAGTTCTCAAACAAATAAGAGAAAGTACTTTTCCACCCAGAGGATCACTGGTCTATGGAACTCCCTGCCAGAAGAAGTGGTGACAGCTGTCAGTCTTGGCAGCTTCAAGAAAAGATTAGACAAGTTCATGGAGGACAAGGGTATCAATGGCTATAATTATGGATACTTAAGGACAACCTCCGGGTTGGAGAGATAGGCAGGATATATCTCAATGCCATTTCCAGGGAATCCTAAGCAGGTGAAGGCATCTCCTTGGGAATACCCTGAAGGAAATGGTGAGCCACTGTGTGAGACAGAATGCTGGACTGGATCATGGGCTCCTGTGGCCTGTTCCAGCAAGGCTGTTCTTATGTTCACCTTTCCCCTCTGACGTGTCTCAAGCAGGCTCAGAACATGAGCTGCTCCAATCACAAGTGCCATATTTTGTAGGAGTCCCATTCAGTGTCACTGAGCCCCGTTGCACCTCTGGACTGAAAAGCATCCCTTGCCTCCCCCCCTCCTTAGGAAGGTTACCTGGCCCAGTGATGGCGAACCTTGGCACTCCAGATGTTCTTGGACTTCAATTCCCACAAGCCCTCGTGAATCCACATGAATGGGTTTGCTGAGATTCATCTGGCCTACGCCGCCCTCGTCACTCCTGGAAGCGGAAGTAAAACGCGCCCGTATGGAGGAAGGGTTAACCCGGAAGAGCCTTAACCGTACGGGCATGTTTTACTTCCGCTTCCAGGAGTGACAAGGGTGGCACGGGCCGGATGAATTGCAACAAACCCATTCGTGTGGATTCACGGGAGCTTGGACTTCTGAGAATTGAAGTCCAAGAACACCTGGAGTGCCAAGGTTCGCCATCATGGACCTAGCCGGTTTCCCAGGCCCTGCTGCTGTTCAAATCCACCTTCAGCTGCATCCCTACACCCTCAGCTTGTTTCAGGTCTCCTCGAGTGACAACTCACCTGGTCTCAACACGCAATAGTCAAGAAGGCAGAAGATACCTGGCTGGGAGGAGCACCTGACCTGAGCCACGGCAAGGAAGAGCCACACAGCCAGGTGGGACCAACCAACGGCTTCCAACTCCCAGCAGCCCCAGTCACATGTGGCCAATGGGTGGGGATTCTGGGACTTCTACTCCACGTCCTTCAGGGACCTTAAGTTTGAGATATGCTGTTCTGGTCCAGCATGGCTGACCAGATGTCTCCTTCCTTGCTCAAAAGCCAGTTGTGTCTAGCTCAGTGATGGGCAGTCTTGGCCCTCCAGCTGTTCTTGAACTTCAATTCCCAGAAACCCTGACCAGCTGGTGTGTTGACTTGGGCTTTCTGGGAATTGATGTCCAAGAACAGCTGGAGGGCCAAGACTGCCCATCTCTGGTCTAGCTCTAGGGCCGTTTAGAGCTGAAAAGCCAGCGCTGTCTGAGTCACATGGCAGGCATGACTAGAACGCTGCCACCTTTCCTGCTGAAGTGGTAGCTGTTTATCTTTTTGCAATTTCTTGCTTTCGAACTGCTAGAGCAGGAGTTGGGACAGTTGGAGCGAGCGCCCATCTCTGTCCCAACTCCTGCTCTAGCAGTTCGAAAGCAAGAAATTGCAAAAAGATAAACAGCTACCACTTCAGCAGGAAAGGTGGCAGCGTTCTAGTCATGCCTGCTCGCTCCATCATGCAGCATTTCGGTCTTGAACTGCTGACCAGCCGACCTTCCAGTCGTCAAGTTCAGCCTCTTAACCACTAAGCCAGTGTAGTCCCCGTGAACAGATGTCACAGCCTTTGCCTATGCCCCGTGATGGGGAGGGGGCAATGGCGCCATGGGGGACCTGCCAGAAAGAAGCCCCTCTACACTGAGAGGCACTCCTTGCCCTGCCAGTTGCCTGCCAGGCCATGCAGGAATCCTTCTCCCCAAGAGGTCCCCCCCAATTAAAAAAAAACCCACTGTAGCAGAAAGACATCTAGAACATAACATAAGAACATAAGAGCAGCCTTGCTGGAAGAGGCCACAGGAGCCCATGGTCCAGTCCAGCATTCTGTCTCATACAGTGGCTCACCATTTGCTTCAGAGTATTATTCCCAAGGAGATGCCTTCACCTGCTTAGGATTCCCTGCTGGAAATGACATTGAGAGATATCCTGGCTATCTCTCCAATCTGGAGGTTGTCCTTAGGTATCCGTAATTATAGCCATTGATACTCTTGTCCTCCATGAACTTGTCTAACCCTTTCTTGAAGCTGTCAAGACTGACAGCTGTCACCACTTCTTCTGGCAGGGAGTTCCATAGACCAGGGATCCCTTCCAACCTGTGGAGGCTTGGCTTTGAAAGCTCAGGCCACCCGAAGGCCCTCCGGCCAAGCCCTCTGGGTCCTGGACTTCCTCTATAGGGGAGGCCCAGAGCAATGCTGACCCAGTTCGGGGAAGGCTTCCCACCTCAGCTTTGGGAGGTGGCAGAGACCCTTCCAGGGGCTTTCTCTGCCTTCTACACTCACTGGGAATAGGGCCAGAGGAAACTGGTGGGGAAACTGGGGCACCTGCCCCCCCCCTCTCAAGCCACAGCTGGGGCAGACGGGGACAGGGCTTGGACCCAGGGTGCCAAGAGGTCTTCTTCTTCTTGCTCCATATCCAATTCTGAATACTGGCTCTCCTCATGGTGAGCAGCCATGAAGATCCAGTTCTGTGAGTCACTTTCTGGGCCTGAGTCTTTTTTGGCACTACACACAGTCCTCCTCCTCAGCCCCAGGCCAGGATGGACGAAGCTGCTGCTTTCCATCAAGATGGAATCGAGTGGGGCCATTTTAATCCACTTGGTGATCCTCACCCTTCCCTGTGGACTTTGCTAGCCAAGGCCACTAGTCCTCAGGGTGGTCAGATTAGTTAACTTCTGCCTGATGATCAGAGTTAAGCCGCTGGCAGTAGGGTCTTACTCTATGACCGTAGCAGGACAACCTGGCCAGACAAACATTGAGCAGGCATTGCCCAAAGAGGAGTGGGGGAAGGTTTGCTTTGCCCCTTTCTACTGTATGGGGAGACAAGCAATGAGAAACCTGGGGAATATAGTGAAAAGCAGAGACATCACCTTGAAAACAAAAAAACGCATAGTCAAAGCAATGGTATTCCCAGTGGTAATGTATGGGTGTGAGAGCTGGACCATTAGGAAGGCTGAGCGCAGAAGAATAGATGCCTTTGAGATGTGGTGTTGGAGGAGAGTCCTGAGAGTCCCTTGGACAGCAAAGAGAACAAATAGGTCAATATCGGAAGAAATCAATCCTGACTGTTCATTGGAGGGACAAATAGTGAAGATGAAGCTAAAGTACTTTGGACATCAAATGAGAAGGGAGGACTCACTTGAGAAGGCCTTGATGCTGGGAACGGTGGAGGGCAAGAGAAGAAGGGGCGTCCAAAGATGAGATGGATAGATGGTATTGTGGACACAATGGGCACAGGGCTTGGTGGGCTGAGGAGAATGGTGGAGGACAACAGAGGTGCCTGGAGGACAATGGTCCATGGGGTTGCAAAGGGTCGGAAACGACTGTGCGACTGAACAACAACAACAACTGACCCTAAACTTTGGCCAGGATGGAGTCAGCAAGGGCTACTATGATGGGCAGCTCCTGGGTCCTTCTGAGGGGCAGAGAGGAGATCTCAGAACCAAAAACGAACTGTGGGGCAGGGGTTGACATCTGGGCAGGGCCGTAGCCAGGGGGTGGCCAGGATGGACGCTGCCCACCCTGAGTTAGCAGTTTGCCCACCCTCTCAAACTCCTGCCTGCCTATATGTGGAACTGGCAGGGCTCACTGTGAGCCAAAAATCCGACCCAGGCAGCCTGAAATTAGGGGGAGAAATCTCCTCCCAGCCCCACCCCCCTTGCTAGGCAGGAAGCCTCCCCCCGGGGGTAAGTAGAGAGGGGCACCCCCTGGCATTGATCTCCCTGCTCGTCCCCCCCCCCCCTGCCGCCTCCTCTCCAAACTCTTTCCCAAGCCAAGCTTTGGGGGGCGGGGGGGGGGGCGAAGCGAAGCGCCGTCCCGGCCCCCCTGCCTGCCTGCCTGCCTGCCCATTAGTATGCCAAGCCTCGCGGAGCCGGCGGCGGAGATGCCCCATTCTTCTCTCGGGGCACAAAGCCCCAGGCTGGGCAGACTGCCACTGGCACGGCCCCTTCCCCCTCCCGCACACATCCAAGCCCCTCCCCCAAATCCAGGTCGCCGGAGGGGGGGGTGGGGGGGCGGAGAGCGCGGCGGGGGGCGGCGGGCGGCGGGCAGGGTTAGAGGGAGGGAAAGGGGACGCGGGGGGGAGGGGAGTTCAGGCACCTGTCCCCCCCCCCCTCCCGGACCGATTTGAGCCCCTGCAATCGGGGGGAGAGGGAGGAGTCCTGGGTGGCAAAAGAAGGCGCGAGCCCCGCTCTGGACACAACCCACCCAAAGCAAACCCCCCCCCCTCCACGCATCTCCCGCTCCCCCCGACGGCCCCGAGGGTCGGACTCCGAGCTGCCTAAAGCACCCCGTCCGAGTCCGCCTTTTCCCATCCTCGTGGCATCCTTGGGGTCCGCCTGGGACCCCCGAGGGCAGCTCCGTCGTCCGACGGACCTTCCATTCTCTACAACGCCCCCCCCCCCACACACACACACACACAGACACACACACGCCCCTTCCCGTCCGCGCGGACAGAGTGAAACGCGCACACGCACAAGCGCACACCCGCGCACGCACACGCCCCGCGCACGCACCGGGTCCGGGCCGGACGAGGGCCGGCAGGCGCCACTTGCCCACGATGAGGTCGAGCGGCAGCGGCGGGCCGGAGCTCCAGGCCAGGCGGCCCAGCGCCGCCGTCAGCCGCTCCATCCTGGCCGCATCGCCTTCCTCCTCCTCCTCCTCCTCCTCCACCGCGCCCGGGCGGCCCCTCCTGGACCCGGCTGCCCCGAGGAGGAGGGCGCCCCAGACGCCGCAGCGGCTCCCCCGCCGGCGATGGCAGGAGCAGGAGCAGCGGCGGCGGCGGCCGCCCCGTCGAGGGACGGCGAGGAGCGCAGGAGCTGCCAAGCGGCGCTGAGTCCCACCTCTTCCTCCGCCTCCTCCTCCTGCATCCCTCGCCCGGCCCGGCTCCGGCGGCTCCGAGGGGCGACTCCTGACAGCGGCGGGCCCGCCCCCGGGAGGTCCCCCCGACGGCCACGGGGACTCCTCCCTCACTCCCCCCTCACTCCCCCCGCGAGGCCGGAGCACAGAGAAGTTCCTTTTTTCCCTTCCTTTTTGGTATTCCAGGTCCCCCGCTTTGGTTCCTCCACCGGCCGCTCTTGCGACGGGACGGAAAGCTCTTTGGGCGCTGAGTTCAGAAAGTGTGCTTCCTCCCAGGTCTGAGGCAGTGAGAACTTCCCCTGGAGTTCAGGAATGGGGTCCTGTGGGGGGTGGGAGGAGGAGGAGGAGGGACCCCCACAGGACCCCATCCTGGACCCCAGGATCAAACCCTAGAAGAGACTGCCAAAAGGAAGACACTTTCTTGGCTTTGCCGTTGGCCAAACTCAAGTCCTCATTGGGGCATGTGTTGTTTCTGGTATTAACCGGCAAGACCAGTGAGTGAGCCAGCCCTTCATGGATTCTGTCTCTCTCCACATTCACACGGAGTGTTGTTGTCCTCATCTGCCATCAGCCCCCACTGGAGCCTGTGGGTCTTCCATTGAGGGACTCTGACTCTCAGCATCCTATTCAGGGTCCTCTACGTGACGGAAGGGAAGTTGAGATCCTCAGCTATATCTTCCTTGTCCAGTGAGCGCCTTCCTCCATCTTCTAATTGGGTTTTGCTCTTGTGTACCCTCAAGAATGTTTGTTCCTGCCATAAAATTCTTCCTAGATCTGAGCTGGCACACTTGAGGGTCATCTCCGTTCAAAGGGTGTTGAGGGTCCTTCTCGTGCTTAGTTCTCTCGCAGTAAACCCATTCGTGTGGATTCACAGGGACTTAGGCTTTTGGGAATTGAAGTCCAAGAACAGCTAGAGTGCCAAGGTTCGCCATCACAGCCTTAGAATGATGAAGCTTCTCGGTGCCTAAGTTCTGCAGAGGAGGACCTCCTCTAAGTCCCACTGCTGTCTTGGGAGCATCAGGTGAACATCTGGCCTGGCCTGAGAGAGGCCCCTCTCCACAGCTGCCCCAGCCTGTAGAATGACCTTCCTCAGGTTGGTCCCCTCCTCTTCTTCCTCTTGACAACAGGTGGAAACAACTAAGGGGGCAGTAAAATTGCAATTAAACATTAGTAAAGGTTTCCCTTGCTTGAAAGCCAGTCGTATCTGACTGTAGGGTTCAGTGCTCATCTGTTTCAAAGCCGAAGAGCCAGCACTATCTGCTTGTGCAAATGTTTCTGTGGTCATGTGGCAAGCATGACTAGACACAGAATGCTGTTTACCTTCCCACCGAAGTAGTCCCTATTTATCTACCTCCAATTTCTTGCTTTCGAACTGCTAGGTTGGCAGGAGCCTGGGACAGTCAAGGGGAGCTCATTCCGTCCTGCAGTACTCGGGAATTGAACTGCTGATCTCCTGCCTTCCAGTCAGCATCCAAAAATGATCACTTCAGAAGAACTGCGCAGCTTTAAAGTTGACAATACAGAAAGTGAGGTTGGGATCATGATGTTGTATACACTACCTCGGTTCAACCATCCACTCCAATGGGGACTGCAGCCCAGAAATCAGAAGATGATGGAGACTTAGAAGGACAGCAATCAAGGACTTAGAGAAAGGCCTCAAGTGTAGGGATGATGTCTCACTGGAAACCAAGACCAAGCTCATTCATGCTCTAGTATAGTCAAACCTTGAGATAAGAATGGCTTGACTTAAGAAAAAGTCAAGATACATTCAGAAATCTCAGGAAAAATCAGGTTCGATAGAGGAATTTTCAGCAGGATTTTTCCGAGATACAAAATTCAAAGCATTCCTATGGGAAATTCAAGACAAGAATTTTCCAAGATACAGAACAACCAACCTCAAGGAACGAATTAAATTTGTGTAGAGGTTTGACTGTATTCCTCATCACCATGTATGGATGCGAAAGCTGGACAGTAAAGAAAGCTGACGGAGGGAAGGGATTCATTTGAAATATGGTGCTGGAGGAGGGCTTCGTAAATAGTTTGTACTATCAGATAGACAAACCCGTTGGTCCTGGAGCAAGTCAAGCCTGGACTCTCTCTGGAGGGCAAAGTTATCAAGTTGAGGCTGTCTTGCTTTGAGCACCTCATGAGTAGAAGGCAAGACTCTCTGGGAAAGACCATGATGTTGGGAAAGGTTTGGAGGCCACAGGAAGATGAAATGCCAGAGGTATTGACTCCCAGAGGAGCCTTGACTCTGCAGATGTTGAACAGGGCTCCCAAGGCCCCGATACAGTCTGGAAATCCCTCGTTCTTAGGGTCACCACAAATTGGAGATGACTTGATGGCACCTAACGACAATAACAATTAAGTGGGCAGGGGAGATCAGTATTTTGGGGTGCTGCATAGCATTGTTACTTTAAATATGTTTTATTGTGTTTTGAAGGTGACGGTAAACATTTAAACTAATGGCTTCAATACTCTATATAATCTTTTAGTGCAATAATTGGTTGGATGTTTTCTTATGAATTTGAAAAAGTTGCCTTGGGACCCCTTCACTGGGAGAAAGAGGTGGCCGCGGCTGCTGACCATGGCCATGGCCCTTTTGGCCTCGCCACCTCGTCCCCTTAGCTGACCAGTCCGTGTTGTGATCTGAGGCTAGGGTTTCTGTGCTTTAGATAATTGAGATCGTTTTGCAACTCACAGCTATATGGTTTAACTTTTTAAAAACTTTGCATTTGAATGTGTTTTAGACTTCCATTCTTTTTTACCATTGTGAGCCTCCTTGCGTTCCCTTTTAGTCTGAGGAAGGCAGCTGAGAAAGGAAAGGATGGAACCAAAACAGTGCCAGAGAGGGTGCCTGCTCGACTGAGGGGCATCTGCTACCCTGGGAGACTCTGGAACAACCCAGACGGGGCTCCTCCGGAGGTTCAGTGGTGCAACTCTTCCCTCTGCTGGCCAACCGAGAGATTGACCGTGATCCACCTGGAATGCTTTCTTTTCTTTCGATCAAACCCTGGACAGCCAAAAGGAAGCCACTTTCTTGGCTTTGTCATTGCCCAAACAAGTCCTCATCAGTGCATATTTCTGGCAGTCATCGGCAGACCAGTAAATGAGGCCGTGGAGTCTGTCTCTCTCCACATTTACACACAGTGTGTTATTGTTTGCCAGCAGCCCCCACTTGAGAATATTGGTCTTGCATTTAGGGACTCCCGACCCTCAGCCTATTCAGGGTCCTCCTAGGGATGTAGGGGAGGTCAAGATCCTCAGCCAGATCCTCATTTAATGTCCTTCTTTGTCCAGTGAACTCCTTCCTCCACCTTCTAATTCGGTTTTACTCCTGCCTGCCCTCAAGAATGTGCCACTCTTGGAGTGCAGGAGAATTATCTTGGCAAAGAGGGTTATTTTGGCTCTTGAGTCAGAATTCTTCCCTGTGCATCTCCCCCTGTCCCTGCAGTAAAAATGAGTAGATGACTCAACAGACAGCAAACGCACTGCCCTGTCACAATGCTCAAAGTGTACTCTGTGAGCAGACAGGGTGGAAACAGGTGATTTGCTCTGTTTTTAAAACACTGCTGGGTCCAATTTTTTTGTTACCATTCAGACCTCAAAATGCAGCATTCAAAAGGGTGTATGTATATATATATTTTTTTTGGGGGGGGGGCTTAGGGGGGGTAGACCTAAAACAGACAAGAAGGAATAGCTGACATCTAAAGGGCTAAGACACTGACTGGAAGGTGGGAGGTCAGCAGTTCAATTCCCAAGTACTGCAGGATGGAATGAGCTCCTGTCTTTGTCCCAGCTCCTGACAACCTAGCAGTTCGAAAGCAAGACATTGCAAATAGATAAATAGGGACCACTTCGGTGAGAAGGTAACAGCATTCCATGCGCTCTGGTGTCTAGTCATGCCTGCCATATGACCACAGAAACGTCTTCAGAAGCAGACAGCGCTGGCTCTTCGGCTTTGAAACAGAGATGAGTACTGAACCCTAGAGTCGGATACAACTGGCTTTTGAGCAAGGGAAACCTTTACCTTTAAAGGGGGGGGTGGGAGGAGGTTCCTGGACAAATGGGGCCAAGGACCTTTGAGTCAGAGTCTTTTGTTCATTTACAATTGTTGAAGACAAGCCAAAGCCAAAACTTAGCAGGCTAATTTCATGGACACCACCTGTTCTGTCGCCTTCCTTGGCAGCCAGGTGGAGAAGAGTTCACCTGGCGGCTGCTTCTTATCTTTTGGAAGCTTGTTAAGGCTGCTTCTTATCTTTTCGAGGGATCATCAGAGTTATTTATTACCAGTACAAAAAAGACAACACTTGATATATCTTTTCAAAAAAAAAAGAGAGAGCTAGACCCCTTGTTAAATGTTTTGGAAGTCTTCTCATCCTTGGTAATGTTTGGAAGTCTTCCGAATTCTTTTATCTCTTATAATGAGTGGATTTTTTTAAACTAATGGCAAGCCAGTGTTTATTTATTTGTTTGTTCTGGGTTACTGTGCCCTTTCTTGTTCTGTGAACATGCCTTATGCTGCAATCAAATTTCCTTTATTACAAAGAGTGTGCTATATGCTTTATTCTGGGAGAAGCCCTGATTTTTTCTCTAGAGCAAGGCTCTCTCCCTCCTGTCTTTAAAAAATAAAATCTGCATTTAAAAAAAACCCCTCATTTTTAAAGAAGCTAGATGTGACCTTCCAGTTGCCTTTGGCATACAAAGTGGGCCTTTGGACATCCAGGGGCCTTGGCTTCTCCTCCATCCAACCCCCCCCCCAACCCCTGGCCTCGCAGTCCCCCAAGTGTGAGCTGTGGAGAGCAACATGCACAACCCAGGCAGAGCTCTGTTTCCAAGAATCATGCAAAACCGACAAGAGTACATGCTGAGCCAGCATGTGACAAGCAAAGGAAAGACGACTCGACTTAGACCAGTCCTGGATTGAGCAAGAAAAAATGCTGGTTTGGGAAACAACAACACCACAAGCTGCTGAAGCTTGAAGCCACCAGGAATTCCTTTGTGGCAGAATTCGAACATGCACCCCAGTTGAGCAATTGAGCAACCGCCTCTGCTCCCTTTGTCCTTTAGTGATGGGGCCACGTCCCCCTTTGGAAGAAGAACCCTGCGCAGAGAGCACACAAACTGCATTTAGGATTGCCACTGAAGGTCTTCTACTTCTTTTTTCATGTTCCGATCAAAACCTGGACTGCCAAAACACAAGAACATAAGAACAGCCTTGCTGGATTACAGGCCACAGGAGCCTATGATCCAGTCCACCCTTCTGTCTCACACAGTGGCTCACCATTTCCTTCAGGGTATTATTCCCAAGGAGATAGATGCCTTCACCTGCTTAGGATTCCCTGGAAATGGCACTGAGAGAGATCCTGCCTATCTCTCCAACCCGGAGGTTGTCCTTAGGTAGCCATAATTATAGCCATGGATCCCCTTGTCCTCCATGAACTGGTCTAATCCTTTCCTGAAGCTGTAAAGACTGACAGCTGTCACCACTTCTTCTGGCAGGGAGTTCCATAGACCAGTAATCCTCTGGGTGAAAAAGTACTTTCTCTTATTTGAAGCAAAGAATCCATTGAGTCTCTCTCAATCTCTGTTTCCTCTTTAATAACCCCTTGCCTTCCATTGTCGTCATCTAATGGTCCAATGGCCTTCCTAGTTGGATTCTTAACATAAGAACATAAGAACATAAGAACAGCCTTGCTGGAACAGGCCACAGCCCATCCAGTCCAGCACTCTGTCTCACACAGTGGCTCACCATTTCCTTCAGGGTATTCCCAAGGAGATGCCTTCACCTGCTTAGGATTCCCTGGAAATGGCATTGAGAGATATCCTGCCTATCTCTCCAACCCGGAGGTTGTCCTTAGGTAGCCATAATTATAGCCATTGATAGCCTTGTCCTCCATGAACTTGTCTAATCCTTTCTTAAAGCTGTGAAGACTGACAGCTGTCGCCACTTCTTCTGGCAGGGAGTTCCATAGACCAGTAATCCTCTGGGTGAAAAAGTACTTTCTCTTATTTGTTTGAGAACTAGTACCCAAAAGTTTCATGGAGTGTCCCCTAGTTCTAGTGTTGTGCGATAGGGAAAACAGTTTTTCCTTATCTACCTTGTCCACACCGTGCATGATTTTATAAACTTCAATCAGGTCACCTCTTAGACGCCGTCATTCAAGAGTGAAGAGGCCCAACCGTTGCAGCCTCAGATGGTAAGGAAGGTGTTCCAGTCCCCTAATCATTCTGGTTGCCCTCCTCTGTACTTTCTCCAACTCCATAATATCCTTCTGGAGGTATGGCGACCAGAACTGTACACAATATTCCAGATGGGGCCTCACCATAGATTTATAAAGAGGCAAAATGACACTTGCTGACTTATTTTCTATACCCTTCCTAATGATCCCTAACAATGAGTTTGCTTTTTTCACTGCTGAGGCACACTGGGTTGACACCTTCATTGAGCTGTCCACCAGGACACCAAGGTCCCTTTCCTGGTTTGTCGCAGAGAGTTCAGACCCCATCAGTTTATAAATGTAATTGGGGTTTTTTGCCCCAACATGCATCACTCTGCACTTACTGATGTTGAAGCTCATTTGCCACTGTTTTGCCCACTCCCCCAGTGTCAAGAGATCCCTCTGGAGCTCTTCACAATCTCTCACAGTTTTCACTACCCTGTATAATTTAGTGTCGTCAGCAAATTTGGCTACCTTGCTTTTTACTCCTACCTCTAGATCATTTATGAAGAGGTTGAAAAGCAGGGGTCCCAGTACTGAACCTTGGGGGACCCCACTCTTTACTTCCCTCCACTTGGAGAAGTGTCCATTTAGTGCTACCCTCTGTTTCCTGTCCCTTAGCCAGTTGCTGATCCAGGACAAGACCTGTCCCTTTATTCCATGACTGGTAAGTTTATTCATTAGCCTTTGGTGTGGGACCTTGTCAAAAGCCTTCTGAAAGTCCAGATAAACAATGTCAACTGGATCCCCCTTATCCACATGCTTGTTGACACTCTCAAAAAATTCCAACAGATTAGTGAGGCATGATTTGCCCTTGCAAAAGCCATGTTGGCTCTCCTTTAGCAGCGCCTTCTCTTCTATGTGCCTATTAATTCTATCTTTTAGGATGGTTTCCATCACTTTACCTGGGACACATGTCAAACTGACAGGCCGGTAATTTCCTGGATCACCCCTGGATCCTTTTTTGAAAATTGGTGTTACATTCGCTACCTTCCAGTCATCAGGCACAAAGCCTGATTTGAGGGAAAGATTATATATTTTGGCTAGGATATCAGCAATTTCATCTTTAAGTTCCCTGAGAACTCGTGGATGGATGCCATCTGGTCCTGGCGATTTGTTAGTGTTTAGCTTAACAAGACATGCAAGGACCTCCTCCCTGGTTATTTCTATCTTGCTTAATTCTTCGGTTTCCCTCCCTACGAAGATAGGCTCTGTTTTGGGCATGTGGTCTCTGTCTTCTTCAGTGAATACTGAAGCAAAGAATTCATTGAGTCTCTCTGCAATCTCTGTTTCCTCTTTAATAACCCCTTCCCTTCCATTGTCATCTAATGGTCCAATGGCCTTCCTAGTTGGGTTCTTACTTCTAATGTACTTAAAGAAGTCTTTGTTATTTCTCTGAGTATTTTTAGCTATACGCTCCTCAAAGTCTTGCTTTGCTTTCCTGATTGTTGCCTTGCATTTGTTCTGCCAGAATTTATGTTTCTGCCTGCTGTCCTCATTTGGACAAGCCTTCCATCTTCTAAATGAGCTTTTCTTGCTCTTGATCACTTCCCGAACAGCTCCTGTAAGCCACATCGGAGTCCTCTTGGACCTGGCAGTGCCCTTTTTCCTTTTGGGGATGCATTCCAATTGAGCCTCTGTTATTGTTTTTGTAAACAGCCTCCATGCCTCATGGAGTGTTTGGACTCTCTCAATTTTCCCTTTCAGTTTCTTTTTTACTAGTTTCCTCATCTTTGGGAAATTTCCTTTTTGAAAATTTAAGGTCTCTGTGTTAGATTTTATCAGTGACTTGCGGTCTATGATCAAGTTAAACATAATTGAGTTGTGGTCACTGTTCCCTATTGGATCAGTCACATTAACATCTTGCACCAGATCCTGAGTATTACTCAGAATCAAGTCAAGGATTCTTGTACCTCTAGTTGGGTCTTCAACCATCTGTCCCAGGGAACAATCATTGAGCATATCTAGGAACTTTATCTCTTTATCATGTGCTGAACAACAGTTCACCCAGTCTATGTGAGGGTAATTGAAGTCCCCCATTATAACCAGGCTTCCCTTCCTGGATGCCTCCTTTACAACATTCTCCAACTGCCAGTCTCCCTCAAGAGTTTGAGTCGGAGGCCGATAGTATATGCCTACTGTTAGACCATCCTTGTGGCCTGGTACTCTTACCCACAGAGCTTCTAATGGTGACTCCAAATCACCTAGATATTCCAATTCATACGATTTTATCACTTCTTTGACATACAAGGCTACACCACCTCCTGTTTGCCCCTTCCTATCCTTCCTGTACAGTTTGTAGCCTGGGATAACTGTATCCCATTGGTTATCATCCGTCCACCAGGTTTCAGTGATACCAATAATATCAATATTTTTATCTATTGCTAAGTATTCCAGCTCCCCTATTTTGTTCCGGAGGCTTCTGGCATTTGTATACAAGCATTTATATATGCTTTCCTGATACAGTCTTTTGAGTCTAGTTGCATTGTTAGACTGCCTCTTGCATCCTTCTGCTAGAGTGCTGGTGACTAGCTCCTTGCTCTGCTCAGTAATTTTTGCATCCTCCTCACTACTCAAGTACACACTTTCCCGAACCGGATGCTGCCCAGCTCCTGTCGGCTTTCCCCCAGTTATCAGTTTAAAAGCTGCTCTGCAGCCTTTTTGATGTTGAGTGCCAGCAATCTGGTCCCATCATGGTTTAAATGCAACCCATCCCTCCTGAACAGATTTGGCTTGTCCCAAAATGTTCTCCAGTTCCTGACAAATCTGAAGCCCTCCTCTTGACACCACCGCCTCATCCACGCATTGAGGCTTCTGAGGTCTGCCTGCCTGGTAGGTCCTGCGCGAGGGACAGGCAGCACTTCTGAAAATGCTACCTTGGAAGTCCGGGACTTCAATCTTCTTCCTAACAACCTAAATTTGGCTTCCAGGACAGACCGCTTGGCCTTCCCAACATCATTAGTACCAACGTGTACCATGACAACTGGCTCGTTCCCAGTTCTCTCTAACAATCTATCTAGATTTCTTGTGATGTCTGCAACTTTTGCACCTGGCAGGCAAGTCACCATGCGGTTATCATGTGCATCACAAATCCATTTCTCTGTATTTCTAATTATTGAATCGCCTAGTACAAGGAGCCTCTCTCCTGCAATCTGTTCATCTACATGCACCTCATCAACCATATTAAGGGAGAGAACCTCAGTTTGTTCCTGTTGTTCATCTTCCTGGATCTCATCAAGTGTGATGAAGGAGAGCTCATCAGGTGGAACCAGTTGTTCCTCTGTGTGTTCCTCATCAGGTGTGATAAGGGAAAGAGCCTCAAATTTATTCTGTAATTTCAGACTCTCAGAGTGATCCCCTACTCTTCTCCTCCTTTGAGTCACATTCCTCCAACCATCTCCCTCCTGAGTTAGTGAAGGGCCTTCTCCCTCAGAACTGTGCCCTGTCACTTCTTTGTCCAGCATAGTCTGCTCCGCTCTGTCCAAGAACAGCTCAAGCTCCTTAATTTGTTGGTGGTTAGATATGCGGGCCTCTAGCTGCTGGACCTTCTCTTCTAGTAGTGCAACCAGCTTGCACTTGCTGCAAGTGTAGTTCTCCATATGCTTTGGCAAGAACAGAAACATGGCACAAGAATTGCAGGTAACTACACCTGTTCCCTCAGAATCCATTTTAACAATTGCAGTATTCTGGGCCTCAAAAATGTACACGTTTACTACCTTTCTACCTAGTAAGAGTATAAATTTTTTTTCCTAGTTTGTAATCTCGCGCGCCGTTAGGCGCGCGGGCCTCTAAAGCAGCTCTACTCCAACTGCAAAACTTACCAGTGCTCACTTCCTTTGTTTGGCTCTCCTCAGCAGCAGCTCTGCTTAAGAGCACATGCAGAGTCAAAATGGCTGACCCTGAAAGAGCTCAGAGCTTTTAAAGGCTAGTGTGGCTCCGCCCCTATGAGTCACAGTTCAGGGAAGGGCCTGGTGTGGCCCTGCCCCCCTGCTTCTGGAAGCTTCAAACTGCTTCCTCTGTTTGAACAGAGGTGGCTCTCAGCAGTTTCAATTATCAATTTAAATTAGTAGAGGCCTCTAAAGCAGCTCTACTCCAACTGCAAAACTTACCAGTGCTCACTTCCTTTGTTTGGCTCTCCTCAGCAGCAGCTCTGCTTAAGAGCACATGCAGAGTCAAAATGGCTGACCCTGAAAGAGCTCAGAGCTTTTAAAGGCTAGTGTGGCTCCGCCCCTATGAGTCACAGTTCAGGGAAGGGCCTGGTGTGGCCCTGCCCCCCTGCTTCTGGAAGCTTCAAACTGCTTCCTCTGTTTGAACAGAGGTGGCTCTCAGCAGTTTCAATTATCAATTTAAATTAGTAGAGGCCTCTAAAGCAGCTCTACTCCAACTGCAAAACTTACCAGTGCTCACTTCCTTTGTTTGGCTCTCCTCAGCAGCAGCTCTGCTTAAGAGCACATGCAGAGTCAAAATGGCTGACCCTGAAAGAGCTCAGAGCTTTTAAAGGCTAGTGTGGCTCCGCCCCTATGAGTCACAGTTCAGGGAAGGGCCTGGTGTGGCCCTGCCCCCCTTCTTCTGGAAACTTCAAACTGCTTCCTCTGTTTGAACAGAGGTGGCTCTCAGCAGTTTCAATTATCAATTTAAATTAGTAGAGGCCTCTAAAGCAGCTCTACTCCAACTGCAAAACTTACCAGTGCTCACTTCCTTTGTTTGGCTCTCCTCAGCAGCAGCTCTGCTTAAGAGCACATGCAGAGTCAAAATGGCTGACCCTGAAAGAGCTCAGAGCTTTTAAAGGCTAGTGTGGCTCCGCCCCTATGAGTCACAGTTCAGGGAAGGGCCTGGTGTGGCCCTGCCCCCCTGCTTCTGGAAGCTTCAAACTGCTTCCTCTGTTTGAACAGAGGTGGCTCTCAGCAGTTTCAATTATCAATTTAAATTAGTAGAGGCCTCTAAAGCAGCTCTACTCCAACTGCAAAACTTACCAGTGCTCACTTCCTTTGTTTGGCTCTCCTCAGCAGCAGCTCTGCTTAAGAGCACATGCAGAGTCAAAATGGCTGACCCTGAAAGAGCTCAGAGCTTTTAAAGGCTAGTGTGGCTCCGCCCCTATGAGTCACAGTTCAGGGAAGGGCCTGGTGTGGCCCTGCCCCCCTGCTTCTGGAAGCTTCAAACTGCTTCCTCTGTTTGAACAGAGGTGGCTCTCAGCAGTTTCAATTATCAATTTAAATTAGTAGAGGCCTCTAAAGCAGCTCTACTCCAACTGCAAAACTTACCAGTGCTCACTTCCTTTGTTTGGCTCTCCTCAGCAGCAGCTCTGCTTAAGAGCACATGCAGAGTCAAAATGGCTGACCCTGAAAGAGCTCAGAGCTTTTAAAGGCTAGTGTGGCTCCGCCCCTATGAGTCACAGTTCAGGGAAGGGCCTGGTGTGGCCCTGCCCCCCTGCTTCTGGAAGCTTCAAACTGCTTCCTCTGTTTGAACAGAGGTGGCTCTCAGCAGTTTCAATTATCAATTTAAATTAGTAGAGGCCTCTAAAGCAGCTCTACTCCAACTGCAAAACTTACCAGTGCTCACTTCCTTTGTTTGGCTCTCCTCAGCAGCAGCTCTGCTTAAGAGCACATGCAGAGTCAAAATGGCTGACCCTGAAAGAGCTCAGAGCTTTTAAAGGCTAGTGTGGCTCCGCCCCTATGAGTCACAGTTCAGGGAAGGGCCTGGTGTGGCCCTGCCCCCCTGCTTCTGGAAGCTTCAAACTGCTTCCTCTGTTTGAACAGAGGTGGCTCTCAGCAGTTTCAATTATCAATTTAAATTAGTAGAGGCCTCTAAAGCAGCTCTACTCCAACTGCAAAACTTACCAGTGCTCACTTCCTTTGTTTGGCTCTCCTCAGCAGCAGCTCTGCTTAAGAGCACATGCAGAGTCAAAATGGCTGACCCTGAAAGAGCTCAGAGCTTTTAAAGGCTAGTGTGGCTCCGCCCCTATGAGTCACAGTTCAGGGAAGGGCCTGGTGTGGCCCTGCCCCCCTTCTTCTGGAAACTTCAAACTGCTTCCTCTGTTTGAACAGAGGTGGCTCTCAGCAGTTTCAATTATCAATTTAAATTAGTAGAGGCCTCTAAAGCAGCTCTACTCCAACTGCAAAACTTACCAGTGCTCACTTCCTTTGTTTGGCTCTCCTCAGCAGCAGCTCTGCTTAAGAGCACATGCAGAGTCAAAATGGCTGACCCTGAAAGAGCTCAGAGCTTTTAAAGGCTAGTGTGGCTCCGCCCCTATGAGTCACAGTTCAGGGAAGGGCCTGGTGTGGCCCTGCCCCCCTGCTTCTGGAAGCTTCAAACTGCTTCCTCTGTTTGAACAGAGGTGGCTCTCAGCAGTTTCAATTATCAATTTAAATTAGTAGAGGCCTCTAAAGCAGCTCTACTCCAACTGCAAAACTTACCAGTGCTCACTTCCTTTGTTTGGCTCTCCTCAGCAGCAGCTCTGCTTAAGAGCACATGCAGAGTCAAAATGGCTGACCCTGAAAGAGCTCAGAGCTTTTAAAGGCTAGTGTGGCTCCGCCCCTATGAGTCACAGTTCAGGGAAGGGCCTGGTGTGGCCCTGCCCCCCTGCTTCTGGAAGCTTCAAACTGCTTCCTCTGTTTGAACAGAGGTGGCTCTCAGCAGTTTCAATTATCAATTTAAATTAGTAGAGGCCTCTAAAGCAGCTCTACTCCAACTGCAAAACTTACCAGTGCTCACTTCCTTTGTTTGGCTCTCCTCAGCAGCAGCTCTGCTTAAGAGCACATGCAGAGTCAAAATGGCTGACCCTGAAAGAGCTCAGAGCTTTTAAAGGCTAGTGTGGCTCCGCCCCTATGAGTCACAGTTCAGGGAAGGGCCTGGTGTGGCCCTGCCCCCCTGCTTCTGGAAGCTTCAAACTGCTTCCTCTGTTTGAACAGAGGTGGCTCTCAGCAGTTTCAATTATCAATTTAAATTAGTAGAGGCCTCTAAAGCAGCTCTACTCCAACTGCAAAACTTACCAGTGCTCACTTCCTTTGTTTGGCTCTCCTCAGCAGCAGCTCTGCTTAAGAGCACATGCAGAGTCAAAATGGCTGACCCTGAAAGAGCTCAGAGCTTTTAAAGGCTAGTGTGGCTCCGCCCCTATGAGTCACAGTTCAGGGAAGGGCCTGGTGTGGCCCTGCCCCCCTTCTTCTGGAAACTTCAAACTGCTTCCTCTGTTTGAACAGAGGTGGCTCTCAGCAGTTTCAATTATCAATTTAAATTAGTAGAGGCCTCTAAAGCAGCTCTACTCCAACTGCAAAACTTACCAGTGCTCACTTCCTTTGTTTGGCTCTCCTCAGCAGCAGCTCTGCTTAAGAGCACATGCAGAGTCAAAATGGCTGACCCTGAAAGAGCTCAGAGCTTTTAAAGGCTAGTGTGGCTCCGCCCCTATGAGTCACAGTTCAGGGAAGGGCCTGGTGTGGCCCTGCCCCCCTGCTTCTGGAAGCTTCAAACTGCTTCCTCTGTTTGAACAGAGGTGGCTCTCAGCAGTTTCAATTATCAATTTAAATTAGTAGAGGCCTCTAAAGCAGCTCTACTCCAACTGCAAAACTTACCAGTGCTCACTTCCTTTGTTTGGCTCTCCTCAGCAGCAGCTCTGCTTAAGAGCACATGCAGAGTCAAAATGGCTGACCCTGAAAGAGCTCAGAGCTTTTAAAGGCTAGTGTGGCTCCGCCCCTATGAGTCACAGTTCAGGGAAGGGCCTGGTGTGGCCCTGCCCCCCTGCTTCTGGAAGCTTCAAACTGCTTCCTCTGTTTGAACAGAGGTGGCTCTCAGCAGTTTCAATTATCAATTTAAATTAGTAGAGGCCTCTAAAGCAGCTCTACTCCAACTGCAAAACTTACCAGTGCTCACTTCCTTTGTTTGGCTCTCCTCAGCAGCAGCTCTGCTTAAGAGCACATGCAGAGTCAAAATGGCTGACCCTGAAAGAGCTCAGAGCTTTTAAAGGCTAGTGTGGCTCCGCCCCTATGAGTCACAGTTCAGGGAAGGGCCTGGTGTGGCCCTGCCCCCCTTCTTCTGGAAACTTCAAACTGCTTCCTCTGTTTGAACAGAGGTGGCTCTCAGCAGTTTCAATTATCAATTTAAATTAGTAGAGGCCTCTAAAGCAGCTCTACTCCAACTGCAAAACTTACCAGTGCTCACTTCCTTTGTTTGGCTCTCCTCAGCAGCAGCTCTGCTTAAGAGCACATGCAGAGTCAAAATGGCTGACCCTGAAAGAGCTCAGAGCTTTTAAAGGCTAGTGTGGCTCCGCCCCTATGAGTCACAGTTCAGGGAAGGGCCTGGTGTGGCCCTGCCCCCCTGCTTCTGGAAGCTTCAAACTGCTTCCTCTGTTTGAACAGAGGTGGCTCTCAGCAGTTTCAATTATCAATTTAAATTAGTAGAGGCCTCTAAAGCAGCTCTACTCCAACTGCAAAACTTACCAGTGCTCACTTCCTTTGTTTGGCTCTCCTCAGCAGCAGCTCTGCTTAAGAGCACATGCAGAGTCAAAATGGCTGACCCTGAAAGAGCTCAGAGCTTTTAAAGGCTAGTGTGGCTCCGCCCCTATGAGTCACAGTTCAGGGAAGGGCCTGGTGTGGCCCTGCCCCCCTGCTTCTGGAAGCTTCAAACTGCTTCCTCTGTTTGAACAGAGGTGGCTCTCAGCAGTTTCAATTATCAATTTAAATTAGTAGAGGCCTCTAAAGCAGCTCTACTCCAACTGCAAAACTTACCAGTGCTCACTTCCTTTGTTTGGCTCTCCTCAGCAGCAGCTCTGCTTAAGAGCACATGCAGAGTCAAAATGGCTGACCCTGAAAGAGCTCAGAGCTTTTAAAGGCTAGTGTGGCTCCGCCCCTATGAGTCACAGTTCAGGGAAGGGCCTGGTGTGGCCCTGCCCCCCTGCTTCTGGAAGCTTCAAACTGCTTCCTCTGTTTGAACAGAGGTGGCTCTCAGCAGTTTCAATTATCAATTTAAATTAGTAGAGGCCTCTAAAGCAGCTCTACTCCAACTGCAAAACTTACCAGTGCTCACTTCCTTTGTTTGGCTCTCCTCAGCAGCAGCTCTGCTTAAGAGCACATGCAGAGTCAAAATGGCTGACCCTGAAAGAGCTCAGAGCTTTTAAAGGCTAGTGTGGCTCCGCCCCTATGAGTCACAGTTCAGGGAAGGGCCTGGTGTGGCCCTGCCCCCCTGCTTCTGGAAGCTTCAAACTGCTTCCTCTGTTTGAACAGAGGTGGCTCTCAGCAGTTTCAATTATCAATTTAAATTAGTAGAGGCCTCTAAAGCAGCTCTACTCCAACTGCAAAACTTACCAGTGCTCACTTCCTTTGTTTGGCTCTCCTCAGCAGCAGCTCTGCTTAAGAGCACATGCAGAGTCAAAATGGCTGACCCTGAAAGAGCTCAGAGCTTTTAAAGGCTAGTGTGGCTCCGCCCCTATGAGTCACAGTTCAGGGAAGGGCCTGGTGTGGCCCTGCCCCCCTTCTTCTGGAAACTTCAAACTGCTTCCTCTGTTTGAACAGAGGTGGCTCTCAGCAGTTTCAATTATCAATTTAAATTAGTAGAGGCCTCTAAAGCAGCTCTACTCCAACTGCAAAACTTACCAGTGCTCACTTCCTTTGTTTGGCTCTCCTCAGCAGCAGCTCTGCTTAAGAGCACATGCAGAGTCAAAATGGCTGACCCTGAAAGAGCTCAGAGCTTTTAAAGGCTAGTGTGGCTCCGCCCCTATGAGTCACAGTTCAGGGAAGGGCCTGGTGTGGCCCTGCCCCCCTGCTTCTGGAAGCTTCAAACTGCTTCCTCTGTTTGAACAGAGGTGGCTCTCAGCAGTTTCAATTATCAATTTAAATTAGTAGAGGCCTCTAAAGCAGCTCTACTCCAACTGCAAAACTTACCAGTGCTCACTTCCTTTGTTTGGCTCTCCTCAGCAGCAGCTCTGCTTAAGAGCACATGCAGAGTCAAAATGGCTGACCCTGAAAGAGCTCAGAGCTTTTAAAGGCTAGTGTGGCTCCGCCCCTATGAGTCACAGTTCAGGGAAGGGCCTGGTGTGGCCCTGCCCCCCTGCTTCTGGAAGCTTCAAACTGCTTCCTCTGTTTGAACAGAGGTGGCTCTCAGCAGTTTCAATTATCAATTTAAATTAGTAGAGGCCTCTAAAGCAGCTCTACTCCAACTGCAAAACTTACCAGTGCTCACTTCCTTTGTTTGGCTCTCCTCAGCAGCAGCTCTGCTTAAGAGCACATGCAGAGTCAAAATGGCTGACCCTGAAAGAGCTCAGAGCTTTTAAAGGCTAGTGTGGCTCCGCCCCTATGAGTCACAGTTCAGGGAAGGGCCTGGTGTGGCCCTGCCCCCCTGCTTCTGGAAGCTTCAAACTGCTTCCTCTGTTTGAACAGAGGTGGCTCTCAGCAGTTTCAATTATCAATTTAAATTAGTAGAGGCCTCTAAAGCAGCTCTACTCCAACTGCAAAACTTACCAGTGCTCACTTCCTTTGTTTGGCTCTCCTCAGCAGCAGCTCTGCTTAAGAGCACATGCAGAGTCAAAATGGCTGACCCTGAAAGAGCTCAGAGCTTTTAAAGGCTAGTGTGGCTCCGCCCCTATGAGTCACAGTTCAGGGAAGGGCCTGGTGTGGCCCTGCCCCCCTTCTTCTGGAAACTTCAAACTGCTTCCTCTGTTTGAACAGAGGTGGCTCTCAGCAGTTTCAATTATCAATTTAAATTAGTAGAGGCCTCTAAAGCAGCTCTACTCCAACTGCAAAACTTACCAGTGCTCACTTCCTTTGTTTGGCTCTCCTCAGCAGCAGCTCTGCTTAAGAGCACATGCAGAGTCAAAATGGCTGACCCTGAAAGAGCTCAGAGCTTTTAAAGGCTAGTGTGGCTCCGCCCCTATGAGTCACAGTTCAGGGAAGGGCCTGGTGTGGCCCTGCCCCCCTGCTTCTGGAAGCTTCAAACTGCTTCCTCTGTTTGAACAGAGGTGGCTCTCAGCAGTTTCAATTATCAATTTAAATTAGTAGAGGCCTCTAAAGCAGCTCTACTCCAACTGCAAAACTTACCAGTGCTCACTTCCTTTGTTTGGCTCTCCTCAGCAGCAGCTCTGCTTAAGAGCACATGCAGAGTCAAAATGGCTGACCCTGAAAGAGCTCAGAGCTTTTAAAGGCTAGTGTGGCTCCGCCCCTATGAGTCACAGTTCAGGGAAGGGCCTGGTGTGGCCCTGCCCCCCTGCTTCTGGAAGCTTCAAACTGCTTCCTCTGTTTGAACAGAGGTGGCTCTCAGCAGTTTCAATTATCAATTTAAATTAGTAGAGGCCTCTAAAGCAGCTCTACTCCAACTGCAAAACTTACCAGTGCTCACTTCCTTTGTTTGGCTCTCCTCAGCAGCAGCTCTGCTTAAGAGCACATGCAGAGTCAAAATGGCTGACCCTGAAAGAGCTCAGAGCTTTTAAAGGCTAGTGTGGCTCCGCCCCTATGAGTCACAGTTCAGGGAAGGGCCTGGTGTGGCCCTGCCCCCCTTCTTCTGGAAACTTCAAACTGCTTCCTCTGTTTGAACAGAGGTGGCTCTCAGCAGTTTCAATTATCAATTTAAATTAGTAGAGGCCTCTAAAGCAGCTCTACTCCAACTGCAAAACTTACCAGTGCTCACTTCCTTTGTTTGGCTCTCCTCAGCAGCAGCTCTGCTTAAGAGCACATGCAGAGTCAAAATGGCTGACCCTGAAAGAGCTCAGAGCTTTTAAAGGCTAGTGTGGCTCCGCCCCTATGAGTCACAGTTCAGGGAAGGGCCTGGTGTGGCCCTGCCCCCCTTCTTCTGGAAACTTCAAACTGCTTCCTCTGTTTGAACAGAGGTGGCTCTCAGCAGTTTCAATTATCAATTTAAATTAGTAGAGGCCTCTAAAGCAGCTCTACTCCAACTGCAAAACTTACCAGTGCTCACTTCCTTTGTTTGGCTCTCCTCAGCAGCAGCTCTGCTTAAGAGCACATGCAGAGTCAAAATGGCTGACCCTGAAAGAGCTCAGAGCTTTTAAAGGCTAGTGTGGCTCCGCCCCTATGAGTCACAGTTCAGGGAAGGGCCTGGTGTGGCCCTGCCCCCCTGCTTCTGGAAGCTTCAAACTGCTTCCTCTGTTTGAACAGAGGTGGCTCTCAGCAGTTTCAATTATCAATTTAAATTAGTAGAGGCCTCTAAAGCAGCTCTACTCCAACTGCAAAACTTACCAGTGCTCACTTCCTTTGTTTGGCTCTCCTCAGCAGCAGCTCTGCTTAAGAGCACATGCAGAGTCAAAATGGCTGACCCTGAAAGAGCTCAGAGCTTTTAAAGGCTAGTGTGGCTCCGCCCCTATGAGTCACAGTTCAGGGAAGGGCCTGGTGTGGCCCTGCCCCCCTGCTTCTGGAAGCTTCAAACTGCTTCCTCTGTTTGAACAGAGGTGGCTCTCAGCAGTTTCAATTATCAATTTAAATTAGTAGAGGCCTCTAAAGCAGCTCTACTCCAACTGCAAAACTTACCAGTGCTCACTTCCTTTGTTTGGCTCTCCTCAGCAGCAGCTCTGCTTAAGAGCACATGCAGAGTCAAAATGGCTGACCCTGAAAGAGCTCAGAGCTTTTAAAGGCTAGTGTGGCTCCGCCCCTATGAGTCACAGTTCAGGGAAGGGCCTGGTGTGGCCCTGCCCCCCTGCTTCTGGAAGCTTCAAACTGCTTCCTCTGTTTGAACAGAGGTGGCTCTCAGCAGTTTCAATTATCAATTTAAATTAGTAGAGGCCTCTAAAGCAGCTCTACTCCAACTGCAAAACTTACCAGTGCTCACTTCCTTTGTTTGGCTCTCCTCAGCAGCAGCTCTGCTTAAGAGCACATGCAGAGTCAAAATGGCTGACCCTGAAAGAGCTCAGAGCTTTTAAAGGCTAGTGTGGCTCCGCCCCTATGAGTCACAGTTCAGGGAAGGGCCTGGTGTGGCCCTGCCCCCCTGCTTCTGGAAGCTTCAAACTGCTTCCTCTGTTTGAACAGAGGTGGCTCTCAGCAGTTTCAATTATCAATTTAAATTAGTAGAGGCCTCTAAAGCAGCTCTACTCCAACTGCAAAACTTACCAGTGCTCACTTCCTTTGTTTGGCTCTCCTCAGCAGCAGCTCTGCTTAAGAGCACATGCAGAGTCAAAATGGCTGACCCTGAAAGAGCTCAGAGCTTTTAAAGGCTAGTGTGGCTCCGCCCCTATGAGTCACAGTTCAGGGAAGGGCCTGGTGTGGCCCTGCCCCCCTTCTTCTGGAAACTTCAAACTGCTTCCTCTGTTTGAACAGAGGTGGCTCTCAGCAGTTTCAATTATCAATTTAAATTAGTAGAGGCCTCTAAAGCAGCTCTACTCCAACTGCAAAACTTACCAGTGCTCACTTCCTTTGTTTGGCTCTCCTCAGCAGCAGCTCTGCTTAAGAGCACATGCAGAGTCAAAATGGCTGACCCTGAAAGAGCTCAGAGCTTTTAAAGGCTAGTGTGGCTCCGCCCCTATGAGTCACAGTTCAGGGAAGGGCCTGGTGTGGCCCTGCCCCCCTGCTTCTGGAAGCTTCAAACTGCTTCCTCTGTTTGAACAGAGGTGGCTCTCAGCAGTTTCAATTATCAATTTAAATTAGTAGAGGCCTCTAAAGCAGCTCTACTCCAACTGCAAAACTTACCAGTGCTCACTTCCTTTGTTTGGCTCTCCTCAGCAGCAGCTCTGCTTAAGAGCACATGCAGAGTCAAAATGGCTGACCCTGAAAGAGCTCAGAGCTTTTAAAGGCTAGTGTGGCTCCGCCCCTATGAGTCACAGTTCAGGGAAGGGCCTGGTGTGGCCCTGCCCCCCTGCTTCTGGAAGCTTCAAACTGCTTCCTCTGTTTGAACAGAGGTGGCTCTCAGCAGTTTCAATTATCAATTTAAATTAGTAGAGGCCTCTAAAGCAGCTCTACTCCAACTGCAAAACTTACCAGTGCTCACTTCCTTTGTTTGGCTCTCCTCAGCAGCAGCTCTGCTTAAGAGCACATGCAGAGTCAAAATGGCTGACCCTGAAAGAGCTCAGAGCTTTTAAAGGCTAGTGTGGCTCCGCCCCTATGAGTCACAGTTCAGGGAAGGGCCTGGTGTGGCTCTGCCCCTCTGCTTCTGGAAGCTTCAAACTGCTTCCTCTGTTTGAACAGAGGTGGCTCTCAGCAGTTTCAATTATCAATTTAAATTAGTAGAGGCCTCTAAAGCAGCTCTACTCCAACTGCAAAACTTACCAGTGCTCACTTCCTTTGTTTGGCTCTCCTCAGCAGCAGCTCTGCTTAAGAGCACATGCAGAGTCAAAATGGCTGACCCTGAAAGAGCTCAGAGCTTTTAAAGGCTAGTGTGGCTCCGCCCCTATGAGTCACAGTTCAGGGAAGGGCCTGGTGTGGCCCTGCCCCCCTGCTTCTGGAAGCTTCAAACTGCTTCCTCTGTTTGAACAGAGGTGGCTCTCAGCAGTTTCAATTATCAATTTAAATTAGTAGAGGCCTCTAAAGCAGCTCTACTCCAACTGCAAAACTTACCAGTGCTCACTTCCTTTGTTTGGCTCTCCTCAGCAGCAGCTCTGCTTAAGAGCACATGCAGAGTCAAAATGGCTGACCCTGAAAGAGCTCAGAGCTTTTAAAGGCTAGTGTGGCTCCGCCCCTATGAGTCACAGTTCAGGGAAGGGCCTGGTGTGGCCCTGCCCCCCTGCTTCTGGAAGCTTCAAACTGCTTCCTCTGTTTGAACAGAGGTGGCTCTCAGCAGTTTCAATTATCAATTTAAATTAGTAGAGGCCTCTAAAGCAGCTCTACTCCAACTGCAAAACTTACCAGTGCTCACTTCCTTTGTTTGGCTCTCCTCAGCAGCAGCTCTGCTTAAGAGCACATGCAGAGTCAAAATGGCTGACCCTGAAAGAGCTCAGAGCTTTTAAAGGCTAGTGTGGCTCCGCCCCTATGAGTCACAGTTCAGGGAAGGGCCTGGTGTGGCCCTGCCCCCCTGCTTCTGGAAGCTTCAAACTGCTTCCTCTGTTTGAACAGAGGTGGCTCTCAGCAGTTTCAATTATCAATTTAAATTAGTAGAGGCCTCTAAAGCAGCTCTACTCCAACTGCAAAACTTACCAGTGCTCACTTCCTTTGTTTGGCTCTCCTCAGCAGCAGCTCTGCTTAAGAGCACATGCAGAGTCAAAATGGCTGACCCTGAAAGAGCTCAGAGCTTTTAAAGGCTAGTGTGGCTCCGCCCCTATGAGTCACAGTTCAGGGAAGGGCCTGGTGTGGCTCTGCCCCTCTGCTTCTGGAAGCTTCAAACTGCTTCCTCTGTTTGAACAGAGGTGGCTCTCAGCAGTTTCAATTATCAATTTAAATTAGTAGAGGCCTCTAAAGCAGCTCTACTCCAACTGCAAAACTTACCAGTGCTCACTTCCTTTGTTTGGCTCTCCTCAGCAGCAGCTCTGCTTAAGAGCACATGCAGAGTCAAAATGGCTGACCCTGAAAGAGCTCAGAGCTTTTAAAGGCTAGTGTGGCTCCGCCCCTATGAGTCACAGTTCAGGGAAGGGCCTGGTGTGGCCCTGCCCCCCTGCTTCTGGAAGCTTCAAACTGCTTCCTCTGTTTGAACAGAGGTGGCTCTCAGCAGTTTCAATTATCAATTTAAATTAGTAGAGGCCTCTAAAGCAGCTCTACTCCAACTGCAAAACTTACCAGTGCTCACTTCCTTTGTTTGGCTCTCCTCAGCAGCAGCTCTGCTTAAGAGCACATGCAGAGTCAAAATGGCTGACCCTGAAAGAGCTCAGAGCTTTTAAAGGCTAGTGTGGCTCCGCCCCTATGAGTCACAGTTCAGGGAAGGGCCTGGTGTGGCCCTGCCCCCCTGCTTCTGGAAGCTTCAAACTGCTTCCTCTGTTTGAACAGAGGTGGCTCTCAGCAGTTTCAATTATCAATTTAAATTAGTAGAGGCCTCTAAAGCAGCTCTACTCCAACTGCAAAACTTACCAGTGCTCACTTCCTTTGTTTGGCTTTCCTCAGCAGCAGCTCTGCTTAAGAGCACATGCAGAGTCAAAATGGCTGACCCTGAAAGAGCTCAGAGCTTTTAAAGGCTAGTGTGGCTCCGCCCCTATGAGTCACAGTTCAGGGAAGGGCCTGGTGTGGCCCTGCCCCCCTGCTTCTGGAAGCTTCAAACTGCTTCCTCTGTTTGAACAGAGGTGGCTCTCAGCAGTTTCAATTATCAATTTAAATTAGTAGAGGCCTCTAAAGCAGCTCTACTCCAACTGCAAAACTTACCAGTGCTCACTTCCTTTGTTTGGCTCTCCTCAGCAGCAGCTCTGCTTAAGAGCACATGCAGAGTCAAAATGGCTGACCCTGAAAGAGCTCAGAGCTTTTAAAGGCTAGTGTGGCTCCGCCCCTATGAGTCACAGTTCAGGGAAGGGCCTGGTGTGGCCCTGCCCCCCTGCTTCTGGAAACTTCAAACTGCTTCCTCTGTTTGAACAGAGGTGGCTCTCAGCAGTTTCAATTATCAATTTAAATTAGTAGAGGCCTCTAAAGCAGCTCTACTCCAACTGCAAAACTTACCAGTGCTCACTTCCTTTGTTTGGCTCTCCTCAGCAGCAGCTCTGCTTAAGAGCACATGCAGAGTCAAAATGGCTGACCCTGAAAGAGCTCAGAGCTTTTAAAGGCTAGTGTGGCTCCTCCCCTATGAGTCACAGTTCAGGGAAGGGCCTGGTGTGGCTCTGCCCCTCTGCTTCTGGAAGCTTCAAACTGCTTCCTCTGTTTGAACAGAGGTGGCTCTCAGCAGTTTCAATTATCAATTTAAATTAGTAGAGGCCTCTAAAGCAGCTCTACTCCAACTGCAAAACTTACCAGTGCTCACTTCCTTTGTTTGGCTCTCCTCAGCAGCAGCTCTGCTTAAGAGCACATGCAGAGTCAAAATGGCTGACCCTGAAAGAGCTCAGAGCTTTTAAAGGCTAGTGTGGCTCCGCCCCTATGAGTCACAGTTCAGGGAAGGGCCTGGTGTGGCCCTGCCCCCCTGCTTCTGGAAGCTTCAAACTGCTTCCTCTGTTTGAACAGAGGTGGCTCTCAGCAGTTTCAATTATCAATTTAAATTAGTAGAGGCCTCTAAAGCAGCTCTACTCCAACTGCAAAACGTACCAGTGCTCACTTCCTTTGTTTGGCTCTCCTCAGCAGCAGCTCTGCTTAAGAGCACATGCAGAGTCAAAATGGCTGACCCTGAAAGAGCTCAGAGCTTTTAAAGGCTAGTGTGGCTCCTCCCCTATGAGTCACAGTTCAGGGAAGGGCCTGGTGTGGCTCTGCCCCTCTGCTTCTGGAAGCTTCAAACTGCTTCCTCTGTTTGAACAGAGGTGGCTCTCAGCAGTTTCAATTATCAATTTAAATTAGTAGAGGCCTCTAAAGCAGCTCTACTCCAACTGCAAAACTTACCAGTGCTCACTTCCTTTGTTTGGCTCTCCTCAGCAGCAGCTCTGCTTAAGAGCACATGCAGAGTCAAAATGGCTGACCCTGAAAGAGCTCAGAGCTTTTAAAGGCTAGTGTGGCTCCGCCCCTATGAGTCACAGTTCAGGGAAGGGCCTGATGTGGCCCTGCCCCCCTGCTTCTGGAAGCTTCAAACTGCTTCCTCTGTTTGAACAGAGGTGGCTCTCAGCAGTTTCAATTATCAATTTAAATTAGTAGAGGCCTCTAAAGCAGCTCTACTCCAACTGCAAAACTTACCAGTGCTCACTTCCTTTGTTTGGCTCTCCTCAGCAGCAGCTCTGCTTAAGAGCACATGCAGAGTCAAAATGGCTGACCCTGAAAGAGCTCAGAGCTTTTAAAGGCTAGTGTGGCTCCGCCCCTATGAGTCACAGTTCAGGGAAGGGCCTGGTGTGGCCCTGCCCCCCTGCTTCTGGAAGCTTCAAACTGCTTCCTCTGTTTGAACAGAGGTGGCTCTCAGCAGTTTCAATTATCAATTTAAATTAGTAGAGGCCTCTAAAGCAGCTCTACTCCAACTGCAAAACTTACCAGTGCTCACTTCCTTTGTTTGGCTCTCCTCAGCAGCAGCTCTGCTTAAGAGCACATGCAGAGTCAAAATGGCTGACCCTGAAAGAGCTCAGAGCTTTTAAAGGCTAGTGTGGCTCCTCCCCTATGAGTCACAGTTCAGGGAAGGGCCTGGTGTGGCTCTGCCCCTCTGCTTCTGGAAGCTTCAAACTGCTTCCTCTGTTTGAACAGAGGTGGCTCTCAGCAGTTTCAATTATCAATTTAAATTAGTAGAGGCCTCTAAAGCAGCTCTACTCCAACTGCAAAACTTACCAGTGCTCACTTCCTTTGTTTGGCTCTCCTCAGCAGCAGCTCTGCTTAAGAGCACATGCAGAGTCAAAATGGCTGACCCTGAAAGAGCTCAGAGCTTTTAAAGGCTAGTGTGGCTCCGCCCCTATGAGTCACAGTTCAGGGAAGGGCCTGGTGTGGCCCTGCCCCCCTGCTTCTGGAAGCTTCAAACTGCTTCCTCTGTTTGAACAGAGGTGGCTCTCAGCAGTTTCAATTATCAATTTAAATTAGTAGAGGCCTCTAAAGCAGCTCTACTCCAACTGCAAAACTTACCAGTGCTCACTTCCTTTGTTTGGCTCTCCTCAGCAGCAGCTCTGCTTAAGAGCACATGCAGAGTCAAAATGGCTGACCCTGAAAGAGCTCAGAGCTTTTAAAGGCTAGTGTGGCTCCGCCCCTATGAGTCACAGTTCAGGGAAGGGCCTGGTGTGGCCCTGCCCCCCTGCTTCTGGAAGCTTCAAACTGCTTCCTCTGTTTGAACAGAGGTGGCTCTCAGCAGTTTCAATTATCAATTTAAATTAGTAGAGGCCTCTAAAGCAGCTCTACTCCAACTGCAAAACTTACCAGTGCTCACTTCCTTTGTTTGGCTCTCCTCAGCAGCAGCTCTGCTTAAGAGCACATGCAGAGTCAAAATGGCTGACCCTGAAAGAGCTCAGAGCTTTTAAAGGCTAGTGTGGCTCCTCCCCTATGAGTCACAGTTCAGGGAAGGGCCTGGTGTGGCTCTGCCCCTCTGCTTCTGGAAGCTTCAAACTGCTTCCTCTGTTTGAACAGAGGTGGCTCTCAGCAGTTTCAATTATCAATTTAAATTAGTAGAGGCCTCTAAAGCAGCTCTACTCCAACTGCAAAACTTACCAGTGCTCACTTCCTTTGTTTGGCTCTCCTCAGCAGCAGCTCTGCTTAAGAGCACATGCAGAGTCAAAATGGCTGACCCTGAAAGAGCTCAGAGCTTTTAAAGGCTAGTGTGGCTCCGCCCCTATGAGTCACAGTTCAGGGAAGGGCCTGGTGTGGCCCTGCCCCCCTGCTTCTGGAAGCTTCAAACTGCTTCCTCTGTTTGAACAGAGGTGGCTCTCAGCAGTTTCAATTATCAATTTAAATTAGTAGAGGCCTCTAAAGCAGCTCTACTCCAACTGCAAAACGTACCAGTGCTCACTTCCTTTGTTTGGCTCTCCTCAGCAGCAGCTCTGCTTAAGAGCACATGCAGAGTCAAAATGGCTGACCCTGAAAGAGCTCAGAGCTTTTAAAGGCTAGTGTGGCTCCTCCCCTATGAGTCACAGTTCAGGGAAGGGCCTGGTGTGGCTCTGCCCCTCTGCTTCTGGAAGCTTCAAACTGCTTCCTCTGTTTGAACAGAGGTGGCTCTCAGCAGTTTCAATTATCAATTTAAATTAGTAGAGGCCTCTAAAGCAGCTCTACTCCAACTGCAAAACTTACCAGTGCTCACTTCCTTTGTTTGGCTCTCCTCAGCAGCAGCTCTGCTTAAGAGCACATGCAGAGTCAAAATGGCTGACCCTGAAAGAGCTCAGAGCTTTTAAAGGCTAGTGTGGCTCCGCCCCTATGAGTCACAGTTCAGGGAAGGGCCTGGTGTGGCCCTGCCCCCCTGCTTCTGGAAGCTTCAAACTGCTTCCTCTGTTTGAACAGAGGTGGCTCTCAGCAGTTTCAATTATCAATTTAAATTAGTAGAGGCCTCTAAAGCAGCTCTACTCCTACTGCAAAACTTACCAGTGCTCACTTCCTTTGTTTGGCTCTCCTCAGCAGCAGCTCTGCTTAAGAGCACATGCAGAGTCAAAATGGCTGACCCTGAAAGAGCTCAGAGCTTTTAAAGGCTAGTGTGGCTCCTCCCCTATGAGTCACAGTTCAGGGAAGGGCCTGGTGTGGCTCTGCCCCTCTGCTTCTGGAAGCTTCAAACTGCTTCCTCTGTTTGAACAGAGGTGGCTCTCAGCAGTTTCAATTATCAATTTAAATTAGTAGAGGCCTCTAAAGCAGCTCTACTCCAACTGCAAAACTTACCAGTGCTCACTTCCTTTGTTTGGCTCTCCTCAGCAGCAGCTCTGCTTAAGAGCACATGCAGAGTCAAAATGGCTGACCCTGAAAGAGCTCAGAGCTTTTAAAGGCTAGTGTGGCTCCGCCCCTATGAGTCACAGTTCAGGGAAGGGCCTGGTGTGGCCCTGCCCCCCTGCTTCTGGAAGCTTCAAACTGCTTCCTCTGTTTGAACAGAGGTGGCTCTCAGCAGTTTCAATTATCAATTTAAATTAGTAGAGGCCTCTAAAGCAGCTCTACTCCAACTGCAAAACTTACCAGTGCTCACTTCCTTTGTTTGGCTCTCCTCAGCAGCAGCTCTGCTTAAGAGCACATGCAGAGTCAAAATGGCTGACCCTGAAAGAGCTCAGAGCTTTTAAAGGCTAGTGTGGCTCCGCCCCTATGAGTCACAGTTCAGGGAAGGGCCTGGTGTGGCCCTGCCCCCCTGCTTCTGGAAGCTTCAAACTGCTTCCTCTGTTTGAACAGAGGTGGCTCTCAGCAGTTTCAATTATCAATTTAAATTAGTAGAGGCCTCTAAAGCAGCTCTACTCCTACTGCAAAACTTACCAGTGCTCACTTCCTTTGTTTGGCTCTCCTCAGCAGCAGCTCTGCTTAAGAGCACATGCAGAGTCAAAATGGCTGACCCTGAAAGAGCTCAGAGCTTTTAAAGGCTAGTGTGGCTCCTCCCCTATGAGTCACAGTTCAGGGAAGGGCCTGGTGTGGCTCTGCCCCTCTGCTTCTGGAAGCTTCAAACTGCTTCCTCTGTTTGAACAGAGGTGGCTCTCAGCAGTTTCAATTATCAATTTAAATTAGTAGAGGCCTCTAAAGCAGCTCTACTCCAACTGCAAAACTTACCAGTGCTCACTTCCTTTGTTTGGCTCTCCTCAGCAGCAGCTCTGCTTAAGAGCACATGCAGAGTCAAAATGGCTGACCCTGAAAGAGCTCAGAGCTTTTAAAGGCTAGTGTGGCTCCGCCCCTATGAGTCACAGTTCAGGGAAGGGCCTGGTGTGGCCCTGCCCCCCTGCTTCTGGAAGCTTCAAACTGCTTCCTCTGTTTGAACAGAGGTGGCTCTCAGCAGTTTCAATTATCAATTTAAATTAGTAGATGTATTAGAAGTACATTACTTCTAATGTACTTAACGAAGTCTCTTTCTTGGCTTTGTCATTGGCCAAACTTAAGTCCTCATTGATGCATGTTTCTGGTAGTCATTGGCAGACCAGTCGATGAGCTGGATTCTGAATCTCTCCATATTCACACTATATGTTGTTCTCCACCAGCAGCCCCCAGTTAAGCCTGTTGGTCTTGCATTTAGGGACTCCCAACCCTCCGCCTATTCAGGGTCCTCCAAGTGACGTAGGGGAGGTGGAGATCCTCAGCTATGTCCTCCTTGAATGTTCTTCCTTGTCCATTGAGCTCCTTCCTCCGTCTCCTAATTTGGTTTTGCTCTCGTGCACCCTCAAGAATGTTTGGTAGTGGTGATGGATTGGCCTTGGTGGAAACGCAGGCAGGAGAACAGCCAAAGGGGGGAAATGGCTGTTCTTCACGGAGGGGACCAGCAATGAAGCCTTAATTTTGACCAACAACCAAGCCAAGAAAGTGGCTTCCGTTGGGCAATCCAAAGTTCGACCTGGACATGGAAGATGGGGATGGAGGGAGCCTCCTGGGTATGGTTGGGGAGGGAACATGCGCTGCCAGGAAAAGCGTGAGCATATCAGAGCTGGAACATGACGGAGAAGCTGTTTCCAAGGCCCCACCAAAAATATTTCTGCAGCAACAGCAGCTTCCTGTAGAACCACACGGGGAGGATTACGGCACATCCACGTTCTACGCAAAGCGAGAGCGCAGCTTCTTCCTCTGCAGATGGTGCGGCACGGGAGGACAGCTTTGTTCCTAGCAAAACTGGCTAAGGTTTTATTTATTTACTGAATACATTTCTATACTGCCCATCTGGCAGTATAGAAATGAAAACTTCAAGGAGGCGAGTGTGAAGGGGGATTGCATTTTAAACAAAGACGCTGTTCTAGTTATACTGTCAACAGGGTGTTAACACCATATTCATTTTAAGATTTTACCTGTTTTGCTTCCCCTGGCGGTGCAGGGGTTAAACTGCTGTACTGCAGCCAAAATGTTGCAAGTATGATCCCGATTGGTACTCAAGGTTGACTTGGCCTTCTGTCTTTCCAAGGTCGGTAAATGCTGGGCACAAAATGTCAAATGAATTGTGAATTGCCCAGAGTGCACAGTAAGGTAAAGGTCACCCATACTCGAAGGTCGGTTGTATCCGACTCTAGGGTTCAGTGCTCATCTGTTTACAGCCAAAGAGCCAGCGCTGTCTGCGTCTGCAAACGTTTCCGTGGACATGTGGCAGGCATGACTAGACACCAAAGTGCATAGAACGCTGTTTACCTTCCCACCGAAGTGGTACCTATTTATCTGCTTGCAATTTCTTGCTTTCAAACTGCTAGGTTGGCAGGAGCTGGGGCAGATGATGGGAGCTCACTCCGCCATGCAGTAGTAGGGGTCTCTGAACTGCTGACCTGTCAACTTTCCAGTCAAGTTTAGCATTTTAACCACTAAACTAGTGCAGTGCAGGTAAGTGTAATTGTTCTTGCTTTCTCCCCACAGCTCTAAAAAAAAAAAAAAAAAAGGGGGGGGGGGCAAGGGTCAACATGGCTATGCCAAGGCATCGTCCGAACTAGTGCAAACCTGGGAAGGGCACTTGACTATAGCAGGGTGTTGGTGAAGGGCTGGTTCCCCATATTCAAAGA
The DNA here is from genome assembly GCA_035047345.1 of Bradypodion ventrale. Lineage (NCBI taxonomy): Eukaryota > Metazoa > Chordata > Lepidosauria > Squamata > Chamaeleonidae > Bradypodion > Bradypodion ventrale. The sequence continues at coordinate 1,178,827 of JAWDJE010000001.1, read as the reverse complement.
TAGGATATGCTCCTGTGCCAACCATCCCAGGTTCTGGGGGTTCAGGGCACTGTCCATAAACGGGACAAAGCAGTCCAGCAGGGAAGAAGATGCCGCTGCTGCGTCAGCCAGTGGTCAAGTCCTTGTTAGGGAGGTCAACAGTTGTAGAGCAGCAGCAGGAAGATGTTTCAAAGCTGGCCGCATGGGACCATTTAGGTGCCTGGTTGAGGAGCCAGAGGTTGGGAGTTCGATTCCTCACTGGGCCGCTGCTTGGCAGGGGATGGACTTCAGGACCCAAAAGGTCCCTTCCAGCTCATTAGCCAAATGGTCGTAGGTAAGGTACCTCTGCTGCCCATCAGCTATACTCAGGCTAAGAGGCACCTCTGGGCAAAGAACGGAAGATGGCCTGTCATCTCAACTTCTGCTTTATCCAGACAAGCCACCGACGAGTTGGCCCACCTTTCCGGATACAGCATACGTACTTACAGTATATGATGGGATCCTGCTTTACCTCTCTAGATGGAGCTTCTGGAACCAAGGAGCCTCAGATGAGTCAGTGACCATTGGCATCAGCCCAACTCTTTGCCTAGGGAAGACAGCAGAACCGTGCTCCAACCCTGATGGAGAAAGCTTGGACTTACTTGGTGCCAGGGTGGGGCACTGCAACATGTGCGGTGGGGTGGGGTGGGCAGCCACTAGTTTACAGCCACTGCCCAGAAGAAATGCAGCAGCAGATAGTTTAGCCGCATCGCAGGAACACCACAGAGCTATGACACACAGGCCATGGTTTGAACAAGCGGTGCCCAAACTACAGCCTGTGGACCGGATCTGGCTCCTGACACCGATTTATCCTTGTCGCTCATGGAAGTGGAAGTAAAATGCGCCCATACGGGCACGTTTTACTTCCACTTCCATGAGTGATGAGGGCAGTGTGGGCCAGATGAATTGGGATCAGGGGGCAGATCTGGCCCACAGGACATAGTATGGGCACCCTGATTTAAGCAGAGAAAAATGGCACCCTAAAATCTATCTCATCTTGTTCCAAAGCAGATTGCAAGGCACGTTTTACTTCCGCTTCCGGTGGGAGGAACATGACCGGCCCAAGGCCCAAAAAGTTTGGACACCCCTGGTTTGAATCAAACTGCAAGTCTCAAGTAGAGATGGATTAATCTGTATTTTGACTCACTGTTGAACCCTGGATCCCATGAGTTGACTCTGGGCCCAATGAGGACCACTGAATCACCATGTGGTGCAGTGAGGAGTCCCTTCTACCTGTGCAGCCCAATGGGGACACTTCTGGATAGGATCAGAGTGGTGGGATGCCAAAGAATGTCTCCCCCACCACTGTAAGGGTTCCTTCCTTCCGGCAGGACTGACTGGAAGTCACTTTATATCGGTTTTGAAGTGAAGTAGGAAAGTCAAAGATCAAGTAAAACGGGGCCACAACTTTTCTGTCAAAGGTAGCATTTAGGGGCATGCAATTTAGGCCTCAGCTGGAGAGCCGAGTGGTTTAAATCCCAGAGGTTAGATGTTCCAACCCACCACTGTGCCTCCTGGAAGAAGAGCCAGCCCATGTGGCCTTGGGAAAACTCCACAATCCCAGGATAGCCCTAGGAGGAGGGAGCAGCAAGCCAGCCACACCTGTGTCTTTCTCTCTACCTAGAAAACCCTGGAAAAGGTCACCCTGTGTCAGAATTGACTTGCTGCAACATAATCATTAATGCAGTGATGGCCAACCCTTGGCCCTCCAGCTGTTCTTGGACTTCAATTCCCAGAAGCCCTGATCAGCAAGAGTGCTGGCTCAGGTTTCTAGCAAATGGAAGTCCAAGAACATCTGGAGTGCCAAAGGTTCACCATCCCGGGATTAATGAATGCCTCATCTACTGAATGGCTGTGAACAACACTTTGGAAGGAGCCTGTTTCTGATAATAACTAAGAAAAATAAGTCTAATTATTTTGACATTTCACCTGATTCCTAGAGGCCTACCATTTTGAACAGTGCAACCCTAGAATAGACACAGGCCATGGTTTGAACATGGGGGTGCCCAAACTACAGCCTGTGGACCGGATCTGGCTCCTGACCATTGGTGCCAAATGCCAGGCTAAGGGGGCCTTCTCCTGCCCTGCGCACGCATGAAGTAAAAGTGACCTCTTCCCAGGTCTGTCCTGTGGATGAAGCAACTCTTATCCTGATGAGGAACCCCCACCCACCCCGTCCCCCCCCCTTCCCAGTGTCTTTATAGCACTAGAAGAGGGGAGGAGGGAAACAATGATACTCATTCACATTTACAATATGAACAGCAACAGACCAGCTAGAAATATTAGTTTATTTAACTTGTTAAGTAGAATATGAGTTTTAGCTAGTCGTACCAGAGAGTGGATTGATTTTTGTTTTTAACTGCTTGGTGCTTAATTTAATGAACATAACTTTTGCAAAGGGCTTTAAAGAGACTCGTACAGGAGGGCCAAGAAGCCCCAGGAAGCAAATAAAACACACAGGTTTTAATCAAAGGTTATACAAAATAAATGGACGCATACTCCATGTTCCCCTTCTCCACCACCACCCCTTTCTGGCTAAATGTAGAAAGTGCAGGTTTGAAAAAGGAGCCGTATCTATTTACAAGAGTCATCAAGTACATCGATCAGTGAAGACCAGAACTGGATCAATCGGTCTCCTCCAGTCCCTGGATTTTGGCCTTTGCTTTAAGAGCCGCTCAGCTGGGGGAAGAAAGGCGGACAAACTCAGGGAGAGACACATACACGCGCATGCATGCACGCACACACAGACACACACCCCGAGAGAAAGGCAAGAGACAACTACCGCAATCTATGCAGTTGACACCAAACCTTTTTCTTTCAGTAAAATCAGCATCACCAGCTGGTTTAACCAGCAGAGGAAAGGCCTGAGAAACAAGTGTGAGAAGTTTCAGCCACAAGCCCATTTCTGTGGGATAATGTTGGGGGCGTGTGAGCGTGTGACATCTTTTGTAGTCTGAAAGCCCCAAGAGCCATGGCAGGCAGGCCAGGTAGTGAGAAGTGGGTGTCCTTGTACGGTGATGGCCAACCTTGGCACTCCAGGGGTTCTTGGACTTCAATTCCCAGAAGCCCAAGTCTCTGTGAATGCACATGAATGGGTTTGCTGTGCATACATATGCGTGGATTCACAGACTTGGCCTTCTGGGAATTGAAGTCCAAGAACCTCTGGAGTGCCAAGGTTGGCCATTCCTGCCCTAGTAAGAGGCCCACTTTAGTCCAAAAAGAGAATGCAACCCTTGGCTCCAGAGGAGGTCTTGGAGAAGTGGATGATGGCACCCTGTCCCCGCCCCTACTTTTCTAGACTAGGGACATCCTTAAAGGTAAAGGATTCCCTTGCTAGAAAGCCAGTCGTATCCGACTCTAGGGTGCAGTGCTCACCTCTGTTTCAAAGCTGAAGAGCCGGAGCTGTCTGCGTCTGCAGATGTTTCTGTGGTCATGTGGCAGGCATGACTAGACACCAGAGTGCACAGAATGCTGTTTCCTTCCCACTGAAGTGGTCCCTATTTATCTACTTGCAATTTCTTGCTTTTAAACTGCTAGGTTGGCAGGAGCTGGGACAAAGACGGGAGCTCATTCCGTCCTGCAGTACTCGGGAATCGAACTGCTGACCTTCCGCCTCCCAGGCAACGTCTTACCCAGAGCTGGAAAAAGGGACAAGACAGCAGACCGGAAAAGCCAGCCCTCTCCTCTCCCCACCCCAAGGGACCCACCCAAACGCATGATGTGCCCACCTGTTCCTGGAAAAAACCTTCAGATGCGGCCTTCTTTGGTTACCACTTTTCAGCAACAATGGAAAGAATTTACAACTGCCCAGGGTTGTAAACATGGGATTTTTTTTTATTGTGAAGAACTTAACACAGAAGGAAGAGCGTTCTAGGGGTATGCTCATTCACTTGCCCTCTTGCCCACCACCCCACCCTACCCCCCAACCCCCCTTTTTAAATACTTACTAGGCTACTTAGTCACCTGCTTGGAGCAGCAAAGAAAACCAAATTCATATTAATGGCGGCAGATTGAGGGGCGGCATGGCCTAGTCGCACACAAAGATAGACATCCATGTCACCCCCCACCCCACCCCACAGAAGACGAGTGCATGCAATTAACTCTTCCGCATCGTAAACCCCAATAACTATGCAGGAGGGAGGGAGGGAGGGAAGGAAGGAAGGAAGGAAGGAGTGGGCCTGACATTTGCTAGACATAAAGGTGAGTAGATATTTTACGTTCTACCTCAGTAAGCTCGGTCTGTGGCCAGTGCTTTGAATTAAGTTTGGCAAGCATACTGCGCTGCCGTCTTTTAACACATCACACCATAAGAGAAATTAAAACTGGCATGCAAGCAAAATACCAAAACAAAAACGGAAAGAGAGGGAGGGTTGCTAGAGAGAGAAAGGGAAATAAATGGCAGCAGAAACGGCTCAGCATTTCAGCCGCCCCAGGGAAAAGGAGACACACCAAGCAGGCTGGAATAGCTGGCTGTCACCCCTGCCTCAGTCCTCAGTTCAAGACAATGGGAAAGCCACAACCTCCCAAGAGAGATGGACCCCCCTCTGGTCTTGCTTCCACCAGAACAGGAGGGGGGGGGGGGAGAGAGACAGAGAGAGAGAAATAAGAGAGAGGGGGGGGGAGCGGGACAGAACCAAAGTTCCTTCCACATAATAAGGCACAGGACAAAATAAACCCCATTTACAGACTCAAGAAGGCGAATGAGTTTTTTTGTTTGTTTGTTCTGCTTTTTTCTGTTTGTTTGTTTGTTTTTACCCAGATGCAAATCGGGTGACTTAAGTACAGACAGTATCCATTAACAAAACCCCACCGTCGTACAAAATAAACTGTTAATGCTAAGTTTTATTCTTGCACAATTTGTAGAACGGAGCTGAAACGATTGATCTAAAGTTTTAATAATGTTAAGACTGGGGCTATAATACAACCAGAAGGTGGTGTTGAGCTGATACATTAAAAAATAAAGTCAAACATGATTTTTGTTTTGTTTTGTTTCAAGAAAATTATAGTCAGTGAGAGCTCTCCCCTAAGAGGAGAACAACAAAGGAAAAGAGGAGCCCCAGGGGAAGAGGAGGACCCAAAAATATTTAAGGTTAAAAATGGGGAGGGGGCCCGAGTGGTTTAATTCCGCAGCAAGAAGAGGGAGGGAGGGAGGGGGCTGGGGGGGGGCGCTTGGCGAGGAGGAAGAGGAGGAGGAAGGAAGGAAGGAAGGAATCCCCCCATTCAGCAGCATTTGCTCTTCCAGCCCGTCACGCCGCTTCCACTGCTGATATCTACGTTTTCACTGTTGGGCTCTTTTACCGGGGTCTGAAAGCAAGCAAGCAACACGGGAGAGGTTATGCCCGGTGGCACAAGCACGTTTGCTACCCCAATGGGCCACCCATGGCAGGACTGGGCTAGCCACACAGTGGAACCGCAAGTGCCACCCCCCCTGCCCCATAGGAGGGACTCCTGGCAAATCTCTTTCCTCCAAGTAGGACAGACTGACATTTTCCAGGACATTATTTTTACTGTACCAAACAAGGAAGTTGAGACTCCAGCTCTTAAGGACAAGCAAGGGCTGTCACGTTCTTATATACGGGAAGCAGGGCTTGGGCAAGGAATAGACAGACCCCTGCTCTGATTTCTGAACCAGAAGGGCAGCCCATCCTATTAAGGACTGGGCAGCATAAGGACCCTGCAAGGCAGGCCATTTACGGGTGGAACAGAAACTGACTCTGTGTCTCGTCCCCCACAAGGTGTTGGTGTGTGTGTGTGTTGGTCAGCTTTTGTACAAAGGATGCCCCTCCCAGGCTTGAGTTTCTCCAGTGAAACTGCCCCCTCCCCCCTCCTGTTGAGTAATTGAGTCTGCAGTTACCTTTCGAAGAATGTCTTCTGCTAACGTGAGGAATGCCTTCTCAATGTTTATATTTGCTTTTGCGCTAGTTTCGAAAAACCGGATGCCATGCTCCCTTGCAATCTAGGCCAGAGGGAGAAAAGTCCGTGAGGCTGGAAAGCATTTCCTACCATTGCTACATAGCACAGCCAGCGGGCCTAAACACGCTGCTCTCTTAAGACACACGGCTGCATCGTAACAGATGATTTCATCATTGCAAAGAAAGTGAGAGAGCAGCACAAGGACAGACGGACGGATGGACAGACGGACGATGCTTGTAGCAGAACAATTCAGCAAGCCAAATGTGCAATGCTTTTTAAAAAAAACATTCTAGCAAATAGCACTACTCTTTAACACAATTCAAATCCAAGCAATTAAAAAAAGGAAGACATTTCTGGGCAAATCCTCCCCCCCCCCCCAAACCCTTGGCAGATGAATAAGGACTAGCCCACAATTCCAAAGGAACGGCAAAGACCACATCAACTTCCTGTGGGCCTGCTTTTCGCAACTCTGGATCCACAACCCTTCTGCTCCTCCCAGGAGCTGATCTCACATGTCCTTATCCGCTGGACTATGAGGTCTGGAAGGGGGGTTAGACACAAGGATGACTTCTCGGGGGTAGGGGTTTGGGGGGCGGGGGAGGCAGAGGAGCTTTCCAGCCATCTGCTGGTCTCCAGATCTGCAAAAAGACCACCATGGTAGTGATGGCCAGGAAGAAGGAAGCGCCTCTCCTTAGGCTGGCTTGGGCAGGGCTGAGGCAAGAGTTTTAGAGGCTTATGCCACCATTTTGAACTGGACCCACCAGGACTGTGATGGCGAACATTGGCATTCCAGGTGTTCTTGAGCTTCAATTCCCAGAAGCCCAGGTCTCTGTGAATCCTATGCACAGTAAACCCATTGGTGTGGATTCACAGAGCCTTGGGCTTCTGGGAACTGAAGTCCAAGAACACCTGGACTGCCAAGGTTGGCCATCGCTGTACCAGGATGATTCTCAGCCCCAGCCTTTGCAGGTTGGAAGGTGGGCCAAAGGCAGCGCAGGGGGTCTTTCTGTGGAAAGAAGGAGGGAGGCACAGTGTTCCATTCCCACTAACGGTCACGTAAGGTCAGGCGCGCAAGAAGCCTGTGCTAAAGCTGCCCAGAGGGAACTAGGCAGGCCTTCTTTTTCAGATCCCCCACATCCCCCTTTGGAAGCATCATATAACTCACCTGTTCGCCTTTGGCTTTGGCTACCACCCTCTTGTCATCCATATCGCACTTGTTTCCTAGAAGCATCCTCTCCACGTCTTCATTGGCATGCTAGAAGAAGAGACAACCCAAGAGTAAGAGCTGATGCTTCGGCACACGGTGGCCTCTGAAGGCAAGTCTCGCCTCGGTCAAGGGGAGGCATGAGAGAGAGCCATGCCTTTCCCTGGAGGCTACACCAAGGGCATTCAAGGCAGCGGGCTGATACAGGAAAGCAACCAAATGTCTGCTTCGATAAGGAAAGGAGTACCTAATTAGGAGGGAGCCAAAGGGTCTTTACTTAAAGACTCTTCAATGCCTCAAGACAGAGGTGCCCAAACTACGGCCTGTGGACCAGATCCGGCCCCTGACCGCAATTTATCTACCCCGCCTTCATTGCTCCTGGAAGCGGAAGTAAAACACGCCCGTGGAGGTGTGTGTGTTTTACTTCTGCTTCCAGGAGCGATGAGGGTGGCGTGGGCAGGATGAATTGGCACCAGGGGGACAGATCTGGCCCATGGGCTGTAGTATGAGCACCCTGTATTAAGATTTCCAGTCAGCATCCCCAAAGTCCATTTCCTGCCTCACAACACACACACACACACACACACACATACACATACCCCATTCATATCTACCTGCCTCAACAGAGGAAAGTGAGTGGAAATGAAGTCCAGGCATGCTAGTCCTCTTCAGATTACGGCGCTGCAGAACCCGAAGGGAAAAGCAGTTGTGGGGAAGGTGTGCGCAAGTCTTTCCCACCCGTGTTGAAGAACACTAAAGCTTGCTCATCCCCCCCCCCCCTCAGTCTAACAGCGCAGGTGGCGTCTAGGTTGTATTCCAGGCCCTTCCATCACGGAGTTCCAAGTCAAGAGAGGCTTCTCCTCCGGCAAAAGGAAGCGATCGTCTATCCAAGCACAGTGACCAGAGAGGCCGGTCTCTCTCTCTCTCTCTCTCTGCCACCATTGTGCTTAGAGCCATACCTGCACGGAGGCAGAGATGGGCAGATCTTTACCTGCCCCCTCTTCCTCGATTGTAGCATGAGATTAGCTTCAATGGCTGGATCCCCCGAGCTTTGGCCGCTCAAGGGCTTGACAAATATCCACTCATCTCCATTGCCTTGATCCAAAGCCTGGCTCACAGGCTTATTGTGTTGCTTCAGTTCCACAACATGGCAAAAAAGAGGGCTTGGAACCAAGCCAGCCACGTAATGCAACAAAACAAGGGCCATCGGTATGGAGTTAAGGGATCCTCATCAACAATCCACAGACAGTTATAGAAGTCCAAGCACATGTTTTCTGCAACCAAACCTGTATTTTTGATGCAAGAGTGTGCTAAAACTAACACACCTTATGCACTGTGCTCCACAAGCAACAAATGCTGTGCATGTCCCTCTCAGGAAGACAGCCACAACCACCACAAAGGGCAGGGGGGGGCACTGTTTTGGGGAGACCAGAGGGAAAGCCATCCCAATGGTCGACAAGCCACTGCCTTTGCTCAGTAACCACTCCAGTTCCCAATTCCCAGCTCTCCTGGGGAGTTTGTCAGAGGAGGAGGAGGAAGGCTTGGGAAAGTTGGAGGAGTGAGAGACTCCACAGGAAGAGGACATATCAGGGGGCTTATGTGAGATGATGTGGACAAGGAAAACCCGCGTGCCTGGGCCATGGTCAGGTTCTAGGTAGCAACGGAGGCAAAGCAAATAAGAAGTGCAAACCATCAGCTGGGGAAGAGAAGGAGGTGGTCAAGTTGGGGGCATCAGAGCAGAAGGCAAAGAACCAAGTCCCAGGAGGAGACCCCCCAAATCCCACCAGAACGGATCCTGGGAGCAGTGTATTAAATGCCCCTGAAGGACTCGGGGCAAGGAGCACGATCTCCACAGTGTGTCCCTGTTGGCAATCACACCTCGTAGCCCTTCACCTCGGACTGAATGGCCCTCTTGGTGAGCAGAACTGGAGAGGCAGAGAGGCCTGGGGTCAGCGGGGGCAGGTGGGAAGGGAAGGGAAGGGAAATTTCCCCCTTCATCCAGAGTGGACGTCTGACCGCTCTTGTTCTCCTCGTTGGCTGTTCTAACAAAACACGCGTGCGCCATCTCTGACTGATTTGGGGATGCCGAAGGAACTTGCCCAAGGTGGGTGTCCAAAGGCACCTCAGATTTCAGTCAGTTATTTCTATAGCTCTACAGTGGAAATGTTTCCAATCCTGTACGTTGGTTTATGTACAAATCTTCAAAAGGTTTTCTGCAGCATAGGTGACTAAAACCTTTGGCCCTAATTCTATCATGGTTATAAAACTCAAATCAGGACTCCTACTATTTACCCCAGGGGTTCTCAACCTTTTCAAGAGGAGGGCCATGCCACGCTCCCTCAGACAGCTTCAGGGGCCAGACGGACATTTTGCCCTGCCTGCACAATGGTGGCAGCCTGTACATTAAAAAGGAACCACACGTGGCACTTCCCAGTGTGGCAGACGTGGGCCACATGAAATGGCACTGAGGGCCGCATCCGGCCCAAGGGCCATAGGTTGACAACCCCTGATTTAGCCTGACGAGTGCAATGAAACAATTCACCAGCTTGCCTAAAGCTACAGAGCCACTGACATTTGAAAAGGGAAAATGAACAAGCGAACTCTGGGTCTCTCTCATACATCAGGAGCTTTAAGCTGTTTTTACAGTTTTAAATCATAATTATGCATTTCAACAACTATTATAGCTTTTAAAATGTATAATTTGGTGTGTTTTCAATTGTTTTTATAATACTGTGAGCATACAAAGGATAGGGGGAAAAAACCCAATAAATAGAAATAGAAATGCCAAGCACAGCAGGGTATCCATTACACAGCATGTTACATTAAACCAGATTCTCAACCTGCGGCCTGCAGTGCCATTTCATGTGGCCTCCCCACCGCCTCCACCCTAAGTGCCATGTGGTAGAGGAAGGGGGAAATGGCCATCCGGCCCCCGAAGCTGCCTGAGGGAGCGTGACCCAATGGCCCCCCGGCATAAAGAGATTGCAATTAAAGTGGTTCTTCCTTCTGGGACAAAGATGTTCTGCTCTGCTCTGCTATGACTGCACACTTTTTGCCCTTCTCTGGCTCTGAGTAGCATGAGGGAGGGGCCCTGCCCCTTCTTCTCCCCTTCCCCCAGCCCACCCCTGCTCACCTCGTCTATGTTTCTGAGCCATTTGCTGATGTTTTCAAAGCTTTTGGCATTGGTGATGTCATACACGAGCATGATCCCCATGGCACCTCTGTAGTAGGAGGTGGTGATGGTGTGAAACCGTTCTTGCCCTGCCGTGTCCCTGTAAAAAGAAGCAGAGAAACATTCAGCAGAAGCAGAGAAGCTCAAGCTGGGTTTGGCTAGGGCAGTGATGGTGAACCTGGGCACTCTGGGTGTTCTTGAACTTCAATTCCCAGAAGCCCAAGTCTCTGAATCCACGCTATTTCCTTCCCCTGCTGTCAATTCTCATTGTTCAGGGGCAGCACTGCTTCAACATCTCTCTGCCTACCACATCCTCACTCGGGCTTGTTATTTTTGTTCCAGCACATTAAGAGTCTCATGACCTCTTGAAGCCTGAAAGGTATCTTAATTAAGGACTAGAATCCACACCATCAGAGGCATGGTCTGTGAGTCTCACTTCACGGAATGATACAGCTGCAGAGTTGGAAGGGATCCCAAGGGTTACCTACTCCAAAGCCCTGGCAGCTGACCTATTTTGTGGTGGAAGAAAAGTGTGTGTATATATACTTTGAAGAGAAATCAAAGTGAAATTGGTGGGGTGGGAATGGGGTGGCAATTCACTCTGGCTGTCAGACCATGCCTTTGCAACCAAGCCCTGCCCCCCTGCCAAAGGCAGGACCTTTTAGAGGTCATTAATTCAGGGGGTCCCCACATGTTGGAATTGACTCGGCAGGGCAATATCTTCAGCCTGGTGTGAATGAAAGGGACCCTGCAAACGTCCTGCCTTAAACCCAGCATCTACTCGAAGCATCCCTCGTCCTGGCCTAGCAAAACCAGGGTTTCTGCTCCTAGATGCAGCACCTTCCTCCTGTAAGCTCATAAAAACTTTAATATATCTGTTATGATTCTTTCCTGTCCAGTGGCTTTTGTCAGGCATGTTACTGTTATGAGCAGCCTTTTGTTATTGCCAGAAGAGACACAGGGACTCCTTCTCTACAAAGACATCTTCAATGTAGGCCTGAAGCAAGCGGGAAAGGCACATCCCGTACAAAGTACTGATGGACGTAGATGTGCATCTGACAACAGAGTGTGAATAAAACATTTTAAATGTTTTTAAACTGTTATTAATCTTAATTTTAATCTCACTTTAGGTAAAGGTCGCCCTTGCTCGAAAGCCAGTAGTTGTGTCCGACTCTAGAGTTCGGGGCCCACCTCCATTTACAGCCAAAGAGCCAGCGCTGTTTCCGCATGGCAGGCATGACTAAACACCAGAGTGTACGGAACACTGTTACCTTCCCACCAAGGTGGTACCTATTTATCTTACTTGCAATTTCTTGCTTTCGAACTGCTAGGTTGGCAGGAGATGGGACAGACGACGGGAGCTCACTCCGTTGTGCAGCACTCGGGTCTCAAACTGGTGACCTGCCAACCTTCAAGTCATCAAGTTCAGCTTCTTAACCACCAAGTCCAATCATGTTATATGTCAGGTGAAATTATTCTTGATATAATATTTATATTATATCAAATCCTACATGGCAATGGACCAGGATACTTAAGGGACCACGTCGCCCTGAGGTTTTCCGCCCGTCCTACTAGGGCAGACCAGAGAGGCTCTTAGGTGGTCCCGCCTACCAAAGAGGCACATATGGTGGGGACCAGAAGAAGAGCCTTTTTGGTGTTTGCCCTGGCCCTGTGGGACCTCTTACCATCAGAACTGTGCCTCCAAACAGAGCTGCTCCCCTTCAGGAAGGCCCTTACGACTTGGCTGTGCCAGCAGCTATGGGGTCCATCAGCTGCTATGGCCTGTTGTAACACACCTGTCTGCTTTTTTTATCACACCTGTCTGTTTTTCTCTCCCCCCTGCCCCTCCCTTTTTTAGCTTTTCAACATTTCTTTTGGTAGTTTAATTCTTTTTTAACAGTTTTTAAATTTGTTTGTGTACCTTTTTTTTTAAGGGGTTAGAGGGGTAGGGGAGGCTGTTGTTGTTTTTAACCTGTATGTTTTTTAATTGCCATGTAAGCCGCCTTGGGTCATCCACGGATGAGGAAGGTGGGGTAGAAATTTTTTAAATAAATAAATATTGTATCTCAAAACAGTTAAAACTACTGTTTCACAATTTTAGTGGTCGTGAGCCACCTTAGGTCCTCTATGGGGAGAAAGGCAGCATATAAACAATTAAATAATAAATAAGAGCTCAGGTTCATACCCTGGATTGTGGATTTACCAGTAAGTGTTAAATTAGATCTGCTTCCTCTTTATGGCCATTCATTTTATTCTGTTGGTGGTTGTATTATGCTGCTGTTTATTTGTCTGTACACTGCCCAGAGTGGTATAAAAATGCAAATAAATAAATATTGTAACAACTATGGCAGGTTGGTGCTTTATGAATTATAAGGTAAAGGTCTCCCTTGCTCGAAAGCCAGTTGTATCCGACTCTAAGGTCCAGTGCTCATCTCTGTGTACAGCCAAAGAGCCAGGGCTGTCTAAGTCTGCAGACATTTCATCAAAGATATGAAAACGGGAGTAGTTTGTTTGTTTGTTGAAAATTCTGTATTTATCTCCAAGAACCTAACTGCTTTTATATTTATACCAAAAGGTTCCATTAATAGCCAAATATGTTACTATGCTCTGAAATTCAAAGCAGTCCTTCAAGCGTTGAAGGGAAGAGTTATCTTCAGCTATTAAATCTTGCATCTCTGGCTCATGGAATTTCACCAGCCTTTATTGTTCCCTTTTAGAAATGTAGTGCCACTGCCAGCAAATTGGTCTTGCTCACCAATTAATGCGCCACTGCTTGCTCTTTTGCAGGGCTCCCCCCACTCCCCATTTTCTATCTCTGTTATTTTTATTAACGTGCAATAGGTTGGGGGAAAGAGGTTTCCTATTGTACAACTTCCAAAATTTCTGGAAGCCAGCCGTGGAGTAGCCTTGTGGAGGATTGTCTATGTGTTATTGCCACGGAGCTCCCATCTATCAACAACATACCTGTCAAGTTTTGGATTTGGAAAAAAAGGAAATCCAGCGGCACATGCGCAGTATGGGTTTTGCCTTTTCCTTCCGAGCAAGGCACCATGGGGGCTGTCGTTCCCGGCCCACTTGTTAAAAACTTATAGAATACGGGAGATTTACGGGAAAATACAAATACGGGATGATGGCGGGAAAGAGGGGTAAATAACGGGAGTTTCCCGGCAAATACGGGAGACTTGACAGCTATGATCAGCAGGCCTATCCAGGCAGCCATGTTGACCACTCCACTTAAAACAAGGCTGTTAGATACAAAGAAAGCAAATGGTATAATGTAAATGGACGCTTGCATGTTTAATGCAGCAGTAAGCAAATACACATAGGCAAACAGAGCCCATAAGTGATCATGTGATTTTTTTTAAAAAAAGTGTGTCAGAAGCACACAAAGGTGCTTTCTGGGTCGAAAGGATTTTTGCTGGAGGAACTCTGCTCAGGGGACGCCCAAAAGGAGGCTCCTTTCATGTCCCCAAGTTATTTTCCCATGGAAGTGGTCCCTATTTATCTACTTGCAATTAAAGTGGTACCTCGCTTAAAAAGCATAATGCGTCCCACAGGATTGCTCTTTAAGCGAAACACTTGGAAAAAACGCCACCACTGCCATTGTAAGTGACCGGTTGTGACTTCTGGTGGGAGGATTGCAAACCCTGATTTAGTTGTTAAGCAAGTTTTTGGTTGTTTTTAGTTAAGCGAGACGACCATTCAGAGAAAATTCTGCTCTTTAAGCGATTTAGTCTCTAAACGAGGTGCTCTTTATGCGAGGTTTTACTGTACAGTACTTCCTTTTGAATTGCTAGGTTGGCAGGGGCTGGGACAGAGATGGTTGAAATAATATAACATCAGCTACTTTCCTAGTCAACATTTGTTAAATGAACACACCTGCCCTGTTCTGACACAGCCGCCAAAAAGCAGCACATGGGAAGTATTTTATCCCCCAAGATGTTCATCAAAGCATATGTCTCTGTTTTGACTCAGCCGATGTGCCTCATCACTTACCATATCTGCAGCTTTATCTTCTTTCCTTGTAACTCAACTGTTTTGATTTTGAAATCTATACCTATTAAAGGAAAAAAATAAACAAAATGAACAATTTTGAGAAGCAGAATTATGACAAATCCAGACTGCCACACAATCCTTGGGACAAAAACTGACATTTTGTCTGAGTATAAAGCACTAGCCAGCATCTGCACACCTGGCTCTGCAATCTCGAATCCTAATCCATCACAAAGTCATGCACACATGTCTCACAGTGTGCACTCATTGGTTGTTTGCTTAATTTAAACACCATCTTTTTCTTAACAAAGGAACCTGAAGCTGCTTATATATATATATGTAAAAAAAAGTGTTAAAACAACTCAAAAACACTGTAAAATAAAATAGCCAAGATCCCATTGCTTCCAAAGAGTGTAAATTTGCAGTCCAATGGATAAGCTGCAGTACTGCAGGCAAAACTCTGTTCACAATCTGAGTTTGATCCTGATAAGGCTCAAGGTTGACTAAACCTTCCATGCTTTTGATGTCAGTAAAATGGGTACCCAGTTTGTTGGGGACAAAATGCTAATTATCTTGTTGTCTGCCTAGAGAGTGCTCTAAGTGCAATGGGGAGGGATGTAAGTGAAAACAACAGCAACACAAGTGTTAAAACAACTTAATAACTGGATAAAATAAAATAGATCAAAATTCCATTGCTTAGTGAAGGAGTAGGCAACCTACGGCTCATGGGCTGGATCCAAGCCGTGGCACCAAATCAGCATTTACAACAGCTGTAAATGAGTCCACAGCCAATTCCAGCGGTGGTGGCTGGACCACCAGTCCAGCCCACCAACTGTCTGAGGGAGTGTGACCTGGCCCCCAACTTCAAAAGGTTGGCAACCCCTGGCTTAGTGTATTAAATTGCCCTAGAGTAGGCCACTCAATAAATAAGGATTTTGTCAAGTCAACTCCTCTATAAGCTTGACTGATCCAAATGGACCTTCTTAAACTAAGTCTTACTTACTAATTCCGCATTGATTCAGTGGGCCTACTCTGGGGCAATTATGTCAAACCCCCTGCATTAAAGTTGACAATCCTGACTTTCTAATTTAGTATCTGCATACTTTGAAAATGTTTTGTAAAGAGAATCTGAAGGTTCTTGGGTGGATGGCTCCATTATAGTGGGTTCCGCGAGCTTCTGTATAGAATATTATTCAGGTTATTCTCTCTACCTCGCCTCATTTTCAGCCTACCATTAGTAGCAGTAGGAGCCATCAGAAAAGCCTATATTATAGATTGTATAAGAAAAATTAGAAAAAACAACAGTTAATTATTTAAAAAGTTGCTAAAAATGAATATTACTCAGAATAATGAAAATTGAATACAGTGGAACCTCATACAACAATTGCCCCGTATAGCAATGAAATCACATAACAATTAGGTTTTGTTTTGTGGTGTTTTTTTTGTGGGGGGGGGGGGGGGGGGGAGAATGACATCCTTCATAACAATTTCCCTATGTAAAAAATCATACAATTTTTCAATGGGAAAAACGACTTAGCAAAAAAAAAAAAGTTATACGATGCATGTATCGTATAGCAATTGTTTCGTACAACAACGAGCCCCGTGGAACGGATTAAAATCGTTGTATGAGGTACCACTGTGTTGTTATAAAGATTTTATATGTACGTAGAACCTGATGTAACCGAGCTTACCGATATTGTACATTTATTGTTTTCTTTTTTGCTTTATGATTTTATCAAATTCAATAAAAATTAAAAATTGGGGGGGGGGGGAGAAAAGCCTTCAGTGCTCACTCAGGATAGCCCCAAAGATGCAAACTGGTTTGGAAAAAACATAGAGAGATGAGAAAGAAGGGGCCAGATAACAGTGCTGTTTTCCAACTCTGACTGAAATCATTCCTAGATCAGCCCTCCGCCCTCTTTCAACATGATATAATGTTGGAAATGCTTGGAAGCCCTATAACAGTATTTGTGATGCGCTTCCCTAACTGTTGTCCTTCTGCAACCTTTGTGTAGGCAAGCCCTTAACTCTTTCTGAGGGAAACTACTACGGCACGGGATTTCAATTTAAACATATGATTCTTCCCAAATAAGTCCACTCCTGCTTGCTATAAGCTTAGTACGCACACAGCCATGCACACCCAGATTAATTCTACCTCCGGCACTCCTCTGTTTATTCACCATTCCAGAGATACACAGTGGGTGTGTCAATGAATATAATCTTACTGAGGTGGAGTCAATCCAAACAAGAAGATTATGGAAAATATATATATATATATAAGCTGAAGAGCACTTTGGACGGAGGAGAAGAAGAGAACTTCATGATTACAAGGAAGTCTCTCTAAGCAGTGAGTTAAATCAGTGTTTCAACCACAATTTACAAGTACAGCACCCTTCCGAGCCGAGCATGAGCCCTCTCCCCCAGTACAGCATTTGCCACGGGGGTTGATGCTGCTGAGGACTTGGAGCTGGGCTCCGACATGGTCATTGAGCGCAATCCTCGTTATAGCCCATTTAAGGTCGTTGAGCCTCGGCTCTGACCACCACCACCCGGATCATTGTGCTTTTTTCTCTGATTGTTAACTATTACTGTAATTATATTGTACTTTTTAATTGCACTTTTGATATTGTACCCCATACCTGCCAAGTATCCCAGATTGGCCGGGAAATCCCGTATTTTGGTGCACGTTCCTCCCCTTTCCCGGCACCGTCCCGTATTTAGAACAGGAAAAAGGTTTACTGCGCATGCATGCATAGAACCCATCTGCGCATGCGCAAAGGGGTTCTGCGCATGCACAAAGGGGTTTTTCCTACGTATGTGCACCCGGGCCAGAGCAGTTCCCGTATTTTCCAGAGCGGCACTTGACGGGTATGTTGTACCCTGATATTGTATTCTTTTTCCTTATTGTACTGGTTCTTTGTATATGTATTTAATATGTTGTAAATTGCCGCCCTGAGTCGACCTTGCACTGAATAGGGCGGGGTATAAACCCAATAAACATAAACATGTATGTATGTATTGAATTTGCATGCCACCATAATTAGTGCAAATGCACTACTCTGAGAGGCTCACAACATTGCAAAAATCAGCAAGTGTACAGAAAAAACAACAAACATTAAATTAAAAAACACACAAATAAATATAGCTATATAATAATACAAAAAATACATGTAATCACATAAATATACCCATCCAGATGGCCACTGTTAAGTTCAAATCACCCTAATAGGTCACCCTTGCTCGAAAGTCAGTCATATCTGACTCTAGAGTTCAGTGCTCATCTGTTTCATAGCTGAAGAGCCTGCACTGTCTGCTTCTGCAGATGTTTCTCTGGTCATGTGGCAGGCATGACTAGACACCGGAGCGCACGGAACGCTGTTTACATTCCCACCGAAGTGGTCCCTATTTATCTACTTGCAATTTCTTTCTTTCAAACTGCTAGGTTGGCAGGAGCCGGGCCAAAGACGGGAGCTCATCCCGTCCTGAAGTATTTGGGTATCGAACTGCTAGCCTCCTGCCTTCCAGTCAGCGTCTTAGCCACTTGAGCCACATACAGAAATGTTTATTTAGTGGGCCTTGTAGCTCAGATCAAAACCGAGATTAAATAAATTATTTATATATAAGAATAATCAGGTGGGAAATGCTTGATAAAATGCTAAGTTTTAGTTGTTTTCCAAAGGAGTTAAAGATGGAGCTGATATTATTTCATAAGGTAAACTATTCCAAAATGTGGGGACTGTAGTAGAAAATACTCTTCTGTTAGTCACAGTTTTCTTTACTTCTTTAAGAGTGACTACGCATAATTTAAGGCAGGAGTGCCCAAACTTTTTGGTCTGTGGGCCGGTCACATGTTTCAGCGGGCCAGTCATGTGATTCCTCCCACCAAAGGCGGAAATAAAACACACCTTGCAATCTGTTTTGCAACAGGATGAGATTGATTTTAAGCCATTTTCTCTGCTTAAATCAGGGGTGCCCAAACTATGACCCATGGGCCAGATCCAGCCCCCGATTCCAATTCATCTGGCCCATGTCACCCCTCCTTGTTCCTGGAAGCAGTAGTAAAACGCACTTCTGGTAATGAGGAGGGTGGCACAGGCCAGATGATTGGCATTGGGGGCCAGATCTGGCCCACAGGCTGTAGTATGGACACCCCTGATTTAAGCTCATGAGTGCTCCGGGTAGCATGTCTTAGGGAGATAAATTAAATTAGAAATTAAATCAGTTAATTTAAATCAGATCCATGCTGCCAAAAATAAAAATGCAACACTGAATAATGTAATCCAATCTTCTCTACCATTCATCTCAGCAAAATGTAACATCCTTTACAACAGGGGTTCTCAATGTTTTCCAGCCGTGGGCCAGACCACACACTCTCAGACAGCTGAGTGGGCCAGACTGGTGCCGTAAAACGTGCCAGTGGCTGTCGTAAACGCATTTATGACACCAGCGAATTCATTTACAATGGCTGCGGACTCATTTACGGCTGTAGTAAATGTGTTTACGTGGCCGTAAATGAGTCCACAGTTGATTCCAGCGGCAGCCGCTGGAGCAAGGTCGGGGGCTGGATTATTTGGCGCTGCAGGCCAGATTCAGCCCATGGGCTGTAGGTTGCAAACCCCTGCTTTACAACGACTAAATCCAGATTCAGTGCTAAGACATTACAATTAAAAGCTATGTACAAAGAACATTGCAAAATATCCGTAAATTGGTTGAACATGTCTAAGGAACATAACAAGAGGAGCAGAATTCTGCTCTTACCCACATCTCAAACCAGGAAGTCTGGCAAGTCTCCAAGATCACTCAACAGCATCCTGAGTGTCAATTCATGACTCATAAAACTGAATCATGGGTATTCCCATTTTGCTTACTTACTGCAATTCCCTTTCAGTAACTTCCCCAATCTACCATTAAAATCAACATAAATACTATTTTCAGCTGTCAAATCCAAAATATTGTTACAAACACAGAAGATTTATGTTTGAATTTATAAGGAGTTTTTGCCCTACATTCTTCAAATACTGTAGTTGTATCTTTCCCTCCAAATAACCATTGGTTCTAGATCAAAACTGAAGCTGTGAAGCTTTTCAAGGTCTGATCATGTTATGAATGAGTGTAAAAATGTACACACAGATCTCACCACAGGACTGTAAAGCAACCAGACTGTGAAGTATTAATGATATAAAAAATGCCAGAAATGTGTTAATTCTCTATACAGTAGAACCCCGTATAGCGATTGCTATACATAGCGATGAGGCTTGGAGGGGGAAAAGCCATTCTGCATAGCGATTGTTCCTATGGGAAATCCATACAACGATTTTCCAATGGGGAAAACTGCTTAGCGCCAAACATAGTTGTACGGTTTTCCCATAGGGAAGATTGTACAACGATGAAAACCGCATATCAATCAGCTCTGTGGATCGGATTAAAATCGCTATATGGGGTTCTACTGTACATGCTACCACTTTTGATTCACACAATTCATCCATCTGTTGCCAAAGGACCAGATACACCTTCCTTTAATCTATTAACACATTATGAGAGTACTGTAACTCCCCAGTATGCCTATAAATAACCAAGTGGGAGAAGGTGGGGTGGGTCTTCTTGACAAGTCCTGCATGCAAGTCTTACTGACCACAAAGCAGTAAAGCCTGATCTATCATCAACATCCTCACTTCACATCAACTACAATTGCCTTTTCTGTGGCAACAACTCAAAAGATGCTTAATTCGGTTTACTGATACACCTCAAGGCCACTTCTTAAACACAGTACTGACTCTAATTCTCTATTTTCAGGTCCCATTTGAGACGCTACAAAGCTTGGGGCCCAGAGACCATTCCAAATTCAAAACACAGATGACTGCTCACTAGTACTAATACAAGGTTAGATCAGATCTAGTAACAGTAATACACACAAGCACCAAAGTGCAATTTCCATGGAGCTCTTTAATGACCCTATCTGTCCCCTTCCAAGGAGCAAACAGCAACCTGCCAACTGACATGTAAAACAACAACAACACAAACACAGACAGCTGTATTCATCCATGAAAAATGCTACACAAAATCCACACTTGGGAGTTTGTGTAGTGTTTTTCACGGATTAGCACAGCTATCTTTCCATCTACTTTCAATAGACAAAACAAAATACTATGAAAATGGTCACAATTTCCCTTAATATGTCACAAGATCATGCTCTAAAACTGAACTTTTTAACTCTTCTGATTATCAGTTTAAAGCTGTCCTTTCACAACTGTTTAGTTCCTCTTATTTATCAGAAATTCAGAGAGAGAGAGAAAGTGAAAGAAAGAAAAGTTTGACATATCATGAAGTACCTTTTCCTGGAGTGGAAGGAGGATAAATTTAGCTATTCTTTTTGTTAATTTAATTTACTAAATTTAATTTACTTATTTGATCTTCTGCCTTTCTCAATGTAATAGAACCCAAGGCAGCTTAAACAATAAAAATTAAAACAGAATGAAATTGCAAATAGAAATAAATTAAACTCATCATTTTATTAAAATGGGAACAGTTTAAAAATCACATCACTAAAATGCTATTAGTAGCTTGCCTTGAAAAAAGAAAACCAGCTCAAATCTTAAGACTAGACCGCAGTGTTTCCCAACGTGGGGCCCATGCCCCACAGGGGACTTCAATTCCCAGAAGCCTAAGTCAGCACATTGGCTGATCAGTGGCTGTTTTGGGGAATTGACTCAGACTTCTGGGAATTGAAGTCCAAGAACCAAAGGTTGGGAAACACTAGACTAGAGGCAATTAATTGGCAGAGAACTGCCTGAACAAAACGTTCTTGGCTTGGTGCTTGGCAGGCAGCAAATCTAGCCTCTCCCGGAAAGGGCTTCCAGAACCTGGGATCAGTCACAGTCCCGGCAAACAGGCCTCTGAAGGTCCCTCTTCTTGTAGATCTCAAGGTTTGTATGGGGGCATGGACTCAAGTCACACAGGGCTTTCTTCATTGGTCATATAAGCAGCATGTTGAATGAAATGTGTGTGGAAACACATTGGAACCTAGAAGACAGATTCCATGTTAGCGTCCCAGTACTGCGAAGGATACTTGGGGACTTTCCTGAGTATGATTTTTACTGGCCTTCTGCTGAGACTCAGTTTGCAAACAGCATCACTCCTCCTACTCTACCTACAAAGCCACTGAGCAGCTATTTTAGTACCACACACACAAAAAAAAAAAAACAGTAAGAAAATGTGTAAGCAAAATACAGTAAGAGACAAGGATAGGATCTGAACCAGCAATCCGCTAAGCACTGGAACTACTTTGCTAGGCCACTTCCTCCTCCTTGGCGGATGAATGGAACAAGAGACTTGCAGTACTTCACATCAAGCAAGAGACTGACTGGACACAGCACAGCAATGTGAATGCGGATCTACCTCAGTGTTATTCCCTCTTATCTCCACCCCCACCAACCACACCATAGAATTGGTGTAGATACCACCTCTGAGACAGGACACGGAAGCCCTCCTCTTACAGATATGGCAGGATCTAGCACAACAATGACAGCAAAAATTGGCTAAATCAACAAAGTCCAATAATGGTAAAAACAGAAATCAGGTCTTCTTAATGCACTACCTATACCAGTGATGGCGAACCTTGGCACTCCAGATGTTCTTGAACTTCAATTCCCAGAAGCTCAGATCAGCAGGAGTACTGACTTGGGCTTCTGGTAACTGAAGTCCAAGAACACCTGGAGCGCCAAGGTTCACCATCACTGAATACTAACTAATAAGATATCTTTCAGGAACCTTTTTAGGAGTATAAAACATTTCCTCCCTTGACAGACCCTGATCTCAGTCCCATGAACAATTCCTAGTACTGTATTCGTGTGACAGCCACATCTATCTTACTCATTGTGCCACAAGCATGTAATATTAGTGTGAATGAGCCATTCCTGTGTTAACAAGCCATTGTCACTTTGTCTATTGCTGCATTTTCACCTGGACATAAAACTCACCATTAACGAATAAACAAAGGTAACATGTACTTGCACTTATTTATTTTATTCTATTTGTATACCATCCTATTGGCTAAAGCCACTTCACAGTTCCATGTGTAAAGATGTGAAAGTTCACACTGAAATAAAACTGTTAACCTTTAAAGTGCTACAATATTTTACCTTTTCTTCCTTTTGCCCACCAGAACCACCATGAATACACACTTGTCAGAGTAGGGAAATGTGTGTTCATGGTTTCTGGTTGGGAAAAGAGAAAAGAAAATTATTTTAGCATTATAAATCAAGATGACCAAAGCTAGGGTACACAGAAAAGAGCCTCCTTGAAGACTGTGGTATTTTTGAACCACAATCGGGAGTACCATGGACAATGGCACCCTTGTTGTTCTGGCTAATCCTTCTGTGGATTGAACTGTGGAATGAATTCACCCAAAGGTGGTTTCGTTTGGTAGTTTAAAGTCAAACCTAGACACAAAAAAAGAAGATGATCAAAGCTGAAAGAAAGACTATACTGATTCATGTTGGGACCATAACCACCCAAGATACTAGTCCAGTTCAAGCCACCACACCCACTCTTTTTTCCTCCTCTTTTACCTGAAAGAAGAATGGGATGAACGCTATCATTTCAGAATAAGCCAGGTCTATGTCACCTCCAAGGGAAGTGGAATTTTCTTGCAAAGTGCTGTATTTTGTTCCAACAACCAAGCAAGTTCAAAAAGACAAGTATTCAACCACAGTTGCTCTTCAGCATCGATGGACAGTATGTGGGTCACAGACCACACATATGCCTACTCTTGATCCCTTCGGCTCTAAATCTCCACCATATTGAATTCACCACTACAGTGACAGAACAAACCTCTTTTTCTGATATTCATTTTCCTACTTTAAAACCACAGATGCACCTTGCTTTATAGCAGGAGTTCTCAACCTTTTAAAGCTGGGGGCCGGGTCATGCTCCCTCAGACAGCTTTAGGGGCCGGACAGCCATTTTGCCCTTCCTCCACCACATGGCACTTCCTGGTGTGGTGGAGATGGTGGTGGTGGGGCACATGAAATGGTGCTGTGGGCCGCATCGAGCCTGTGGGCCACAGATTGAGAATCCCTGCTTTAAAGGGCAGAGTATTTTCCCCACCATCATCTCAGCCAAGCAGCCCCTGTGATCAAGGTAGGCCTGTGAACTGAAAAGATGTTAAATACACCCCAACTAGAAATAGCTCATCCCTGCTTGAAACCACGATTTCAAAGATCACCTGTATGAGGTCAATGAGTCAGAAAAGGCATATTCAGATACAACAATTATTCTTTTAGGATAAATATCTCAATGTTCAAGTTCAAAGTACAAGTGCAATCATCATTTTTGAATATACATTAAGACCTAATTAACATAGTACAGATGGCTCCACAGAACCTTCAATTTGGCATCAGAAACCCTCAGCCTAGTTTGGTGGCCAGCTTGGAGAAGAGTTGCTCACAGGACAGTTCTTTGCAGCCATTTATTTGGAAAACAAGGATGGAAATTCTGTACCTATCCTGTTTCATCACATTATCTCTCAGCCTCGGCTTCCTTGCGGTGTAGACAAGCAATCTCTGTCAGAAATGCTGAAAAGCATTTGGTAAAAATAGTACAGTATCTACATACAAAACCTAATATGCAGCTCCACTGCATGCATGATGATACAGGCAGCTGAGTATATGGAAGCAGCAGTAAAACAGAAGTCCTGTCAACCCAATACATCTGAACCAAAAACTAACTAAAATTATTTTTAATGCCAAGGCACTCACTCAAGCAATAAATCTAGTTTGATTCTCTCAACGAGGCCATATGCACCTTTGTTTAGCAAGACATTCGCTGTCGTGCAAGAAATTAATACTCACATCCAAATATTCCCAAAACAAATGCAGTTCCCCATAGAAGCAAAATATTCATGTCAGAAGAAAGTAGCAGGAGAGCAAACTAAATCCCCAAAACATTGGGCAGGTAAAAGATTCTCACAACCTCGCCATAACATCAGCAAACAAAATACTGCTGTTAGGCATATAAATATGTAGCACTAAGCAAATAGTTATTCTTCACATAGGGCTATAAAAATGTGGGTTACTTTAACTGAAACCTCTTACAGCCGAAGACAACTCCCCATCCCTTTCAGGGATCTCATGATGACTTGAGGCTTTTAGCAGTGGACTTTATTTATAGCAACCCTAGCTAGGTACAGAAATAATGTGCTCTACCCTCAGTAATTTACTTTTTAGACAAAAGTTCAACAACAGCTAAAAATATAGTGTTCTAAATCATTGGCAAGCTTAAAGGTGCACCAGAACAATGCCAAAAGCACCATGCCCTTCATGTGAAGACTCAGCATTCCCATAGAAATGTGCTTAATATTATACCAGATCGATAAGCCAGGATGATTAGGAACTCAGCTTTTGCTAAACGAAGTAGGCACTTCTGATGCTTTGCCAAAAAGAGAGGGAGAGAGAGAGAGAGATAAGACTCCTTGTTGAAAAGACCCCCAATGAAGCAGAACGTGAAGGCATTTAAATAGAAGAGAACTATCTCGACTTCACCTACAGGTCTGACATTTCCATTTCATACATTTTCAGGGACATTCCCTATACTGTACTGTAGTTTCTATAGAAGAGATAGGGTTTTTTCAAACACTACATTATAGCTCTCAGCATCTGATTATCAGAAGTTTGTCCAGTTGAGAATTCTTAAATGTAAATAATTCACATGCAACTAGATGTAGCTCCCTGTTATATGAAAGACATCTTTTTCCTAAAAAGGATCCAAGGCAGCTTACAGAATTAAGGACTCAGGATTCACTTCTGATGTTTTGTCAAACATAGAAAATTATATCCTATGTCACCACTGTAGAAAGCCAACTACAACAAGAGCAAAGTGAGTCACTTCAAATACAGCAAACATGAGGAAAACCATTCAAATACTGTACTAACAAATTCAACTGATCAGTATAGTCCTAAATAACTTTCTTCAGTTACATCTTATATGGAAAAAAATCCAGCAGTTTGCAGAGTCATGGACTCCATAACTCTGTTCTTTATATAATACAATAGTCTTTGAATCTAAGAATTATGACCTGGACAACATCACAAATATCAGGAAACATCCCTTCTTCCCATAATATAGGTCAGGAGGACATTAGAGCTCTGTGTAATGACAGTGTTCAGCAAGTACTTAAAAAGCACCACATTCATTTAATCAAAATGAGTCAAGTGTTCTACAATATGCATACTGAAGAACCACAATCTCTGCCACAGATTTCGGCAACCAACCAATACAGCTGAGAATTCCCAGCATAGCAGTAACAAAGGCTGTGATTAATTGTTGTACTATCCAGGAATTCAAACCAAACCTCTGCTTGTAACTTCGAAATCTTTGGGGAAATGTGCTTTAATAATAACGGAAGCCGAGAAGTAAAAACAGTGGTTCAATTCAATTTCTTGGCAGTAACTCAGATGCACAAGTTCTGAGTTCAGCTGACAAGAATATATCGTCCATTAAAAAAGCTAGTTCTCTGCTTTCCTTAGGCTTCTATGTACAGGTGAAACTCCAAAAATTAGGATATTGTGCAAATGTTCATTCAGTCCAGTAATGCAACTTAAAAGGTGAAACTAATATATGAGATAGACTCATTGCATGCAAAGCGAGATAGTTCAAGCCTTGCTTTGTTATAATATGGATGCATATGGCTTACAGCTTGTGAAACCCCCAACCCCCCAATCTCATGTACCCCATAATCATCACAGTCTCATGTACGCTGTACGCCATGATCATCACAATTATAACACATTAAGGCATGACATATCTCGCTTTGCATGTAGTGAGTATATCTCATATATTTGTCTATTTATTTATGAATTTGTATCCCGCCCTCCTGATGAGAAACAACACTCAGGGCGGCTAACAGCACATATAAAATACAATAAGATCACAGATAAAACAGTAACCAATCTTTTAAGTGAAATGAATGGACATTTGCACGATATTCTAATTTTCCGAGTTTCACCTCTATGTGAGCTTCATCCTGATTTTGAACAGCATTCCTGACCGCCTCTACTCTCTCTTTGTGAAGAATACATCTTCCATTTAAAAAGCTAGTTCTCTACTTTCCTTAAGCTTCTATGTAGACTCAAGTCTACAGATGCCTGGAAAATCCCATGAACAGTAACAGTACCTAGGGTTCAGCAAACTGAAGATTTCAGTTTCATTTTTAGCATTAGTTTTACAAGGAACAACCTAAGCAGTTCAAAAAAAGTCATAAATGTTTCACTTTTTCAATAAGGGATCCGCACATAGCCTGGAAACAGTGCAGAAAAGATAGGTAGATTAGTGGTTATATATATCAAGCCGCACCTATCTAAAAGAGTACATCAAACAATGCAAAAGGTAAGCCTCAACTGCCTTGAAGACAATCTCCCTTAATTTCGAAGAAACCTCCCACACCTATCACACTGTTAGTCAGAGCTCCTCTGAGGCATCAGAGAACAAGAACCACAGCCTCATGGACCTAACCTGCTCCAACTGAACCACCCCAATAGCATTTATGGCCACCTTGACCTGAAATCAATGTAAGCTTCCATTGCGAGAGGCCCAGAGATTTTATAGTTCGATCCTATCCGCAGTTTTGGAAGTTCCCTCCTGCCAAGGTATCCTAATCCTATGAGCCCAGACAGGAGGATGTGGAAGACTGAAGGGATGGGAAGAAAGGAAGGAAGGAAGGAAGGAAGGACTTCTTCAAGCAGTGGGGAGAGCAACACCCAGCAGCAGGAGAGAGGGTGCGGTAGGGGTGGGAAGATGTGTTGAGCTCAGTCCAAGGAGCAAGAGGGAGAGGGAGATACCAGGGAGGGAGACTGAGGCAGGGCCAGGGGGGAAAGAGGGAGATCTTCTCAGGAGGAGGGCAAGGAGGAGCCCGCTTTCTCCCGTGGGCAATTCACAACAGGGCAAGGCAGACACGCACTAGAGGGGAGGGGGGAGGGGAGGGGGGAGTCCCCTGGCATCCAGCCTCTCCACGACCTCCGTAAGTTGAGGGGGGAGGGAGAGAGAGAGATACGGGTTATACAGATGGACAGGGTTCAGCCTGGATCGCAGGGGAGGGGAGGGGGTGTTATAGAAAAGGGCGTCACCCCAGCCCCCCCCCCCTTGTGGCACCAGAAAGGCGGGGGGGGGGCCTCTTTAGGGATGTCCGGGGGGGGGGGAGTGGATGGAGGCCAGAGTCAGGCCCACCCAGCCAGGGCGGTGGGTGGGTGGGTGGGTGGTGGGAGGGAGGGTGTCCCCCCTTCCTTCCTTCCTTCCTCACGTCTGCCTCCCCTCCCCCTCCCCCGGGGCGCCTCTCACCGATGGTGGAGATGAAGGTGGTGTTGAAGGCATCGTCGGAGAAGCGGAAGAGCACGCAGGTCTTGCCCACGCCCGAGTCGCCGATCAGGAGCAGCTTGAAGAGCAGGTCGTAGGTTTTCTTCGCCATTGGGGGCCCTCCCGCCGCCGCCGCCGCCGCCGCGCCGAGCGCCCCTCCTGCCCCCTCGCCAGGCTCCTCCGCTCCGCCTCAGCAGACCAACCCACGGGGGACGGACGGACGGGCTGTCGGTCCTCCCTTCCCTCTCAGCGAGCAACAGGCCGGGCGTCCCGTCCCCCACCCCCGCCTCCTCCCCCGCAGCGGCGAGGCACAAAATGGCGGCCCCGGAGGAAGAAGAAGAAGAGGAGGAGGAGGACGGCGGCCGGGTTTGGCCCGGGCTGAGGAGGAGGAGGAGGCGAAGAAGGCCTCGGTTAGGGCGGGCCGAACCAGGGCGGGCCGGGAGGGAAGGAAGGCGGACGGGCCTCGGCTCGGCTCCTCACGGGTGGGCGTTGGCGGCGAGGAGGATGCGAGGAGGGAAGAAGGCCGCGCCTGGCTTCATGCCCCCTCAGAGTCAGTCAGTCACTCACAGCCACTCGGCCGGCCTCCCCTTCCCTCACGCGCGCGCGCACGCTCCGGAGGGCAATTTAGAGAGAGCAGGCCGCACGCACGCAGCGACGCTGACCTGCGCATGCGCGAGGAGGGCGGGCGCGGGCACGGACGCACGCGGCCTAGTGTCTAGTCAACCGCTCCCTTTTCTTCCCCGCTCGCTCCCACTAGGAGCCACAACAGGGAGAGAGGCTGGCCCGCTCGCTGACGTCAGTGTCTACGTCATTTCACCCCTTTTTTTTCCCCACCCCCACCGCACATGCGTGGAGAGCGGCGCCTCTCTAGGTGGGGCGTTTTTTTAGGGCGTGTCCGGCGCTGCGTGCATACGTCAGGGCGTACGGAGGTGCGCCTCCAATCGCTGACCGGCAAAGTGAGGCAAGCGGGGCCGGCCGGCTGGCCGTGCTCCTTTCTTTCTTTCTCTCTGACGCCCGATGCGCGCTCCCGAGGGGAGGTGGGACTTCCGGAGTGGTAGAAACCATGCCTTCCCGCCCACCTCCTTCTCTCTGATTGGTCGAGAAGTCTCGGAGGCGTCTGCAGGACGGTGTAGGGATTGGATTGGGCATGCGCAGAGGAGGGAAGAGGTGCCCGCGGCCGCCACGTGCTTGGCGGCCGCCTTCTTCGATTTCCGGCGGATCCTGTTCATGAGCCGCTTTTCTTCGTCCTTTTCCCAGTTTTTCCTTGGGGTGGGGATGGGGAAAAAGGAGGAGGCTTGGGGTGCTTATACTAGGGGCCGGATCTGGCCCCCGACGCCAATTCATCCGGCCCACGCCACCCTCGTCGCTCCCAGAAGCGGAAGTAAAACGCGCCCGTATGGGCGCGTTTTACTTCCGCTTCTGGGAGCGACGAGGGTGGCGTGGGCCGGATGAATTGGCGTCGGGGGCCAGATCCGGCCCCTGGGTCCTAGTTTGGGCACCTCTGTTCCAGTACAATCCTCACAGACACTGCGAATGTTTACTTATTTATTTACTGCCCATCTGGTGAGCCCCAAAATTAGCTAAGACGAATTATTAAACCATTTTTCCTTGACAAAATAAGCATGCAATTAAGCTTGAATAATAATTTTGGGATCATAGTGAGGCCTAGCGAAAGCCATTTAAAAAAAAAAGAAGAAGACAGTTATACAAAAAGTACTGAGACATTTATCTAGGAGGAGCAGACTTTCGTGGCTGTACATTTCTAAATATGTAATATCAAGATAGAATATGAAACACCTTCCACCCCTTGGCCCCATCTGGCCTGAGAAGACATGTCGATAGTTTGTTAAAAAGTATATAAGTCTGGTTGAATTGTTAATAGTGGCTCTTGGATCTAAATAGAAGCAAACACCACATATGCAAATGTTATGTTATAATTGGTTATGTTGATAAAAATCTCTTTTCCATTCAAAACCTCTCTGGCTGTTTCCATTTATGTTAAAAGAAAATTATTAACTGATCCCTTTTTAAGAGAATGTTCAGGTGACAATGTTCAAGTGTCAACCCAGCAGTGGAAAAAGCAAACTCCATGCTAGGGATCATTTGGAAGGGTATAGAAAATAAGTCAGCAAGTGTCATTTTGCCTCTCTATAAATCTATGGTGAGGCCCCATCTGGAATACTGTGTACAGTTCTGGTCGCCATACCTCCAGAAGGATATTATGGAGTTGGAGAAAGTGCAGAGGAGGGAAACCAGAATGATGAGGGGACTGGAACACCTTCCTTACCATCTGAGGCTGCAACGGTTGGGCCTCTTCACTCTTGAACGATGGACGGCGTCTAAGAGGTGACCTGATTGAAGTTTATAAAATTATGCACAGTGTAAACAAAGTAGATAGGGAAAAACTGTTTTCCCTATCGCATAACACTAGAACTAGGGGACACTCCATGAAACTTTTGGGTACTAGTTCTCAAACAAATAAGAGAAAGTACTTTTTCACCCAGAGGATCCCTGGTCTATGGAACTCCCTGCCAGAAGAAGTGGTGACAGCTGTCAGTCTTGACAGCTTTAAGAAAGGATTAGACAAGTTCATGGAGGACAAGAGTATCAATGGCTATAATTATGGATACTTAAGGACAACCTCCAGGTTGGAGAGATAGGCAGGATCTCTCTCAATGCCGTTTCCGGGGAATCCTAAGCAGGTGAAGGCATCGCCTTGGGAAGAATTCCCTGAAGCAAATGGTGAGCCACTGTGTGAGACCGAATGCTGGACTGTATCATGGGCTCCTGTGGCCTCTTCCAGCAAGGCTCTTCTTATGTTCTTATGACAGCCTTGTGAAAAAAATTCATTACTGCAGCTGGTTTACATATGCAAAACACGTAACAGTGAATGACTCAATATGAAGCATAATAAGATAAAACACATTTGAACAGACTAAAGGAGGTGACAACAAAAACAGCCCCTGAACATGACAGCGGACAACCTGATGGGGAAGCGTATCTCTAAATGTCTTTTTTGAAAAGCTTGGTTTCCAACTGTTTTAAAAAACCTGGAGAGAGACAGAGTGCCTACTGGACTTCTAGTGAAAGATTGATTATTCCATACCAATGAGGCTGCCACTGTGCAGGCCTGGTTCCTAGTACTGTAATAACCTTCCCTTCCCTGCCTCTCTCATCCTAGGCCTCCATAGCTGCAAGACCCCATTGTCTCTGCCTTGTAGTGACCCAATGAATGAGATTCCCAACATGTCCTCTCCTCAACAGCTCCGCTCGAATCCTGCAAGGTATAGTTGGCAGCTTCCCTGCTTGGGGAATTGATAGCAATAGCACTTATCTACCGCCCCATAGCGATGAGTGCACTCTCTGGGCTTTTCACAAGTTAATCAGCATTTTTGCCCCAACATGCTGGGTACTCATTTTGCCCATCTGAGGCGCTCCTTACAGATCCATGTCCCAGCGTCCTTCACAGCCTCACGGTGGATCCACAGACATGATGACAACCCACAAAGTCTGGTGTTGCTTCCTCCTGCCTTCCCTGTGCAGCTACAGCCCACCCACCCCGAAATGGGGAGGTGGGGAGGACATGCCGTCTCTGGTCTGGTCCCTGCTCAGGATAAACCTCAGGGTAAGGAGGGAAAGGGCTGTGTTTGTCACTTGCAGCAAAAAAGCAATGGTTTTCTGGC